>JAFMSR010000011.1:34506448-35111448 GCA_022818135.1 Saxidomus purpurata
CAAATGAAGAGTTTCTTTAGTTAGTCAATTCTGAACATGCCCGTAATTCGGGTGTTTAATGTTGGAAATGGGGTTATTAAACAGGCTTTTCACAAAGTTTTGGACATGGTATATATTCAAGTAAAAACTCCACACATACGTGTGAAAAGAAAACAAGTGTACGTATTCAGGACTGAATACTGCCGAACAATTTTCAAGTCATACGAAACTTGCGTTGAGAGGAATCGTAAAGGGTTGATAAGGGAAAGTTCTTGTGTAAATTTTGTGGGTTACAGTATTACGTGAAGGACAAAATAAAATGAAATATTTCATTATCTCGTCTTGTGTGAATTTCGTGTATCCTCCAAAGTAATTTATCTACCTTACACTTACCGAATTTATAGAGATGACAAAATGACCATGTGCCAATAGAGTCATGTTTTTGTTGCCCTACTGCATTGGCATAGTACCGACCTGAGTCGTTTGGTCAGTGTTGCATAAAGCAAATGTAAAATAGGAAAGATAATTCCCAGACATATGCCACCGTGTAATAGTATGTTATATTTTAATAAAAAAACAATTTCAAACTGTACGTATCTATTTTTGAACGGAGTTTATTGGCATTTGATAAAAACTATTAATTTAAGAAGATGATATAAAGAATACAAAAACTGTATTTTAATAAAGGAAAGGGTTTTCTCAATTTCTGACAACTTGATTTTACATGAGAGATCTGATGTAGTTTGAAGAGTTAATAAAAGCAATAAATCCGTGGAAGTTTTATCAATGTTTGACGTTTTCTTGGAAGACCTTAACACAGACTGAAAATGTTCCTGCTGTTATTGAAGTTATATCGTCTATAACGTTTGAAATGTGATGCATTAACCTAGTCATTAAAAGTCTGACCCAACTCGAAAATAATTAACACAATATAGGAGCCTTTTACCGATGTTAAGTAGATTTCTGCAACACGGAATTAACATATTTTGCCATACTTTCGAAGCAGTTGAAAATAGAAGCAAGATACATGATTGAAATGATTATTTTTCACAACCTTTCTGATGCTAATTTTAATTCATATCTTAAGAAAGCAAAACAAACCAGAGATACAGATATAGAACAAATGGCATGAATCGCGACATAGCGACTTTGCGACCTTGACTTTTAACATATAATGCGTAATGTTTGTCTGGCAAATCAATATGCGAGCGCGAAGTAAAATATGTTCATGACAAATGTTTTAAAAAACATCTCATCCTAAAGTGTTACCTGTATCGTATTTTGATTATTGGACAATAATGAATCGACAAGATTACCAAATTTTAAGAAATTACACTGCAAAGTTTAGGAGTTGCATATCAAATATAAAGCATTATCCAGTATAAAGTATTAGCTGAAAACATTTAACAGAAAATCAAGACCTTGACCTCGAGCAAACATGGACGGTCGGTAAGTTCGTTTAAATGGGCTGATGTCTCTTGATGGGTTATTCTTGGCATAGATGATTTACTTACTCGATCAGACGGTTTATGAGATACTGAAATAACATTCAATTAATCAAAAGCTGATTAATTGACTCTTTGAAGTGTTACATTGACCCGTAATTGACCAGGCTTTATCAATAGTTTTAAAAAGGTCAGGACTTGAAAATGAATCATTACGCCATGGCGATCATTCCAATTGACATACAGAGCAGACAAATATAAAAGCTAATACACCACTTAATTGTTAAATTGTGCCTTTACCTGAAACATTATCTCACTCAGAAATTTTCAAAATGCCAGGCTTCGGAGAAACTGTACTCTTGTACAGAATAAATGTATCATAATTTCGAAAGCATGTGGCAAGAGTGATATGTCTTGTGCTTTGCATTTGTTCTGCTCTGTTTTCTCCTATCTGTACAAGAAGCTTCAATACTGTTGGAGACACGCCCAAGGGAAGCACTCAATATAAAACAAAGTGGTGAATATTAGACTAAAATCAAATGCAGAATGACATGATAGCAATATGGTCGGATCATAAGTTCTGCTAACATAATTAATTTGAAATACAATAGCACATTACTATAATTTTATGATTTAGTAAATAAATACCGGGTTGTTTGTCATGTATTTAAAATATGTTGGAATGAACAAAAGTGACAAATGCCCCCGAAAGAGGTGTCTCACAGTCTGTGCCCTCTCCATGTGATTAAAAATTGTGCCATGATATTTTAAAATCCCAAAATCAATGCATGACAGAGGTACCATGCATACAGTATCCATTACTTTTAAACTCTAAGTGTGACCTTGACCTTTGAAGTAGGGATGTGGGTCTTGCACACCACACATTGTCTTGATGTGCTGAGCATTTGTGTTAAGATATTTTAAAATCAATCAATGCATGACAAAATTACAGTCCGGAATTAAAAGTACTAATCACTTCGGTGGAAATAAAGAGAATATATAAACACTCTAAGTGTGACCTTGACCATTGAGGTAGGGACGTGGGTGTTACACGCAACACATCGTCTTGATGTGCTGAACATTTGTGCCAAGTTATTTTAAAATCAATCAATGCAAGCCAAAGTTACAGTCCGGAATTAAATGTATTTGTATATATAGGATTCAATTACCTATAAACTCTAAGTGTAACCTTGACCTTTAAGGAAGGGACGTGGGTCTTGCACGTTACAAGTCGTCTTCATTTGTGCCAAGTTTTTTCAAAATCAATCAATGTATGACAAAGTTATAGTCCTGACATGAATGTGTGCATATATACAGGATTCCATGACCTTCAAACTCTAAGTGTGACCTTGACCGTTGAGGTAGGGACGTTGATCTTGCACGCGACACATTGTCTTAATGTGCTGAACATTTGTGCCAAGTTATTTCGAAATCATTCACTGCATGACAAAGTTACAGTCTGGACGCAATGTGTGCATATAAACAGAATTCATTTACCTTCCAACAATAAGTGTGACCTAAACCTTTGAGGTAGGGACGTTGGTCTTGCACTCGACACGTCGTCTTGATGTGCTGACTATTTGTGCCAAAATATTTCAAAATCAACCAATGACAAAGTTACAGTCCGGACACGAATGTGTGCATATACAGAGGATTCCATTACCTTCAAACTCTAAGTGTGTCCTTCCATGCATGACAAAGTTAAAGCTCGGACACGCAAAAATGTAAGGGCGGATGCACAGACAGACGGACGGACGGTGCGATTTTAATATGCCACCCTTCGGGGACATAAAACAATCAACGCACTATGGTAACTTTGTGCTAATCGACTTTCTCGTCTTAAATGACGTAATCATATTTAGTACAGATAAAGACAGTCACATTGACAAATTATACTCAACGACTTTTAAAACGCAACCTTTTTAGTAAGTAATATATTTTAAGTAGTGGATTTGCCTCACCATATGCACAATTATTGACGTTAACAAATGAAATTATGCTTGAGTTTTTTATGAACTTGTTGAATACAACCAAGGAATGGCAAAATGCATGGTGAACTTGAATTTTCCAAATTACACTTGCAAATCGACAAAATACCCATCACATCCCTTGTAGCGTTTTTAAAGTTGTTTAAAAGTAGACATTTTTTTTCAAAAGACTCGCAGAGTACAATCTAGATAATATAACAACATAAATGCCGAGTTCTTTAAAGTCAACTGAGTTACTTACCTGAGCCGCGTCACGTGGTTTCATCAGAGGGCATTCAAGTAGATCTGCAAGACTGAAGCTGCAAAATCATTGCAAGTACCAATCGCCGGCTATTATAGGTTCGCTCGTCCTCTCAACGACCAACTCCTACTAGAAACACATACAGAGATAAAAGAAAAGTGCACCACTTAAATGGACAAAGGAACACCAGGCTCCATTTCGGGAAATCAATAACATACTAACCAATCATCCAGCTATGGGTATTCCTTGAACAAACCATGTTAACTTGTTATTCTGGAAACTGTCAAATTCCAAGAACCATATGCTAAATACTTATTACAGACCAACAGTCTATGTTCATTAACTCTGATAAATTTGGTTGATTAAAACATATAAATATAAAATCTTTTCTCATTGTAGAAAAATTGATTTCTTTCAAGGTCGTAGCCACAATTAAAAGCATATAGAAGAGAACATAACGACCTACAAAAACAGGAAAACATAATGTTTTAACTGTTTTAATTGTATGAGAAATTCATGACCGAGGAAATGATAATGATAAATGATAATTATTAACTAAACGTTGAGTCATGATGTGAAGGTGAAAGTAATGAAGTTAGTAAAGTACAAGTTATTCCCACAACGTCATGTTATGATGAATAAAATACTTAAACCTAAATCTCTGATTCTTATTTGAACCTTAACACCAAAACGTATGTTTTTCTTAGATGGAAAAGCCAAAAACTGATGGAAATGCGCGAACCAACTTGTT
Source organism: Saxidomus purpurata (assembly GCA_022818135.1). Taxonomy (NCBI): domain Eukaryota; kingdom Metazoa; phylum Mollusca; class Bivalvia; order Venerida; family Veneridae; genus Saxidomus; species Saxidomus purpurata. Next base: position 34,510,853 of record JAFMSR010000011.1, read on the forward strand.
ATACTGCTAACTAAGCAATCACATAAAAATCTATCTATTTTTGCTGTTAATAATAATAAAACTCAGAGAAAATATTGGCTGATCAGTTCTGGGTCCAGCCAGTTGCTGAAAATATGGCGCCTATCAATTAATGAGTCACAATAGGTTCAAAGTAAAGACGTATCTAATGATGCGACAAAGTATAGTTCAATTATTCAAGTGCCACTAGAATGTTTGAGCTCTTTTCTTGACACAAAATATCATAGTGTCAAGAAAAAAGCTCAAAAATACAAAATTTCAGCGTGCCTAACGCTTACATAATGTTAGCGTTAGACACGCTGATATTTTGTGCCAAGAAAAGAGCTAAAAATTCTAGTGGCACTGGAATCATTGATTGATTTTCAAATCGGCTTTTATTGTTCAAAACAGAGTCCTAATGTTACCTTATATAAGGGCCCATATCAAAACCAGGATTCCATGCTTCGTCTGTAGTAAGGTTGCAAATACGGACCCGGACATATATTAATATATGCCCGGACATATATTTATATATACATGAAAAATTACTTAAAGTCGAAAAGAATGCAACTTGTAGTGGCTTTTTGAAACGTGGAAACCATGGCAGAAATATCATTAATTAACTAGAAGTCTGTGGTGTACGTCTTTGTAAAACAAGTGACCCCAGAAGTGTGGTCAAATATTGATCCTACTTGAGTGGTCTTGGTAGAGGTTCATTAGGCCATCCTACACACGAAATATCTAATATCTATACATTTTGGTTTTTGACAAGATTTTAAAACGTTTTTCCTATATTGGTCAATGTAAAACAAGTGACTTCCGGGACAGAGCGGATATACTAGTATACCCTAGGGACAAAATTTGAACGATGCTAAACAATGCTATATAGCAAAAATCTAAATGCAAACCTTGCGTTTTTAGACAAGCAGACAGTTTTTCTTTTAATAAGTCTATGTAAAAGAAATGACCTCTCGGGAGAACTCAGTTTTGACCCAGAAGGATAATTTGAACAATCTCGGCAGAGGTCCGCAAAACACACACCAAACATGGTCAATATTTAAGCTCTAGAGTTTGTTGTTTCAGACGAGAGGATTTTTAAAAATATATTTTAATGTAAGTCAATGCAAAAGAAGTGAACCTCTGGGCTGGGTTACTTTTGACATCAATGGTAGAATTTAAGAATCTTGGTAAAATATACTATACAATGCTACACTGAAATATTAAGTTCTAGGCCTTGCAGGTTTGCGGAAGAATTTTAAAAGTTTTTCTTTCCGGTTGCCATAACAACAGGAATTCTGCATAGAATGAAATTCTTTTGAAGGGGATCATCCAAGACAAAATCATATGCAGTTTGGTTGAAATTGGCGGGGGATATCGTTTGAAACAAAATTTGTTGACGACGACGGGTACGGGTGGATCCTAAAAACTCATCATAACACTAGTGACAGGTGAGCTAAAGTAAGTAACTCTTTCATTGTGTAGAGGCTAAGATATTAGTACAACGAACGTAGGCTTTCCATTGCTGTGTGATATCGTTCGTTTTACGGAAGCTGACAAATATTCATATAAGCAGCACCTCCAGGTGTGATAATGAAACATTATATCATGTTTGCTTCGTTGTGCTTTCTGCTTGCTGATATGTATGTACTGTAGGTTTTTGATGTAAAGGGAATAGACAAGACGTTGCGAAATAAGGGTAAGAAGTAGGAAGCAAACAATAAGACATAATCAGTAGGTTCTATATGCTTAATGGTGCTTCAAGTAGAGCTAAGAATGAAGAAACTAAAGTTGTGAAATGAGGCATAACCCATTTATTGGCTGAAAGAAAGCATAAACCAGCATGAAGAAATCATTTGATGACATTACACAAAGCATAATCTTACATGTCATAAAAACTACAAGTTAAAATGACATAAAGCAAGATGCAATGTTGGCAGCGATTGTCTTCCATATACAATGTACCTTATAGTTCCTTATAACAAGAATAAGCAAAGTTATTGCAAGGGAGCGCAGTAACTTTATGTCTGCAATATGGATCTTGAACCGACTAATAATTTGTCAAACCAAACTTGACAGAAACTGGGAGGATCGATAATTAAATAAAGAAGGGAAAAGGCTTGTGTAGTGTTAGAAGTTTCGTTTATTATATTTAGATAATTATAACCTATACTTATAATAAGTGGCATGTTGAAGGTGATGAGTCAATATGAAAAAAATAATATTGCTTTTAAATGAAATGGAAGCATTTGATTAGATCGGAAAGTAATTATAAATTATGTACTTATTCCTGTAACACAGACCTATAGTCGATACTTATTGGAAGTGAGTTATAATATTATGACCGAAGGTAATTATATAATTTGAGTTGAAAGCTATCTTTACATCATAGCTTTTTGACAACCGCTTACGCAGCATGTGCAGCTTGTGCCTGATACAGTCTGTGATAACACTCTTCTAGACAGAGAACTCTGCTCAAAGTGAATGTAATTCGAGTCTTGGTAGCAGCTAGGTCGCTCTTTAAACATGCGTTCTTGTCAGATATTGAGGCTCTGTAAGAAAAGAGATAGTCAAAGGGAGATAACCATTGAAAACAACAAATCCGGAGGACTGGTCACAAAGTAAGTATTGGTAGTTCGCGTTATTAAACTGTATTGGGTAGGTTAATACGCTATTCAATGATATCTTTGTTATTTATACTGATATACATACCTGAATGAAACCGTCAAGACAATTTGCGCGTGCGAAACATCGCCTTTGCACGTGTTGTTGAAATTATAGTTTCCTAAACAAATTTTGTGTACTTCAGTTATGATATCTTTAGCAAAATAGTACATGAAATAGTCATAAAAATACAACACTTCTGTGTCTTTTTTCAGCTTAAAGGGTCAAAGTAGTGTAGGGCCGGGATACAGTGACTCTATTTAACATTTGAGGATCCTTTTATTATTCCATTTGATGTTTTAGTAAATCTACAGCATTAAATTTAGATTTGTTTTCCTATCTAAAGCTAATTATGATAAAGTTACATGCATATAGACAAAGCCTTTCGAATGAGAATTTGTATGGACTAGTTCTGCAATTTAAATTGTTTGCAGAGATTATTTGTTTTAAAATTACGTATGTTTCTAAGTTTATCACACTTCTTGCAGACCATACACACAGCGAAGTTAAACCGTTTGAACAGTTAGAAAGACTGTTACGGAGGATCAGAATACTTGATTCGCTTAGAAATGTACTTTAGAGGACCACATAAGGATGACTAGCAATCGGTCGAGAATTATTATGGTTGGTTTTAACGCCCGTTCCAAGCGTGGTGTTGGTCATTTTAACAGGCAGGCAGTTTACTCCTAACAATCGTTCCTTGGAAGAACCAGTACTAGACTCCTATCCTCCTTACGAAACTGACAGCTTTCTCACTCAAAGAGACATGGTCGGAAGCAGGGGGCTCGAACTAATGACCTTCAATTTATGAAGGTTTCGGTGAATTCAAGCCAGTGACTCTAGATAACCAATCGACCACAGAGGCTGACCATCCGGTCAAGAATACAAATCTCTCACGTAAAAACAGAATGTTTGGACGTTCCAAAATAAAAACAAAGTTACAGTCTTTAAAGTCGATATCGGACTCGGATGAATATCGGCAAGGGCCGATAGATCAAAAGTTCCCTGTGTACATGATGTAAACGATGTACTTTATTGCGTATTAATTCATTTTACAGCTGGGCGGAAGCGGTAAAGCTACTTAAATCACTTAATTGGGTCAAGCTGTTGTTTCAAAGAAGATGTCTTTTAGAAGTGCTTTCCAATTATAGCTCGAGTGACTCATTTATGCGACGAATAGGACAAGGTAATTATCAATCAAGGATAAGTATAATCCTTTTGATTAATTACGCAGAGGATTTTCCTTAAGTAGCTGCTTATATTTTTAGAAACTGTTGCTGAAGTTTTGGTATAGGGTTTCTGAATATATGTTCGTGTCATGTCACGTTTAATTTCAGGTAAGCCTGATCCAGCTAAATTTCTAAAATTGACTTGTTCAAAATTGGGTGCTACCATTAATTCTTCAAAGGGGTACTAGCTGAGTAAGCAAACAGTGTAGAACACGAAATTGCACGGATGTCACGTAGGCCGAACATGGTCAGCATTGCTCGCATTCTTATAATTTTGTATATTTCTTCTTCTCTGTACAAGGAAGTAGATTCTTCAGAACAGTATTGGTGAAGAATAACATGTTGCGAAATTTATCTTTTTAAGTGCTGTTACAACTTTTTTAAAATATTATTTATTTTCTATATTCAGTCTTGGCTGCCATACGTATGTATAGGAGCGTTGCTGATGAAATAAGTTGGTAGAGGGCATCACTGTGATGTTCTATCTATTTCAAAATTAATCAGACACGGTCTTTTCACCTGTAGAGGAACCGCTTGCAATGTACCAATGATGGCAATGGAACATTTGAGAGCTGCGTCGTTCTTGGCGACTTCTTGTGAGCCATACATGCAGAAGTATTAATTGTAGTTTTTCGGCGCAGATTTGATTTGATGAGAATTTTATCAAGGTCCGTCCAAAGGAGCACTTATGGTAGCTTAATATTTGGATGAGACCCCGGCATGTCTCCCGTCATGCCTAAAAAATAAAATTTTGAAGCCAGAAATAGGAGAAATTTACCTGACTGCAATTTCCAGCCAGTATAGCCAAAGGTTTTTTTTTTTTTTTCGGCGGAGCCGTTACACTCGCACTTTTGACGGGAACTTTGAATTCTTCAACCGCCAATGAAATGGCGAGTAGAATGTGTTACAATTTTTGGAATGACAAATTTAACATGTAAGGCACCTTCTGATTGGATAATACCGGGTGCAAAGAATGACCGAAAACACCCGAAAAATACTGAAAAAGTACCGAAAAATCATTTAATACAGACCGAAAACAAGTTTTTTTTCAAAAGATAACGTATAATTTATAATTTATGTTTTAAATAATGAAAGGAATGTGTAAATAGTGAATAATCAATCAGTACTAGCGATATAATATTACATTTTGAAAAACAAATTGTTTTCAGTATGTATAAACTGTCGGTCTTATTCGGCACCGGATAATACCGAATGAGAATAGACAATGAAATACTCTTGCGTTTTCAGTCTTTCTTGAATGGATTAATAATTTAAGTAAGTAAATAATTCATATATATCAACATAATATGTTGTTACCTTAATGTCAATTATAAGTGTAGAGCTTTTATACTTTCTCGGCCGCTGAAAAACGGTCAATAATTCGAGTAGCATGTTTATAAGAAAAACAAGGATTAAGTTTGTTTTCCTGATACACAAGTTGCGATAGATATTTATTTTCTATTGGGGACATATTTGAGTGGCTTGTTAACTCAGTCGGGAGGTATTAGGTTTAACAACTTTGCAAGTGAAGGTACATGGGTTCGAATTCCGGTCAAAGGTTCTTGTTTTACCTCACCATGTGACATTTGGCGCCTTAAAAAAATCTAGCTAACAATCGCTTTCAAATATTTCAAAATTGCGCCGACTATCTTCATTAAAGGTAGTTCTTGTTTTCTTATATACACATATTTAAGTAATGTTTTGATGAATGTAATTACATTTAATTATTTTGCAACATTTTCAAAGGCTATCCGTTACGACCAAAAGACTACATTTCTTAGTTCATTAAGGCGACGGCGACCCCTTTTATCGTTACACGCACATTTTTGTCCTGATTTTCTTTCAAGTTTTTATGAAATGTCAAAGAAACAAGCTATAATTTTTTTTACAGCGGTATCAAAGAAATATAATATGTAAATACTAAACCGATTATCAGATTCTGAAGCTTTTTATCACATAACCAGATGACACCACTACCGAAACATCTTTTAGTAATAATACAGGCTTTTGCGTGTATTAATTTGTATGTATTAATATACCTACCAATAACGCAATTATGCATTTGGCCAATCAAAGTTTTCGTTACAAATTGCCCAGAGTGACGATATTTGTCAACTCCAAATTCTATAGGAGTTTAGAATCAGTCACCCTGACAGTCGGGCTGTGTGTGTCTTAATTACGACACCTTGTTTATCAGGAAAGGGGTGCATATCATTCCGTGCCCGACAACAAGGTGACATTAAGAAAGATGAACACCTTTTCACTATGGACAGTGTTCATCCTGTTGTCTGTATTTTCTAGTGTGCTTTCTCAAGGTACGTTTATTTACTGACTATCCGCTATTTTCATGTTTATCATTTTAACAAATAATTGTTGAAAACTGTTGACATATTAAAAATGTAAAATTACTAAGCATCATACATTTCTAACAATAAAACCTTAAATGATATTTTTTTATCATTGTCAAAAAAATAGAAAGATAAACAACCGACTAAGTATGAGAAAAGTTGTAAACAAACATTGTCTCTCAATCTTCAGGACGAAGAAAAGGAAAGCAGAGGGGTAAGTACATTAATATACATGTATATACAGTAGACGCCATATATTACAACTCCGGATATAACGAAATTCCGGATATAAGGAACAAAATTTCCGGGTACGATATGAATATTACATACTATAAGGAACAAAATTTCCGGGTACGATATGAATATTACATACTCCGGATATAAGGAACATATTTAAATTGTCCCAATGAGTTTGTTATATACGGATGAGTTTACTGTATTTGTCTATTATATCTTCTTTTGTTATCTTTTCTGACAAAAATCTCCGTTATTAGAATTATTTTTGTTCGTAATGGATTAGAAACGTAATACTCAACCCGGAAAAATGATTCTAGTCCCCTATGTCATATTCAGAAAATACAATTACGTTCGTTGTACTCACGTGATAAATTCACTAATGAGAATATAATTTCGCTACTAAATTTCTACATAAATGATGGTGATGGCTCTGAATCCCGTATGAACTGTACAAATTCTCTTATTTCGACGGGCGTACAAGTTAAACACGAGGAGGCAGTCACAGAGTAGCTGCAAACTGTACGAATACATTGACGCAGTTTTATATTAATTGTTTTCCCAGTAGACTTGAACCTATAAATATGTTCTTTTACGAAATAATGTAGAATTTAGTCTACCAGGCGCTGTTTAAATTACATGTCGTTCGGAATTGATTCCAAGATGTAGATGGGCGTTTACTTTTAATATAAAACCGTTTAAATAATGAGTTCTGCTCTCTTCCAGCGACTGCTGGGGTGGTCAGCGTATCAAGTGGTTTTACTCCAGACTTTGGGCCTTCAGGTAATATTTTTATTTATACAAAATTTTATCTATACAAAAACTATATTTTGAAATTGTTATATAATTGTAAATAAAGAAAGATCCCTGTCAAGCGCTGGCGAATGTTTCAGCAGCCGGCCGCCGGATAGATTGTAGCTGCAAGTTGTGGCTTGGGTAGAGCACTATAAGTACAAAATCTCAATTTACGCCATCTTTTCTCAAGATTCTTCCACTGTTTCCATTGTTTTCACAAATAAAAAAAAATGTTTTGTTTTTTTTATAATTAATATTTACCGGATACACATATCTTGATTTTGTTATTTTCGAATCGGTTTGCGTTTCTAAATTTAAGTCGCAGGAGCACAATTACAAGTAGCTCTTGTTTTACCAAAAAGATGTCTTACCTGCAGAAATGACCTTATTTGTACCAAAAACATTCTAACTGAGCTTTTTAAATCGATAAGCACATGTTATAAATAAATATAGCTAAGTATTTTTTCAATGATATTGCAAAAAGTAAGAAATGCTTTCTGGCAACTCTTTTTCGAGAAAAAACGACTTGAATACAAAAGAAAGGCATAGTTAAACATCGTTTTAGAGTGAATAGAACATCGTTCTATCATTATCCTATCAGTAAATTCAAAGTGATCCAAGGACTTTAAACTTTTGTAAAGAAAACATTGTAACAAGTGAAGAGAAAAAAGTACATTCACATTTAACTCTTAATTTCCAAATTGGATAAAGATGTTATTTTAAATTACCGGCAGAAAGTTTATAAAAAAAGCTGTTAGCTACTACTCGATTCTGTATGTATTGATTATGTAATTATTTTATTATTGTAAATGCAATAGGTAAATAAAATCTTATTGAAACAAATCATTATGTATGATGAACCAGGTTTTTACTTGCCAATAATAACTGTTACTATTTATTGACACATTTTTAACATTATATGATTATATTTTAACACCAATAGACAGTCAAATACAGAAAGACAAGCCTTTTAATAACCCTCTTTTTTATCAAAGTCAAAGTCAAGGCAAACAAAGTCAAGGCAATCAGAGGTAATCATGGCCTAGACAACAAATATTACGAAATAAACATATATTACGCGTCATCTGTCAAGCATCACTAATTATTGTATTTTTCAAGAGGAGGGAGACGCAATGCCCAATTCATTTTTTGCCATTCATCCTGTATCTTTTTGACCAACGGAAAAATTATTTTGACCAACTTGCCTATTCTTTTTTGGCAAACAGACCACTTTATTTTTTACCAAGTGACCGATTCATCTTTGGCAAACTGACCTATTCTATTTTTGGCCACCTGGCCTATTCATTTTTGGTCAAATGATGTATTCATTTTGGCCGACTGACCGGTAAATATCTTCGGCCAACTGACATAAACGTGCCAGGTGTCCAATTCCTGTGACGATTATCTAGAATATTCTTAGCCAGTCTAAATCAAGCATTCATCATCCAAATTTGGAAACAATCCACAAAATAGTAAAAAAAATATGAAAGTTGTTTAAACAACGTGGTTATTCTTTCAATTACTGTTTTAGTAAGATGTGGGGATGAAAAAATTGACCCAAGAACATTCATTTGCTGTAATGGAATTCCTCGTGTCCTGACGTGGAAAGAGAAAACCGAGTGTTGTGGGGAGGTAAGAACTATAGCCTGTTAAAAAGACCCGAGATACTTTAAATTCTAAGTTCGAGCGTTTTGCCACGGCTGTTAATTTCTTCTTCTCAACGTTTATAATAGTGACACGTACTCGAAAAATAAGGTAAGAGTTTTGGGACTATTTGATTGGTCAAATTGTTTTATCAATTTATGTATCCTGACTTGACTTACTCTTTTGCAGAATTCGTTTAATCCTGAAATTGAGACATGTTGTGACGGACTTCTTAATCCAGGTTTCGGATTTAAAAATAAGGACGGTGTTTGTTGCGGAATGTTTAGGTAAGGTTTCTGCTCAAGTCGTCTTGCTTCATCAAATAACAGCTTTATCAACAATTACTATAGGGTTATCGCTCGGTGTCACAGATTTAGTGTATTTAAGAAATCCTGTTTTTGACCTAGATAGCTTAATGTTGAAGTCACATCTCCGAATTACATATAATCTAACCACCTAACTGACGTACCATGTATTCTTCATTGATAAATCACGACAATTCAGTTATATCTTTTTATTATGACAAAATATAATCAACATCCCTGAAACGATCGAACCGCTTGTCTCTTCGGCCACAAAGGTTCGCTACTACAAATGACGTCAGAATCCACGCGGCGTTCTTTATTGAGTACATGTATTTTATTACGTCTTCGGTTAAAGTAACATTATGCACATTTTTTTCAAGAAAAAATCCAGCAGAAATAGGTGTGTGTAAAATAATAGCTTTTAACCCAATACACCAAACCTTTCCTGCTACCAGTACGAAATAATAACTTTCCAAATATTACTTTTCCTATTTTAACTGGGAGAGTCAGTTTAAGAACAAAACAACTGCATGCAGGAGTTGCTTCCCTTCCAATGCCGAAATATTTTGTACCAACAACTACAACAACACAAGGGAGATCACTGCGAAGGAAGGAACTATTATTTTATTTGTCCAATTTGTTCATTTCTAAAGCACTAACTTCAAATTCTAATGCGGCATTATCATTAGTTTTATACATTTAAATGCTTAGCAACCGAAAAATGCTTTTATAAAACTGTCACCAAAAATACACTATGTGCAGTAAGATGAGCATAATGTCACTTTAATTAAAAAATCTAGCTATCATATTTGACTAAGTTTTGGCGCTTCTTTAAACATAGTACATTGTCATGAATATAAAAGAATGACTATATATTGGTACTTAAGTAAAAACTATTTTATTTCTTAACGTTTTTATAAATTTTCAGCTTTGACAAGCGTTGTTACGAATGCGATGTTGATTTTATCAAGCCGCAGTTCGATCACCGACATGAAATTTGCTGTGATGGTGAAATTAATGAGCTAAAGCCAAACCAAACGTGTTGCTGTGGACAGACAACTATTGATCCTTCGTTTCAAATTTGTTGCGATGGAGTTCCTGAAAAAAGAGGCAAAAAGGTCGCCACGGACTGCTGCAGTAAGTTGATCTCATAACGTCATTGAATGAAGTCATTTCCGTAAAAGAGAGGTAGACGGACGGACGCACATATGTTTAATATGGACAGTACCTCTTGAAGAAAAACTATTTCTCACTAGAACAAATATTTCATCTTCTTTTTCAAATACGTGTATGGTTTAAAATAAACAATTAGTTTGATATAAGATTTACAAATTTTTTCTATTCTAGACTGTGGGTTGACTAAGGTCGACATTGTGGTAGTCTTGGATGCATCAGAAAGTATACAACCGGAAAACTGGCCAAAGATGCTCGAGTTCACGACAAAAATTCTCAGTGAAGCCGAAATAGACGAGGATAACGTGCGCGTTGGTGTGTTGACTTATCGACACAATGCAACAATACAGTTTCATTTAAACGAATACAAAAACAACAAAAATCTAATGTTTAGTTCGATATTGGATGTAAGTATCTCGACATTGCATGCCAATAAAATAATTTTCTGCCAATAAACTGTACGTAAAATAAATGAAATAATAATAACAATTAAAGCAATTTATTGTCATTATTATTATTATTATTATTTTTATTATTATTATCATTATTATTATTATTATGCAATAAATTTGAACGTTTTTTTTTATATTTCTTACCGGCGTTCTTTCCGACCGACGCCTCCCACCCCATACAAAATACATGCACGATAACGGTAGATTTGTTGTTTATGTCCGTGTCATCTTACAAATTATGTCGCTCCAGTTAATACGACAGAACGGAAAGACAACTTATTACATGCAAAAAAGAGAAGAAACATACATGTATATGTCAATCTTTTTTATTTGTTCTGAAGTAGAAATGAGTTTTTTAAAATCCATGTTGTAAAAACTAAGCAGTTTAGCCTGCATTTCAAAACTCCGGAATTTTTCATTGTTTTAAAAGAATAACCTAATCCTAATATACCCTCGCCCCGTCACGGAATAATTTTGAACATTCCACCTATATAGATCCCGTATGTAAGAGGAAGTACCAACACTGGGTTGGGTATTGAAACGGTAAGGACACAAATGTTTGTACCTGAAAATGGAGACAGACCCGGTGTAGACAATGTTCTTATTGTTGTAACCGACGGGGATTCCGACGATTTTGATTACACTGTCTGTAAGTTCATATTTGTTTACTAGTCATAAGCAGTAGTATTTCATTATGTCTTTAACAACGGGTAGCATATTGTTTTGTTGATGCCGACCGGCCAATGGGGTTCAAACGATTACTCCAGAACCATTTACAGTACAATCTTGAAAACTTACTTGATAATTGGCTCGGGAAAGAGGATGAACAATACTATGTTTGAGTTAACTCCACCAAACGCTAATGTTTTCTTTTAGATTATATTAAGCATGGTGTCTGGCCAGTTTGGTAAAAACAATTTCGGTGCACACGTCATTTGGTAGTTGTTCTTCAATTGTATCACTCTAATCGATTATTAGAATGTTATGTAAAACTTTAAAGGCCATGATGACCTTAGTTAATTTTTTTTATACAACCTCTTGCATCAAGGGGTGCATTTGTGTTTTAGAAGTACGAGTTTCCTTGGAAATGGTTTCCGGAGCATACCCCCAGTGTTTGTTTACCTTAAAAACGAAGTCATTTTTGTGTTTGTAAACTAAACTGCTTAGCAATTAATGCCATTGTAAAGTAAATAGTGTAACGATTTTGCGTTTGTACATTTTATGGCGTATGTTTATAACCTTAAACAAAGTAGTAATGCTTGCACTAAAAACTGAATAAAACTCCGGTTTTGTACCTGTAAAATAATAAGCACTGCATTTCATAGTTTCGTTAGCTATTAAGTGTAGCTAAATTTACTTTTTAAACTAAGCAGTGTAGCAATTTGTCCAATTTGTAGCACTTTATATGTGGGAAAAGTCCGAAAACATGATATAAATTCTATATTTCTAAAGCACAAGCAGAGATAGCTAGAGATTATGGCATCCACATATTTGCTATTGGTATTGCACTGAAGAATTTGACGGAGTTGAAAGCCATCGCTAGTCCCCCGGCAGAGCAAAATGTGTTGTCTTTAAATGATTTTGAACACCTTGAAAATCTGAAAGGAAAGATCTTTGCTTCAATTTGCACAGGTCTGTATACTTAATACAACTCTATAGATATATTACTTAGATTTCATAATTGTATTTAGAGCGATACTTACGACATACCGTGATGTATTTAATATTATATCATGGCTACTGCATATGTTCATGTAAGCATAACCTGGATATATCATGTGACAGTCAGGAGTTCGGATGGATGCGTAGTAATTAAATCACGAGTGCGTTTTTTGTTTTGTCGCATCCGAGCGCCTGACAGTATTTTATTTCACGAGAAAAGATAGGGATGCATTTATGATTTCGATTCTATCACGATATTGTCTTTGAACAATATCCCGAAATATATTCAACGCGTAGCAACATTTCATTGTAACTTACAAGCACAGATTGCAATTGGACGTGTGCGTCATTGACCGCACGTGATGCCATAGAAAACGTGATGTACTTGACCGTAAGCGTGAAAAGAAATAATAGTCCTTATGTTATGGATTCGGATTAATTTCTTCAAGAAGTTAGGATACTAGATACTTATTACTTACTTTTATCGTCACTTTTAATTGCATGCCATGTTTTTCAGATACTGTTCTAGAATTTGATAAACAAATTAGTGCGCTAGACTCGAGCAATTTGTATTAAGAGTACTATGACAGTGAGTTCTTTCGAAAACACAAACTACTTTTTACCAAATCAATAACTTTGCCCTTAACACTGCATTATCTTATACTTTCAGGAACACCAATCCCCAACGTCTACGGTATGTAATCATGTGTAATCAGTGCAGTAGGAGCCGCCTCATTGGCTCTTACTACTTAGTGAGCTCAAGCGATGTTTATTACGGATTGTGAAGAGCATTTCTAATTTTATTTCGAAGGATTAGCTTTTTACCCCTTTATTCCACTTCTTCTTTTATAATTGCAATTGTAGTCAACTACAAGAGCGGCATATTAGTGTATTGGGAAATTAATTACTGCACACAAACTTTAGCCAGCAGGAAATATTTGCCAATTGATTTCAGTAACATAGTTTTGTTCAGTTATATAATTATAGTTATGATATATTTTTTTCATGTGCTTTCGGTTGATTTCTTTGTTAAAGAAAAATGTGGAAAGGACGAATTTTACGATCCGTCGAAGGAAATATGTTGTAATGGAAAACCCCATGCTCTTATAACCGGTGAAGATACCAAGTGTTGCGGCGAAAACAGTTATAATACAAAGACACAAATTTGTTGCCAAGGTAGGTTGGGAAAATTGTCGGTCTCATTTACACTTTCCCATCTAATTTTTAAGACGTTTGCGTAGAAAATGAAAGAAAAAAGGATCAAACGTAATCGAAATACATGTAGTATCAAATAGATCGAAACATTACCGAAACAGTAAATTTAACAGAGTGAAACATTAGCGAACAGCATATAAGAGATCAAAACATTAGCGAAACAGTATGAATTAGATTGAAACATTAGCGAATCAGTGAATACAACAGACTAAAACGTTAGCGAAACAGTTTTAAACATATGCAAAAACAGGATAAGAATAAGCGTAACAGTTTCAGCCAATCAAAACGCTGAAACTAGAAGAAAAGCTCAAAAGAAAGTTTGACAATGCAAGTTTGTCCACAATGCAAATACAAAAATGTATATCCCTTTATCATGTCGAACTATCTATCTTAGTATAAATTGAAAATACAGGATGCAGTCACAGAGAATTATTGGTATAAGTTGCAAGACCTTTTGTCTGCAATCGATGTAAAATAATTGAAATTAAAGAAAATACACCAACTCGAGATAGCTTAGTATACTTTTCAGAACAATTTATTTTTATTATTAATTTCTAAATACAGAATATTATATAAAATGTTCGTTAATTCACATTAAGGTAATAATTTTGTTTTTTAAAAATGTAATTGTTTTTATCAACAACACACGAGAATGCATCCTTACAAAGCAAAATATTTTGTACCAGTTTGTTCTTAGGTTGGCGTGGTTACGCCCCTCACACACGGCCGGCTTTCCTTCCTATAGAATACCTATATATATATTTATTTAGGTGTGGTGAACGACTTTAAAGGAAAGAATACAATATGTTGTGGAAAAACAGCCATGGATGTTGACAAAGAGCTGTGTTGCGGACAAAGTCCTGTACCGAGACCATCGAAGGCGTACGACACATGTTGTGGAGCGTATGCCTATAACACCAACACGGAAGTGTGTTGTAAAGGTGAATTCACCATGGTCGTTTACTATTATTTGATTTTAGTCACGGAGCTGTGTTCTTCATGTTATTGCCATGATATCTATCAAGTTGATATTTAAATAGTCTATACGGAACAAATGATATATCAATTGTGTTGTTTACGAAAGTCAAATACAAATACCCATTAGACTTAAGCTCATAATGCTATTTATATTTCATAATGCTATTTATATTTCATAATGCTATTTGATTGGAGGGAATATTTGAACACTGTGCAAAAACGAGAGTTTGGCATTGGGGTTAGATACATACGGAATATTATAACAGTCGGTTGATCTGCGGCGTCGTATCTTTTGAGTTGGCTGTGTAGTTCCGGATCACACCAGAGGCGGAGCCTCGAGTGTAATCCTGATCTATGCAGCCAACGAGAAAGATACACACGCAGATCAACCGACTGAAATAATATATCTTCTTTTATATACCTTTTACCGAATATCATGTTAAATTTTATATAAACGTTAATTTGTGTCATTAATGGCAAAAATCAACATAACGCCCTATTTCGTGTCACGTTTTATATGACCTCGATGGCGTCACTTCCTTCTTTCGTGTATAAACAAACATCATTAATAAAAAGTAAATGCAAGATGTTGATCATCTTTCTGGTTTTAAATAATGCGAAAAAGACGTTTAATTTTATGTTTTTCGGTGATTTATCGAAATATAACGGTGGATTATATCCTGATAAACTCACTGTTCACTCAGCGAAATTATCAAAATCTTCTACCCGATTTAACGTCAAAATATATACCGAGCGTAACGAACGCAGGAAACCATACGACAATGACGTCGTTAAAATGACGTCATGTTTGTTATGCTTTCTGATGACGTTTCCCGCGATTTTAGACATTTTATTGAAACAAACTCAACAAAAGAAGACATAAAATAAACAGAAAAATTGTTGGTATCGATGTAATATCACGATAATTTCACCCGTGAGCACCAAAGTAGTTATTTTCACTCGTGGCTGCGCCACCCGTGAACATATCACTTTTGCTGCCCACTCGGTGAAATTATAACGCGATATTACACAGAAACCAACAATTTTCCTCTATGTATTCATTTGTCTTCAAATGTGACATTAAAAAAAATGTGACGACAATGAAACTACACTTATTTTACTGCATCAGTGTGGATCTATTTTTCAACTTTTAGCGTAGGAATATGATATGAATATGCATTTGTGTACAACTTACACGGCGGCGGATAAGATATAGCGGACAATTGTTGGTTTCTGTGTAATATCACGTTATAATTTCACCGAGTGGGCACCAAAAGTGATATTTTCACGAGTGAAAATAACTACTTTTGGTGCTCACGAGTGAAATTATCGTGATATTTCATAGATACCAACATTTTTTCTGTTTATTTTATGTCTATAACTCTACTATTGCTGAGTTTGTTTCAATTAAATGTATAAAATTGTGGGAAACGTCATCAGAAAGTATAACAAACATGACGTCATTTTAGCGACGTTATCGAATAATGGTCTCCGGCGTTCGTTACGCTCGGTATTTATTTTATGTTTTCCAGTGAATTCTAGAGTTTTCTCAGTGAAATAAAAGTGATAATCCACAGTTTTGAAACAGTGGATTACCATTTTATTTTCAGTTTTTGCAATCTTTAGCCCGGATTTACGTCAAAAAGTACACCGAGCGTTAAATGCTGGAGACCATGCGACGATGACGTCGTTTAAATGACGTCATTTGTTCTAGTTTTCTGATGACGTTTCCCGCGATTTTCGATGTTTTATAGAAAAAACTGAATAAAAATAGAGTTTTAACCATAAAATAAACAAGAAAAATTGTTGGTATCGGGTAATTTCACGTTAATTTCACTCGTGAACATCAAAGTAGTTATTTTCACTCGTGGCTGCGCCACTCGTGAAAATATCACTTTTGGTGCCCACTCGGTGAAATTATAACGTGATCTTACACCGAAACCAACAATTATCCTCTATATATTTTGACGTTAAAGCGGGTAGAAAATTTTGATAATTTTCACTGCGTGTGAGTTTATCGGGATATAATTCACCGTTATATTTCGATAAACCACCGAAAAACATAAAATAAAACATCTTTTTCGCATTATTTAAACCAGAAAGATGATTAACATCTTGCATTTACTTTTTATTAATGATGTTTGTTTATACAACAAAAAAAGAAAGTGACGTCATCGAGGTCATATAAAATGAACGGCTAAATCCATCTGATACTGAAAATTTGATACGGGATGTTGTATTTTACTGCACAAATACTAAAGAAAATTCAGATAAACATTAGTATGTATATAATGAATCTGTGTATCATGTTCAAATAGTACTGGCGATTGGTTTATGTGTCAATATGATGATGTCAATAAAGTCTGGACCTGCATTTATACAGATGAACTAATATTTTAAATAAATTATTGAAGGTTTCGTTAACAAAGCGTATGGTAACCCAGAACAAGATACTGATTGTTGTGGACCAGTTTCGTATGATACGAGATGTTTCAAGTGCGTAGGAAAAAAAATAAAACCATTATTCGACATAAGTTGTCAGCTGTGTTGTGATGGTTCCATTCAGAATCTTACAAGCACCGACAGTTGCTGCTGTGGAAAGAAAATTTTCTCACCATCTCAAGGGGCCATCTGCTGTGGTGGAAAGCTACGGGATAGGCAGGGGCCAGAGAAAAAACATACATGTTGTGGTGAGTAGTGTGAAATCAAGACAAAAAGACAAGCTCATCCCGGAGGTTGCAGGTTCGAGTCTCATTGGGGTCACAACTGTACCTCCTCATATGACACTAGTACTGTTTTTTTCAGGATGCAGACTCGATTAGATTCAAGCTTTTTTCACGATCGAGCTAAAATTTATTAATATAAACTAAAGTAAACTCACAACAATATGCCTTAAGACTTCATTTGTCTTCATCAGGTGAACATACATTATAATGATGACGTCATTAGTGTCGAGTACCACGTGATTGCAATCTGAAACGGGTGCCTGACTTAATGATTAACTTCTACATATTTGTAATAGTTTTAGTATATTTGCGTCTGGTCTCGGATCCTTTGGACATGAGCTGTCACAGAAAGTAAAAGGCAAATGGTATCATAGAAAACATGTTCTAGTTAAAATTCTGCCTATAATGATTTTTTGCTATTTCAGTTCAGATGTTTTCTAAATGAAAATTTATATTATCCTTACCTCTTAGAATGTGGCAGTGCGTTGGTAGATCTTGCTTTTGTAATCGACTCATCAGAAAGTGTGGGCAAAGAAAACTGGGAAATACTTCTGGACTTTGTCGGAGCTGTCATATCAACTGCAGATGTTGACGAAGGAAGCACTCGTATAGCTGTTGAAGTATATAGGTAAGCTTTTACTGATTATTGCAGAAAAATGTAAGCGCCGTTTTTACTAAGTACTGTCAGTAAGTAAAGAACATGAAGCCAAATACTGAGGTAAGTCAAAACGTTTACAACTAAATGTTTCTTCTACATACAGAAGTGGATTTAAAACACTGTTTTACAGATAGTACAGTATCAGTATGTTTCGGGCCGAATTACATTTAGACCTCCAAGAAAGCAGTTTACGTTAAAGTGACATTATGGCATCAATGTACTGCACAAAGTGTATTTTTGGTGACAGTTTTATAAGCAATTTTTGGTTGCTGTGCATTTAAATGTGTTAAATTAATGATTATGTCGCATTAGTATTTGAAGTGGTGCTTTAGATAAAAAAAATCGGAGGATAAAATGATAGTAAAGTGTCGTTGTTGTGTTGGTAGAATTTCGGCAGTGGAAGGAGCAACTCCGCACGCAGTTGTTCTTTTCTTAAATTGACTCTCCCAGTCAAATAAGAAAATCAATATTTTGAAAAGTATTTTTTCATACTTGTAGCGGGAAGAGTTTGGTGTATTGGGTTAAAAGTTATTATTTCCTCTACACTTTTGTACACACACCATTTTCAGCTGGATTTTTACTTGAAAAAAATGCGCATAATGTCACTTTAAATAGGCTTGATTCATACAGATGCCGTTATACATATTGACTGTACTTAACTATTCAATCTTTTAAAAAGTATAAAACATACCTACAAACACAACTGTGTACACTTTATTCGACAAAAACGAATATTGCTGTGCTAACATGTTTTTAGTTTTAAGGTCGTAAGGCCAGACAGCTAGACCTGTGTCTATGGGTATAAGTCTTATTTGTTTTTGTGAACAAGAGAGCATGGGAAAATAATTAAAATGTAGTCACAGAATACTAGAAGTTGAGCATTAACACATGGATGAGATACAGGAAACAAGAAAAAAGAACAAAACTTGCACCACAAACTGAACTTAAAATAGGGTTAATAAGTAGATATTTACTAATTTAGATATAATGCCATGATGTCACCATTTTAGACTTGATTTCACCATTTCAGACATGGTGTCACGATTTTAGAAAAAAAACAAAACAAATATGGACAAAGAAAGCGCATATAAAACCATTATTATAGATATGTAGATATTTTGTGTATACCTATTTTAGTATACATTTTGAATAATGTATATATCTTCGACAAAATGTAACTACATCAGACTAAACTTTTAGACAATACATCTTTATTCGATTTAATTTAATAATTCCGATGCAACAATTAGAGACGAAATGAACATAATTTTAATATATAATGACTATATTTAGACATAATGTAACTATGGCGTTCAAGTTCAACAACTACCGGAGAAGCGCAAACATGATTGACCACGTGAAACGAATTCCATACATAAGAGGAAGTACAAATACAGGACTGGCTTTAGAGGAAATGAGGGAGAAAATATTCGTGCCTCAAGCCGGAGATAGAAGCAACGTTCCTAATATTGCTATAGTCATTCTTGATGGTAATGTTGCCGTGATCTTCACGTATTAGTTTTCTGAAGAGCTATTGTTTAATGTTTCTACGGAATTCCCTTTTCTGAAGGTGGCTATTTCCAGTAACTAGCCCGCCACAATAGAACTGTAAAATATGCCCTATAAAAGCAATGACCTCAATAATGTCCCATTAGTATAGTTAGATCAGATCATAATATAACTACAATGCTTCGGTCTAAAATATTACTATTATCCAGATATCAAAATGTGAAATTTTGCCCCGTTTCTAGTGTAAAAAGCATATAGACAGACTGGAGAGATGTTGAGTTTCAGTCCTGATCAGAACAATGCTGGGAAAGCCTAACCTTCTATTTTTAGAACGCATTTCAGTGCTTTGATTATTCAAGGATTTTAAACACTTGAGAAATAAGAGTTATTTGTTGAATCTATATTAAATCAGTTGGCCTTAGACCGTGCATCTTTAAGTCAGATATTGCACCGGTCATTTGAAGTGGTCGCCGCGGTTGACCTACTTTCGACAACCAATCAAAACCATTTGGCAAAAACTGACTGGATATCGCAGTGTGGTAATTGTTATCTCCCACATTTCGGCATTCAAATTACACTGTAAGGCAGGAAGGGAGACATGCCGGGTCTCAGCAGGCCAAAGGACATGTATCAAGGCCTGACCGCTATAAAACCAATGAACTGAACCGTTATCTGAAGTTTTTATTAATTTAAAGGAACATCTGACGACGCGGATGACACAAAAAGACAAGCGGCCCTCGCCAAGGAAGCTGGAATTCATATTTACGCAATAACAGTTGGTCAGAAAATAAATGACGAGTTCAAGAGCATAGCATCTGAACCATGGGAAGAAAATGTGTTTAGTGCCACAGATTTCTCAGATCTAAGGACTTTACATGATCTCATATTGGACCGCGTGAATGATGTCTGTCCGCGTAAGGGCTTTCATATTTATTTCGCAAAATGTATTTCCGATGTGAGTACTGATAATTAGAGTTCATATTTTGGATTTCTGTCTTTAAAAGAAAGTCCGTTGAGGAAATGGTTGCATATCAGAAAATTTCTTTTAAATTTTGTTTTTGTTTTTACAAATATAACATACTCCAAAATTCTAAAATGTTTCGTCTGTCAGAAACAATGAATGAAAATCAGCAATAAAGTAAAGTTTAGAATTTCTTTAATAAAATGTGATGAACCGTTACATTTAAAATTAACAATTTTGTTATTTTGTTGATTTTTTTGTTAGATGTTGCGTTTCATGTTATTTTTTATGCATTCAATTTCAGAACAACCGACTCCAAACAGATGTTTGGGTATGTAGTTTGTTTTAAAAAAATCTTCTGCCTTTTTATATCTAAATTCAGTTTGCTCTTTTACAGTTACGACTAATGCTCCCTGTCCCTTTTATGTGAGCACATATTCTTTAAGTAGTTATTTCATGTAATAGTTGCAATTCGGAAAATGTATTGTCAACATTTTCAAAGTTTTTACAAATGTAACAAACGTTAATTCAGATTTTTTTTGAAGTTGACATAAAGTTGTCTTCATAGCAGCTATACCTTAGTAGCATTCAAGTAAATTCCAAATATCGGTGAGACTATTTAATTTGCAACGTGGTTACTTAAGAAATGAATACCGGTCGACTTTGAAGCCGTGTGTACAAACTAGTATGTCAACTTTATTTTTCAAGGAAGCTTACGCAATCGTGATTCTGTAAGCTTCATTCTCTGTTCACTATCCAGCTTGGATCAATTTGCATTAAGCTTATGACATAAGTACCCTTTTCCTATTCTTAGACCCTTGTGGCGACAAAATGTACGATCCCAAGACAGAGGTATGTTGCAACGGCGAGCCTCAGCTGTTCCACGGGGGATCAGCCAAAAATACGTTGTGTTGCGATACCGAAGCTTACAGTGCATCCGATGAAATATGCTGCAACGGTGAGGTAAGTAGTGATATCATTGTAACCACACAAATCAACATACGACTTAGTTTAATTTTTCTAAGATTGTTGAGAACTAGACGGGACATAGTGACGGGAAGGGCGGTGTTCAGAAATGTCGTCTGTGCTTGAGCCTGAACAGTTTTAACACGATCATAACTACACCTAGTAACCTGGTAACAACATTAAAGGGCATAATATATCGACTAGGCTAGAAACCTGGCACGATGGCCTCAAGAACTACTGTTTTAAGGTTTTGGATTGCCACAAACTCACCAAATAAACACTGTCCGCACTTTAACTTGAACATATTTGATCTTATTACCTATGAATTCGGTCACAGTGTTTACGTAAGATAGTTACCGAATAGTACTCTGAAATGATTGCCTTTGGATTGCCGAAATTTTACCACGATAAAACTGTTGGCTCTCAATCACGGAAACACTGAGCAATAATCTGCAAATGTGGCCATTTTGTCTTGGGATAATATACCGTTATCTCGACAAATTCTATATCCATCACGACCATTGACACACATTTTTATATCAGCTCAGTTCATTGTATTGTACTTCTTATATCCGAATGTTTTTGATGTTGTTGTAGGGCTCATGCAGTGACGCGACTACAAAAATAATCACTATAACGAAGTATCCAAAGTATTTTTGACGTTTTTTTATTCTTTTCTTAAAGATGATATGGGGTCGGCAGTCCATACATAAGTAAATTGGATGACAGACTGATAACGGTTTTCACAAATACATTTTAAACTTATATTTGCAAACATTCTGGTCACTTTCTTGTTCCCTCTTTGTTGAATAAATGAAATGAGGTTAAATAAGAATATTATCAATTGCAGGTGAACAAAAAACCAGGGAAAAGAAGGAAAGCCGAAGCTCTGTGTTGTGACACCACTGCTTACGACCCCAAGGAGTCAGTGTGCTGCAGGAAAACAGATGTTATTCCAAGGTCCGGGAGAGGGGCAGCCGAGTGCTGTGGCATGTCAACGTACGATCCTAAGTCGGTAAATAGATCGAATAAAATATGTTTTCCAATTCGTCCTACAATAATATTATTTTAACTCAATACATTTTTAAGCCCCCGAAGGGTGGCATATTAAAATCGCATCGTCCGTCCGTCCGTCTGACCGCCCGTCTGTGCGTCCCTACTTACAAATCGTGTCCGGACTGTACTCGTCATGCATTGAAGGATTTTAAGATAACTTGGCTCATGTCTAGCACTCAAGACGACGTGTCGCGTGCATCCCTACCTCAAAGGTCAAGGTCACACTTGGGTACGAAGGTTATAGAACCTCTATATAGCACCATTCTGTCCGGACGTAACTTTGTCTGCATCGAAGGATTTAAAATAACTGACACAAATGTCAAGCGCATCAAGACGACGTGTCGCGGCAAGACCCACGTCCCTCCTCAAAGGTCAAGGTCATACTTAGAGTTTGAAGGTAATGGATTCCTCTTTATATGCACACATTCGTGTCCGGACTATAACTGTCATGCTTGAAGGATTTTAAAATAACTTGGCACAAATGTCTAGCACATCAAGACGACGTGTCGCGTGCAAGACCCACGTCCCTAGCTCAAAGGTCAAGGTCACACTTAGAGTTTGAAGGTAATGGATTCCTCTATATTGCATATATGCACACATTCGTGTCGGACTGTAACCTTGTCATGCATTGAAGGATTTTCAAATAATTGGCACAATGTCTAGCACATCAAGACGACGTGTCGCGTGCAAACCCACATCCCTACCACAAAGGTCAAGGTCACACTTTGAGTTTATAGGTTATCGAATCCTGTATATATGCATACATTTGTGTCCGGACTATAACTTACATGCTTCGAAGGATTTTAAAATAACTTGGCACAAAGTCTAGCACTCAAGCGGATGTGTCGCTGCAAGACCCTACCTCAAAGGTCAAGGTCACACTTAGTGTTTAAAGTAATGGAAACTGTGCATGGTTACTCTGTCTGCATGGAAGGATTTTAAAATTACATAGCACATTTATTGAGCACATGGAGAGGACACAGACTGTGAGGCACCTCTTTCGGGGGGCATTCGTCACAGCTCTTGTTCGATCAGTTTTAAACACTGTTGTTATGTTTAAATGTGCCAATCTCGGTATAATTATTAATGATAATTCATAAAAGAGTTACATAAAATAGCAGGCTGTTGTTTCGTAAGTAGCCGGACAAGGTTTTCAATTATTTTTTATTTAACATCCGTCACTAACTCCACTTTTGTATTTAATTATTTATTCATTTATGTATCAATTGATTAATTAATTGATTAATTAATTAATTAATTAATTAATTAGATAATTAATCTATTCATGGAACATACCATCATTCATCATGATCAATTATGCTAATATTCATAACTGACAGATTTTTCATGCTTCTCTATGTCAATTCGTCAATAACAAGGACCACTATGGAAATTGTTCATATGTTTGAACTACTCTAAAGGGTGTCTCAATGCTAGTTATGGGCATTTTTTCATATTTGCAGGGGCTTTGTTCATACGTTTGAACTGCTCTAAAGGATGTCTCAATGCTAGTTATGGGCATTTTTTTTTATATTTGCAGGGGCTTGTTCATATGTTTGAACTGCTCTAAAGGATGTCCTAAAGCAAATAATGAGCATTTTTTTATTTGAAGGGGCTTTGTTCATATGTTTTAGCTGCTCTAAAGGATATCAAAAGGAAACTATATGCATTTTTATATTTCTGTAGGAGCTTTGTTGTGAAGAAGTCATCTATGAAAACTTTGGAGACGACGGGAAAAGTGGGGCATGCTGTAAGAATGGTAACCGTACTGTTAGTTATGATACAAGATGCTACAAATGCAAGAAAGGAGAACTTGAACCACTATACGACTGTGCGTTCGAGGTAATATTTACATACGTGTTACAGAATAAGTTTTCGTGCACCTACACATTAATTAACGTATTATTCCAGTTTCTAAAATCGAGACTCTCATTATACTTGCTAAAGCAACTCCAAACATTTCATCTTATATCATTTATTCCATTAAAAAATAAAATAAACGGGTTTACTCATAATTGGGGCTTTAAAAAATTATTCCAGCGTTGCTGTGATGGTGTTATTCAAAAGATCGATTATCAGAACTCTTGTTGCTGTGGCAAAAAAGCATTTGACCTTGACAAGTTTATGTGTTGTGACGGAAAAATCAGTAAGCGAAAACCTGAAGACGACCCGGGATGTTGCGGTAAGAGAAGCAATTATTATTTGTATTCTAATACGTTATTTTCTTTAAAAAGTACCCGAACTTTATTAAACACGCAGTAGTGCATCTATCAGTGTTCTTTAAACACGAAATGCTATTCGACGCGCTTGTTAACAAACGTCACTTTGTTACGTCATGCTTGGAGAAACGTGTTGTATTTTATCGGAAAGGCTGTTCTCTAAATGTTAATATCGGAAACACAACTTCTCCTGTTATAATTCTGACTAAAGTTTGCAATAGCAATATATTTACGCTATATGTTATGGTTTCAGTTCATAAATGCAATTCATTACAGTTTGAACAAAGGTCTTTTTTCAGGATAATTACTAAGCGTCTTATATTTGATATGTAGCCTCTATACTTGTTTCTTTGATTATGCGTAGGGTTTATATCTCAATTTTAGAATGTGCAAGCAGTATAGCTGATGTTGTTATTGTGCTGGACTCCTCTGAGAGTGTCGGTCTCGAAAACTGGAGAAGAATGGAAATGTTTGTTGAAGATTTAATTAAATCGTCATCGGTCCCAGATACACGGTATGGTAGAGCATTCTTAATGTATTCTTAATCTGTATAAATGTTGACCTATAAACACGTTGGTATTTGACAGAAAATTCTTCTACATTTTACATTTTTATGCCCCCGAAGGGAGGCATATTAAAATCGCACCGTCTGTCCGTCTGTCCGTCCGTCCGTGCGTCCCCACTTACAAATTCGTGTCCGGACTGTAACTCTGTCATGCATTGAAGGATTTTAAAATAACTTGGCACACATGTCTAGCACATCAAGACGACGTGTCGCGTGCAAGACCCACATCCCTACCTCAAAGGTGAAGGTCACACTTGGAGTTGAAGGTTATGGAATCCTCTTTTGCACACTTCGTGTCGGCTGTCTTTGTCAGCATTGAAGGATTTTAAAATAACTTGGCACAAATGTCTAGCACATCAAGACGACGTGTCGCGTGCAAGACCCACGTCCCTAGCTCAAAGGTCAAGGTCATACTTAGAGTTTGAAGGAATGGATTCCTCTATATATGCATATATGCACACATTCGTGTCGGACTGTAACTTTGTCATGCATTGAAGGATTTTAAAAAACTTGGCACAAATGTCTAGCACATCAAGACGACGTGTCGCGTGCAAGACCCACGTCCCTACCTCAAAGGTCAAGGTCACACTTAGAGTTTGAAGGTAATGGATTCCTCTATATATGCATATATGCACGCATTTGTGTCGGACGTAATTTTGTCATGCTTTTGAAGGATTTTAAAATAACTTAGCACACTGTCTAGCACATCAAGACGACGTGTCGCGTGCAAGACCCACATCCCTACTTCAAAGGTGAAGGTCACACTTGGAGTATGAAGGTTATGGAATCCTCTATATAGCACACATTCGTGTCCGGACGTACTTTGTCATGCATTGAAGGATTTTAAAATAACTTGGCACAAAGTCTAGCACATCAAGACGACGTGTCGCGTGCAAGACCCACGTCCCTAGCTCAAAGGTCAAGGTCATACTTAGAGTTTGAAGGTAATGGATTCCTCTATATATGCATATATGCACACATTGTGTCCGGACTGTAACTTGTCATGCATTGAAGGATTTTAAAATAACTTGGCACAAATGTCTAGCACATCAAGACGACGTGTCGCGTGCAAGACCCACGTCCCTACCTCAAAGGTCAAGGTCACACTTAGAGTTTGAAGGTAATGGATTCCTCTATATATGCATATATGCACGCATTTGTGTCCGGACGATTTTGTCATGCTTTGAAGGATTTTAAAATAACTTAGCACACATGTCTAGCACATCAAGACGACGTGTCGCGTGCAAGACCCACATCCCTACCACAAAGGTCAAGGTCACACTTAGAATTTATAGGTAATGGAATCCTGTATATAGCATACATTTGTGTCCGGACTATAACTTTATTATGCTTTGAAGGATTTAAAATAACTTGGCAAAAAGTCTAGCACATCAAGCGGATGTGTCCAGGCATGACCAAGTCCCTACCTCAAAGGTCAAGGTCACACTTAGTGTTTAAAGTAATGGAATACTGTATGCATGATTACTCTGTCATGCATGGAAGGATTTTAAAATTACATAGCACATTTATTGAGCACATGGAGAGGACACAGACTGTGAGGCACCTCTTTCGGGGGCATTCGTCACTTGTGAGGGACAGCTCTTGTTAGACTAGATTTAGTCATTAAATATCGAGGAAGGTGGTAGACAAAAGGCTTTTGCAAATAAAAAAACCTAAATTGCAATAGTATACACTTACTAATGAGGACAAAATGCAAGTCTCTTATAATGGGAAACTATATGCCCTTTTCAAAGATTACCATGCTTTCGAAGACTATTTAACAGTATTACCTACGCATATGTACTTACCGATCTTCAAGTATCGTTCTGTAAATCATAAATTCCCTGTAGAAAA
Organism: Saxidomus purpurata; assembly: GCA_022818135.1. Lineage (NCBI taxonomy): Eukaryota > Metazoa > Mollusca > Bivalvia > Venerida > Veneridae > Saxidomus > Saxidomus purpurata. Next base: position 34,538,060 of record JAFMSR010000011.1, read on the forward strand.
GGGCCGCTTGTCTAATACCCCATGCAACGAAAGGAATTGTTCATTGTGCTTCAGAGAATAAGGCGATGAATTTCACCATCTGCTAGTCTGCAAATATTTCAGCGCAAAAAGGAAACAGCTAATCCCAGCACAATTTTACAAATGTTATAAAATACAGTCAACTTATGAATAACAAAGATTCCAAAATTCTAAAATATTATAGTATTCTTGTATCCTATATTACGAGACGTGTTTAATAAACACAAATTTATATATATTCGGTTGTTAATTCCGGTACCGTTTATATAAAACACTGTTTAACACTGAAAATTGTTAAACATCGAGCTTAGATAAACGCATGATATCGCAATTCTCCCAACATTGAACACTTTTTTCATGCAATTCCTTTTCTCCATAAACAATAACAGGCATTCCATTTTTACTCACTGATATCCTTTTGCGTGAATCATTTAATAATCTTATAAAATTCTAATTTTAAGTGGACAATTATTATCACTGTCCCCGTAACCTACTTTTGTAATTGACATGAAGGTACCTTCTCGACTCGGCGTCAGCGTTAGTGTCACACCTTGATTAAGTTTTTCGTACCACCCCACTTTATTTCAAACCATTAGAGGTATTGATTTGAAACTTACCATACTTGTTTACCATCATAAGCTCAATCAACAGACAAGCGTACATAACTCTGTCGAGTTTTTTTTGTTATAATTATCGCCCTTTTTCAAACTAAGAAGGTGCATTGAGTTTGGTTAAGTTTTTTTGTACAACCCCGCTTTATTTCAAAATCATTATGGATATTGCTTTGAAACTTATAAATCTTATTGGCTATCATTACCTTCATCCACAGACAAGTGTACATAACTCTGTGAGGCTTTTTGTCAGAATTATGCCCCTATTAGAAACTACATTGAATATGGGTAAAATTAACTTAATGACAAAACTTTTAGAATTAAGGCCCTTAGAATCTCGGTTAAAATTTTCGTACCAGCCCACCTTTTGACTGAACTGATTGAGACATTACATTACATTATCAGTTGGAATACTTCTTTTCCATTATGAGCCCCAAATGTAGATATGAGAAGGTAACTCTGTCAAGGATTGTAGTTGAGTTATTGCCCTTTTTCGACTTAGAAACTTGGTTAAATGTTTCATTGTTGTCTTAATCATTAGAGATATTACTTTGAAAGTTGTGATACTTATGTACCATCATAGCACTCATCTGAAATCAAGAGAAGGAAACTAAAATGTTTCTTGATTTGTCCTTAAAAATCACTGGCTAAAATCAACTGGTGCTGTCACGCATATTATTTTATTAACCACTTAAAGTATTATTTAAAACTTTGCTTCATAACCGGAGATATCAAACAATTAAGTTTGATAACTCTTTACTAAATATCTTGCTACTTGTTGCCCTTGTTTATACAGATACTTACTTTGCCTTTTACTAACAAACTTCTGTTTTATTGGAAAGCACTGAAAGCAGACGAGCGAGCTGTCCTACTAATAGCTCTTGTTTTTTTACCCATATGTATGCTCAAACATACAAAAATTCTGTGCTGTCTGTTGTAGCCTGACAAAATAAAGCATATTGTATAATCAGTTAAAAAAAACTTTTCCTCGTTTCAGATTCGGTCTATGCGTATTCAGGCATAACACTTCAATAGAATTCAATTTGAATAAATTTTTTGATATACCTTCCATGTTAGAGGCAATCGACAATTTACCATACATAAGAGGTTTGTTTTATATGTATATCATTTGTCGTAAAATATAAATACAGAAAACAAATGCAAACATATTTATATATAGAAATTTATAGCGAAAACCCATATAGGTCGTTTATTTTACATTTTTGATATTATATATAAATAATAGAATGCATATAGTCGATGGCATATCTTTCAAGTCTAACGTCACTAAACATAAGCTAAATATATGTCATCATAACTATGATCTATAAATAACCTAATTTTCACTGCATTTCCGCTGTTATTACTCCAGTAAACGTTGTACGGATGTTATTGTGTCGACCATATGTAATACAACGCAACTAAAGCATTTTGCAATAGTTTCAATAATTGTTCGTAGATAAATGAAAAGGCACAATAAGGGGGTCCATTTGTGAAGTTATGGATTTTTGCACTTCCGAAAATTTACATTTGTTATATTTCAAGAATCATAAATAGTTTGTGACTGGAAACAACAATTATAAATAACAAACTGAGATACACTCAAAACATATTGGTGCTAAAATATTGAACATTTGAGAAAAAAAATATTGACGTCACATGTTGTGATTGAACCAACAACTCTTGCAAGCCAAATGGTGGTAGGGGTTTAAAAAACTGTTTCAGATAGTCACCCAAGGGGGATCACTGCTGAAAATTAAAATAACAAGTTTATTGACCTTGTTTTTATAGAGATTAACATATTGCTAGATAATTTCTGAAAAAAAATAAAAATGGGTCGATTTTCTATTTGTTTTGCATTATTAATCTTTATTGATACATCAAAAGGGAGGTGCTAAATTCAAAACTAGCCAATGTCTGTGTAGCCAGAAGTCTGGTTTCGTCAACTTTTATGTCTGTGGTGTGTCCACCCCAGATTCAATTCATCACACTTTTATGATTTTGTCTGTGCTTTGGGGTTGGCGTGTGTTTTCGTTATAGTAAAATGTGTGTGGGTGGTGTAATTGTAGTTTTACACTGGGATAAATCATTGCCTTTATCTAGTTTAGGCTGTAATGTGGACTTTGCTGTCTGCTTTTTTCGTAGCTGTAGAGTTCATTTTTATGTATGTTGTTCTGGTTGTTTCATAAGTGATGCGTTAAACTGTTTTTATGGATTTCTTTCCTTATTTGACATTATTTACATAACCTGATTTTACATAACCTGTTTTGTTAAGCCTTATGAAAGAAAAAGTTGATTGATTTGTTGTTATAAATTTTAGGAAGTACGAACACGGGCTTAGCTTTAGAAACGGTCGCGAAGGAGATGTTTACCCCTCTTAATGGTGACAGACCAGGAGCACCCAACTCTATACTGTTGATTACAGATGGTCAATCAGACGAACCTGAGTATACGAAACAACAAGCTGAACTGACAAGGAAACAAGGTTCGAACACAATTCAAACTGTACTCTGTGAAAAATGTCAGAAATAGGATTAAAAGTGTGTTTTAGAGACATGTTTTTGAAAGACATTCATTCAATATCAGTTGATTGTAATGTGGCAACTAAACGATCATCGGGTGAATAGCGTACATCTCAGAGCCCTATCAGGCTACACGCATTGGTCTGTTCTGGTGACATAGGTAGTTGTTTCTGATTTCAGCGAAAATTGGGTTAAGGTAACGTTTGGCTTTAAGTCTTTCGGCTTGCTGGGGCTAGGATATTTTATGTATGCTCTAATTTCATAGCCATAGTAGACTTTCAGCGAATAAGCCTATCAAATTAAGTCTGACTTCACAAATGAAAACCGTCTGCTGACTAACACGGCATTAAAAAAATGTTTCTAGGTATACATATTCTTGCCCTTGGTGTTGGACTGAAAGACATCAAAGAGCTGAGAGCTGTTGCCAGCCCGCCTGCTGACGATAACGCAATTTCACTAAGGAACTTTGATGAACTTGAGGTAGTGAAGCAAAGAATATTCAACGACCTTGCAAAGAGTGTTTGTCCACGTACGTTAGTATATCTAATTACATCGGTGTAAAATTAAAGTTAAAATAAAATGTGGACTCGAAGCTAAATGTTGTTAGATCTTTTAATATAAGCAGAATGCTTCAGCTTATAAATTTATCAAGCTTAAATATTTTTAATACAGGATTTACCGCTTTTACATGGTTTTATACATACTTTTAGTGGTAAAGGCTATATCATATAGTTATTTATATTTCATTGGTGAAAATAATGTATCATACTTTTTTAACAGAGAAACCAAAGGAGCGTTGTGGACGTACGTACATTTATTTACTACGATTAAACATTCAAGTTTCATTTTCTTGTTGAAAAATAATGATACGAATGACTGTATTTTAATGTTATACTACCCTTCAAAATTTTCATATTGAGTTATAATAAAACATGAAGCTAGAACTTAGTAAATGTTATGAAAACATGTAAAAAAGTTAATTATGCAAAGTTATATCTCTTACTGAGTCATATAAATGAATATACATAGACATATCATAAACATATTGAATATCTATTTTTGAATAGGATAGACAAAAGAGATTTGAACTGATTTTCTCAATATTCAATGGAATAAATCTGTGACTAATGTCTTTTTAAAAATTATGATGGTCACTTTGAAGCGTAATATCACTTTAAATTTAATTGAAATGTCACGGATGTGTATATTGTATATATAAGTTTCAGATGTATGTACACACGGAATTTCAGATTTTGCGCAAGAGTGTTCAAATCTTTTAATATTTGAAATTAGTAGTTACTGTAAATGCCTGTGTTTATGTATATATCTTTTGAATGTCTAAAGAATTTTTCTAATTATTAATTAATTAATTAAATTAATCAATAAATTTCAAGGCATTTTAGAAATACTGATAATATATTCATACAATATAAGAACTTAATGCTCTGTGATTTACATACACAACTGTTTCTGTAAAAAAAGTTCTACCTGTGAATTCTATTGTAAAAGTGTTATTTAAGTTTATATCACACAAGTTTATACTTATGGTTTCTGTTGGACAGTTTTAGCCGAAGACACCCTGGAAAAACCATAGAGTTTTTTTGCGATATTTATTAAAGTAATATTACCCATCAAATATATTCCATATCAAATAACGAAATGAAGCGTAACACGTAGAACTTGAAAACATCTAAGCAATGAGATATTTCAAGTATTCTTATGACCTATACAAATGAAGATATTTAATTGGCTTGGATAGTAAAAAAAGATTATCTTTATTTTAGGAGTATAAATCAGTAGTTATTGTTTTATTTAGTAAATGTTATTCTGTAATCAGTGCCGTGTGGAGATACTGTGTATGATCCTCTGAGCCAAGTATGCTGCAACGGGGTTCCTCAACCTATACGAGGATCGGCAGAAAACACTAAATGCTGCGATAAGGTCAGTTACGATGTGCGGACACAGGCTTGCTGTGGTGACAAGACCAAGACAGTGTATGATCTGAAAACAGAAATGTGTTGCAACGGAACGGTAAGTGACATTTCCCTTAACTTGAATTAAATTTATGCTAATACCATACAATACTACTTTTTTTAGCCATGGTTACATTTGTAACAACGGACGTAGAAAAAACAACAAATTAAATGCATTTGCATAATATATTCAATCGTAATTTCAGATCGTAGTCACTGCTGTATATTACGATCAATGTATTATTATGTATTTGAAATAATCAAATTGCTTACACTTAAAAAATCTTTAGTTTTATGTTTCAAAGTCATATGAGAGAGCTCCGTTTCAGTTGCCTTCAAAAAGACGATTTTAGAACCTCGTACTTTGCATTTTTGTTTGCATTTTCCGACATCAGACGCAAAAACTGTCTAACAAACTTAAAAGCAGTTAGTTCCATCTTTGATGGTGTATACAAAGCGATAAATATATCAAGTTGAGAGAAGAAGTACATACTAGGACGAAAAAGAAAAATGTTGCAGTAGTTAGATAATATGAAGCAAATACGACTTGTATAGCATAGTTGTCCAATTTCATTCATAAAAATTGATATCAGGTCAATATGAAACCGAGCGGCAAGAATCCAATGTGTTGCGACGACGAAGCATATAACCCAAGCAAAGCCATGTGTTGCTATGACGTAGAGGTTATTCCCAGAGCAGGAAATGATGCCTCCGAATGTTGCGGAATGGCAACATATAACCCAATAAACGTAACGATTATTTTATAATAAATTTTAAGCTCTGTAAATCAAACAATATTGTAAGCGCCAAAATGATTCAATGCCGAAATAACGGTTTTGTACTATTACAGTTTCTGTTGTAAAAAGTACAAAACTCTGTTGTCACAACAGGACGGTTGCTGATGGCGAAAATGTTTTTAAATACATTGACACAACTTTGTATACTGACAATGCAGAAAATTATGTGAGATGTTTTTTCAGGTTAAACACTGATGCTTGACAACATAATGTTTTAGATGTGCTGTAAAAGTATTTAATGCCTATTCTGTCCTTTGGATGTTTTAAGAGAAAGACAACATATGGTCTGCTTAGGTTTTTTATCAGGATGCTTCATTTACGTCTTTTAATGAAATTTAACTAAACAAATCCCCACATTTGTTTACACAAATAAGATCTATAAGAACTAAGTTATTATAAAGTAATTTCTTTGTTTGCACAAATAGGAACTTTGTTGCGATGCGGTCCTTTACAAGAACTACGGAGACGACGGAATGAGTGGAGCGTGTTGTCATTTAACGAGTACAAACAGAACTGTTAGCTACGACACACGCTGTTACAAGTGTGTTAACGGAGAACTTGTTCCATTGTATGATTGTGCTTATCAGGTAGATCCTTTGTTGATAATGACACTTTTGTAAATGAAACACAATGATACGACAAAGAGAAATTAGGAGGCGATAATAAATGACACAGAGAGTACACACAAAGTGATTGTTGTAAAAACCTTAAGCATTAAGATTGGGGTACACTTCCAATCCTAAACCTTCGCAAAATGTTAGAGATTTTACCAATTTCTTTCGTTTGAAATATGATATACATACAATATAAGCATTTCAAATAATTTCATCAACTTGTCAATAAAAGTAACGTAAAGTTACGTAGGTAACATACTATCTATATTAAGAACAAAGGAAAAGACAATTTCGCTTCAGCCACAGCTTAAGAACTTTAGGATAGAATTCTATATCTTTCGTTTTATGTTTACAGCGTTGCTGCGATGGTGTCATTCAGGAAATATTTAGTGATGCTAGTTGTTGCTGTGGGAAAAAGGCATTCGACCCAGACTTTCAAATTTGCTGTAACAAAAAGCTTAGGGATAGAAAGCCAGATGACGACAGAAAATGTTGCGGTACTATATCCATAAAAATGTGCTTTATCAATTATCAAGACTTAAAATGCAAAACTTAGTACCAGTTTCCTTGTACAATCTCCTAAAGTTGCAGCACAAATCCTGTCTTAAAGTCAAGTGATTACATATTTTGTTTTTCTCAAATGAAATTTGGTTCGTTTGAGAAATGAAATTCGTATAAGCTACCAGACATCTAAATAATTTGTAGGACAATTGCAAGGTAAAAAAAAATTAAGATTCTCAATTTGCAGAAACATCTGATGTAGTATGATATTTTCATTTGTCATATATAACGCTCCCCTGTCTGATTAAGACGACGAGAGCTCAGTCAGGTAGAATTTTTGTATCTATGAATATCACAGTTTAACTTCTCTGTATTAATACATTGCCTGATTGGCATTAGAAAAGTAAAATGTAAAAAGTCTGTTTAAATGTCCACTACCAAGCGAAAATGAAGTGACAGTTATTTCACTGGCATGAACATTACCTTATGCAAGACACTAAATAATGAAGATTGGCAGGTTAAAATTTATAGAAAGTGTTCGGAACACGAAGAAAAGTATGTGTATTATGTTGAAATCTCAGTGAATCGACAAAATGACCACCCAGGTCTTTTTAACTTTCTTCATAATGCATAGAAAAATAATTGTACATATACTGTGATTTGTTTAGAATCTCTACATACCAACTTTCATTTTTTATTAAAAATAACTTATTTCTGTACTTTTTAAAGTATATTTGAATTTTCACTTTCGTTAGTATTGGACCTTTAAGCAACACTCACTATAATTTATTTCAAAAAACGACATGCACTTTTCTGAATGTAAGATGTTTTGAACAACAAAGTATTTCGACTGTAAAATATAATTTTTATAACGATTAATCAGTTTGCAATTTTTTTTATCTAAAGTCATATGAAATGTCTGATAATTCGTAATATGTTCAAGGATGTTTTCTTTCAGTGTTTGAACGGTTTGCGACCATTTGCCAATCATTATTTTTCCAAAAGTGTTTCGTTTTACATCACTAAATAGTAAATAGTAAGCACGACGCGGCAAGCACCATAGCAAAAATATTAACAACTAGCATTAAAATGTTTTTTTATCCACGTTGTAAAACACACATTCAGCTGAGATCATGATTATTTTAGTATATTTGCAAGTCTATATCCAAGCCTTACTTTAAAATGAAATTCATTTATAAATTTCACACAAGTTTACTGTCAGAATTTTCAAAAATAATCCCTGCTAAAATGTAGACACTTTATACGCATCGTTATATGTGCTCAGTAGGAGTTTTTGTTGGTGTTTTAGAATGTGCAAGCAACATCGTGGACATTGTGATTGTTTTGGATTCATCAGAAAGTGTTGGTGAAGATAACTGGAAACAAATGGAAGTGTTTGTAGAATCTCTCATAGAGGAGTCAGCAGTTCCGGACGTAAGGTTCGTTTTGGACCTAAACTATTGTCTCGGATAATGTGAGGGCCAAAGAACATTTGGTATTACATTTGGTTTACAGTATTGAACTCTTATGATTGCTGTGCAATCTTGACATCTTGTCAGGAGGTATGAGGGTACCCATGGACCAAACACCAAACAACTTGAGTGTCTAGGTCATGGGTTCGAACACTAGTCGTGCTTCGAAAGTATTTCATATTAGTTTTTACAGATTGTATCATAATTAAATGACAACAAATCTTTCCTACATCTGTAATAGACTCAAATGCCATTTTATAAAGAATTATATCCCGTGTGCAAGGAATTCTAATATTGTAAACATACAATGTATTAACACATCTACAAAACACAGTAATATTGAACCATACAGTAAAATATTTGTTTCAGTGTTGACTTTTGGAAAATAAACTTACTTTCGTATATCCCCTTTTATTCTTGATTTAAATCTTCATTTTGATCTTGCTTAAAGAACGTTATAATATAACCAAATTATCAAACATACGAGATTTGTTAAAAAAAATACATACACGTATTTTCTATAAAAAAACTAGCGTGTGTATATTTAATGGATAACTGCACATAATTATTTCTTATTACACTAACTGGCCACGGAATGACATTAACAAGTTCTTGTAGGACTATGCTGAGAGGCATAAGGCATGATCCACGTGGATTATTTCAGAATAATAAACCCTTGCTGTGTATTATCTTGTATGACGTCATGGTCAGGAGTTCAAATGCGTAGTCATTATATCAAAAGTCCGTTAGGCACGAATAGTCTTTGGAAAATACCCAGAACTATTTTTAATACGTAGCAACATTTTATGGTAACTACAATTGCGTCGCTTATCGGATTTATTGTCCGTTGAAAACGTAATGAGTTTTATAGTGAGTTAAAGAAAATTAAAGCACATATACTTTTCTCTTCTTTGTAGGCAAAGTTGCGGGTCGTATCAGAATAATGATCTGTGGTGGAGGCCTTGTTTATTTATTCTTATACATATCCATAAACTTAAAATATTCAAACTTGGGTGAACAATAATCAAATTATTCCTTCATTGGAACTATGCTTAAATTTTCCTTTGAACCTTCTCTTTATAGTGTAATGGAGTGACACAATACACGAAGTACATAACCTTTTCTTTTGCAGATTTGGTTTGTTAACGTACAAGCATGACACTCAAATTGAATTCCCGCTAAATAAGTACTTTGATAAAAACTCACTTCTAGAAGCGGTGGACAAATTACCCTATAACAGAGGTATGACAGTATGTGTTTAAACAGAAGCCTACTTAAGACAAACAAGTCCGTGAAAACTCCGTTTAACACCCAGTGTTTAACCCGATCAGTCAATATTTCCGTGCAGACTTTTATCCGAACTGTTTGTACTGCGATCACTTTTAGGAACAATATGACACTTACTATTGCATGGATACTGTTGTTACACTATTACACTTTTCTCTCTCTTCTTTTTGCAATGATTATAAGCTTAGGAGCTTAAATTTTCTTAAAACAGACACGAACATAAATCTGTAACAATGCAAATTAGATGTCTGAAATAATGTGGATAAGCAACAAAAATTTTAGACTTTTGTTTTATAGAATTTTATAGGAAATCAGCCTTCTGTAGGAGATATATGTTATACATAAAATAACCAGGTATTTTCAAAACCATTTTCTAACTTTTTATTTAATATGATAAAGGAAGTACCAACACGGGTTTGGCGCTTAAAGTATTGAGACAGAAGATGTTTACACCCCAGACCGGTGACAGGCCGATTGCACCTAACTTTGCACTGTTGATTACCGATGGCCAGTCAGATGACCCTAAACAAACAGAGAAGGAAGCGCAGTTGGCCAAAGACCAAGGTCAGTGTGGTGTTTAAAACATGTTTCATTAAGTTACATACAATCCTAAGACGGTGTGTGGTTTATTTTGAAAAAATATGATTTTCAATTCAATTTTCTGTGATAAAATCTCATGCCAATAATAATGTTTTATTCTTTACAAAATAAAAATTACACACTGGGTTGCATTTTGATATTGTAAATGTAATGGACATCTGTATTGTCAAAGTGTCGCAGAAGACTTAATTATACTTCCATCAACTATCTTCTCTTTGCCTAATTTTCCCATTAATCAAGACAAAAGGTTCGAATGTTAAAACTCTTTTGAAGGTATCCATATAATTGCTCTTGGTGTTGGCTTGAAAGACGACAAGGAGCTCCGGGCTGTTGCAAGTTCACCTGCAGACGATAATGCCATTGCTCTCAAGAATTTTGCGGAGCTTAAGGCAGTGAAGCAGAGAATCTTTAAAGACCTGGCAAAGAGCGTCTGCCCACGTAATTAAATTACAGTTATTACATTGTTCTAAAATGCATAGTGAAACGTCTGCACGGCATTTAAGCAATATTGTAAGTAATACATGGAATTGAGTAATTAATTTGTATTCTTGTAAAATGAGAATAATAAATCGATTAGTTCATATATTATCAATTAGATGGAAGTACAGATTTTTACGCTGGCGAATATGTGACGCCTGTTTCATTAACACACTGGAACTTGAAATCATGCTTATGGGGTAAAAGATTGATAGGAATCGAGTAATAATTAAATGCAAAATAGAGATGGAGTTCATGCTTATAAAAATTAGAATCAATCTTTTGCAGAGAGACCGGAACCAAGATGTGGTAGTAAGTATACCTTGTGTAACCATAGGAACTGTGAATATATTTACTTATGCATATTTCATTCTAACAACATCAATACATTTTAACAAATAACGTAAATTGTAGGCGCCGAACAGAAACGGGCGTTAAGGTAAATATGACATCACTTACAGTTTGATCTGTTTTGATGTACAAATTGCGCTCTTTTGTTTGTATTTCGGTAAACAGTTAGAGAAGCTTGCCAGAGGCCAAAATAAACGTCTTTTTTTAATTGAAAAAAAAAGATTGCTAGTTTTTAAATAACTTTAGGAAAACAGCTTACGTTAACTAGAGACCAAACTTAATCAGAACACTAGCACTGACCTTTTTTCGTGTGTCTGCGCTGACATGCCAATTTCTTCAGATCATATTTTTTTGGCAACAATAACAAGTTGTTTTGTAGCTCCGTGTGGTAATACTACCATCGATGAACGTTATGAAATTTGCTGTGAGGGTGTACCGCACAAGAAAATGGCAGGAGATAAGACAAAATGTTGTGGAACTGTTGCGTATGATCCAGACTGCTTCATTTGTTGTGAGGAAAATAGCCTCGTTTCTAAGTAAGAATACCTGTCTTTCACTATATAAGGAAACTTGTCGAAATATAGTCAAAACTAAATGCAGTACCATTCTAAGAAAGCTGTACTACATGTATTTGACTGAACTGACATTTTCTGTGAATTGTCAAACTATTCATTTGTTTAACAAGATAATAGTATTTTTTCACTTATGAAATGTGTTTGTCTAGGCTGATATGCTGATAGATTATTCCGGTAAAAACAAACACAGTGTGCAAACATAACGAATGGAGCCCTTTCCCTCCTAAAGTATTTGGACGAACGCAGAGAGTGGTACATACAGTCCTTCAGCGAACCATAACATTATCTATCCTAACGGACTATACAAACAAGGAAATATTCATATCACGTGTCTATTTAACAGGTACGCTGGTGACGCTACTGAATGCTGTTGTAAATGGGCATACGACAGTCGAACGCATTTATGCTGTGGAAACAGCATTCTACCCAAAGTTGCAGGAAAGTTTTCATCATGTTGCCATAATGAAACATACGATACGAGAACTCAGGTAATAGCAATTTTTAGTTTGGTTTAAGTGTAATTATATCCCCCGCGTGAGGGAGACATTTTGATCTATTTTGATTTTCATCTTCTCATTAACGGCTGTTAATTGGGTAAAGATCAAACTAACAGAAATGCGTTTTTCTCGTCAGTTGTTCTTCTCATAAATGGCTTTACGAATTTCAGTAAAACTTTGCAGAATTTTACTGTATCAGACAAGATGTGCATATTGCCAGGCAAATATGATTTTGTAAAGGTCACAATGTTTTTTGTTAGTTGTTTTTCTCATAAACAACTTGGGATGTCAATGATATTTGGCAGAAGTGGCTAATTCCAAGCTTAGTTGCACATTTTGTCAGGAAAATTTCGTTGAGTCAAGGTTAAGGTCACAATGATAAGAACCGAGATTTTCTCGTCGGCTCTACTCATAAACGGTGTGTGGGAATTTACTGAAAATTAGCAGATGCCTATTTGCTTGGTTAATACTAAAAATAAGATACGATGCAATACTTTCAGGGAAAGGTTGTTTAAGGCTATTTTTCTGCATTCGTTTTACCTATCAAATACGATATTTAAAAAAATACAACTTTGTAAAACTTCATTTATTAAATATATTATTAAACTATTAAGGTATACATACATTTCTTATTAGTTAGCACTTTAATAGATTGCATTTTTTCAAAGATTTGCAATTCTTCTTCCCATATTAACAGCTGGTCGCCAGCGAGAGGGGAGACATAAAGAACTTTTTTCAGGAAAAAAACATTGGTGTTAGTTACTTATTAGAATTTATGTGTTGTTGTTTTTTCGTTAGAATGTGCCTTCTATATTTTGATATGTTGTTATTTAAAGTTTACACGCAACTGGACAAGACAAAACAAATGTTTTTCTTCTTAACTGCAACAAAGTTGATGTTATTAATTGTCTGTAATGCCATTGTTGGGGTGAAATGTTTACTGTTCTGATGCAATGGGCTTACTTTAGCTATTATGATGTTTACAAAAGTACTGTACAGGCATATGGACAAGATCGTCTGTCTCATGTTGTCACAAAATGCACATACCTAATTTGTGGCGTTGCCCTTTGTGAATTGTAAAAAAAGTCCTTTTTTATGTGTAGATAACATTACAGCCTTTTTACGTGTAGATAACATTACAGCATCGAAAGTGTCGTTATAGGTTTGCTGTGACTACATGTATGTACAACCAAGTTACGGTGAGGGAAACACGGAGTGTTGTAATGGCAAAAGTTACGATTCAAGGTGTGACGAATGTAGAAAGAACAGTATTGCCCCACTCTATAATGTGAAAGAAGAATTGTGTTGTGGAGGAAAAATTCAGAATAAAAAATTCGAAGACAGGTAGCATTCAATTAACATTATATATGTATTTCTTAAAAGGCAACGTAATGATTTTATTGAACCTTTTAACACGTTATACGTTTGAATTTTTGAAAATCGAAATGAAAGTTAATCTGTATTTGAGTAATAATACTATGCTCCTGAGCTTCAGGTAGAAAATAAAATGCATGTCTTTTTATCAAAATTGGATGGTTTTATCAATAGACAAAAATGGCAAAGAGATTCTTTTTTAGAATATTAAAAAGTTGACAGTTAGATTTTAAGAGTTATCTTCTAGGTAGGTACTTTAATACATGTACCAGTATAATGATAATATTCATTGAAAGCTTATATTCCTCATATTTCTACATCATGTTTGTATCCAATCTAGATATTTCTAGCTAAAGATATAAACTTTAATAACTTTCAAAACGACTTCAAGAAAATTTGAAATATTTTATCAACATTGCATCCATCAGAGCATGTAATTAAGCTCAATTTGTTTCAGGCACCCTAGTTACATGTTTTGCCTTTACATCCCGGCATGTTTGCCAAAACAAATTTGAAAAAGTGTAATTGTCTGATGTAAAATAGAGGGCGTGACATGTAATTTATGCTCCGTCGTATATAGACTCAGGCATTGCCCTTGACTTTAATTGACTTATAACATTTGATAAAACTAGAATGAAACATATCTTATTACCGTGGTATCGAAACTTTACTTCGCATTTCAAAAAGGAGGGATAAATGCACTGTGGGATTGTATAACCTGTAGTAAAAGATTTAATTATATATCAGTATAACAAACTTATCATTTGCGGCATCTAACGAAATGACAGAATGTCAGCTTAATCATTTTCGACCGTATACTATCCTGGCGTCATATATGAATAAACAATTCCATGATTTCTATATATAGATCATGCTGTTGTGGAACAAAGCAGTTTGATGCGGACGTTGGTATATGTTGTGAAGATAACTACTTTGACCGACCAAAGGGCGATGAAGTAACTTGCTGTGGCCCAAATATACACAACTCTAAGAAAGAGATCTGTTGCAATGATAAAGTCAATCCCAGACTCAATGGATTTGACACGAAGTGTTGTGGACAAAAATCATATCATCCGAACAAGCATCATTGTTGTGAAGAGAAACTTAACAAGAAGAAATCGCCCGGTGATACTTGTTGTTGTGGAAACAAGGTGTTTGACTTCACAAAGAAAATTTGTTGTGACGGTAAAGTTCAAAAGTTAGCTAAGCCTGGAAACCGAAGCTCATCTGTTTGTTGCGGAAAGAAATCATTTGATCCAGCAAAACAGATATGCTGCGCGAATAAGGTAAACAAACTCAGTAAAAATGGAGCAAGCACAATTTGTTGTGGGAAGAAAGCATACGATCCATCAAAACAAAAATGCGAAAACGGGAAAATTGTCAAAATCGGCAATGAATGCAATAACAGAAGGTATGATCAAAAATCTCAGATGTGTTGTAATGGATTCATCAATAACGGTACTATTAAGGACCCTTGGGCAAGATGTTGCTTTGGTGACGCATATGACGCAAGAAAAAAAGTTTGTTGTTGTAATGGTAACCTCGAAGACGCAGTTGCAGGAATTTATACCCAGTGTTGCTATAGCATAGCCTATGATTCAAGAACCCACACATGTTGCGACGGACAAATCGTAAGAAAGCCATATCCGTCTGCCGAATGTTGCTGTGAGCGACAAGCCTACGACAGCAATAGAGAAATTTGCTGTGGCGGCAAGGTAAGAGCGTGCGGTGGAGACAAGACCAGATGTTGTGACACGGAAGCCTATGATCCTGTCCTTGAAATATGCTGCGACGGGAAGTTACATGACAGAAGATACGGGGAGGAGACGTACTGTTGTGGAGACGAAGCTTATACACCGACCTTGGCAGCATGTTGTGGTGGTAGAATCGCTTATACCAAAGAGGTCAATTTGTTATGGTAAGTCATTTATTTATATACTAAATAAAAAATCAGAAACCTTAAAATGCAAATGGGTCACAGATATTATCACAGTAGATTTAAAAGAGATCTTAAGCGACAGTCTATATAATTAAACGTCCGTGTGTAGATGTGTGCGAAAAACATCTTCGCTTAAACGTTTGACTTTTACTGTTATACAGCCACGTGAGCATTAATGCACTGCAAACATATTGACACTGGAAAATTAAGTAATCAGTAGTGTTAAGTTGAAGAACAACTTATGTACTGATCATATATTTATTGATTTAATATCTTGTCATTGTAGGTAAAAACTTCGAGCAGGACAAGCAGAATATGATCATTGTTCATCAAATTTAAAAACTCATTAGTCAATATTCTGTTTTGAAAACTTATTAATCGTTCATTTATCATTAATTTAAGCCAAATGACATTTATTATTTGCGTCGAATAAAATTCTTAAGTATTAGATCTCCTGTGCAAATGAAAACTCACTCACTTAAATATCAAGTCTTTTTTATCGGAGTACCAAATACAGAATATTCAACATTTTCCTTGGAAATGTTAACGTGAAAACTTCAAGGATATACGAAAGAGGTCACTTAGCTCCATCTTCTCTTTTTCATGTTGCCTGTAACTATAGTAACTATGTATCACTGCTGTATATCATGATATTTAAAAGTCGTGTTAACAAAACACATTCTGAACATGGAAAATAAAACGCAGCAGTAGTAATTAATGAAGACGGCTGCCATGACAAAAACGAACATTGTTGTACTGCTACAAGTGAAAATATATAACTTTATTGGATGTAAACCAAATGTTTTATTGTGCATTTACTTTTCTTGTACATATGTCCATAACATATAATTATATATTTGTCCATTTTCATATCAAAATTCATTTGCATACGACTTTTGCGTGGCAGTGAAAGTGTCAAGTCGCAAAATATTAGAAACTTTATGAGGAAATAAAATGTGCTCTAATATTTCTTTTTCATCAGTTGCCGTACATGTTCAGCATTAGCGAATATGCTGCATCTATATTTTAATTAGCTCATATAAACAGTATTTGTAGACGGACACAATAAGTGTTTTATTAACTTAAGTCAACATTGTTTTAGAGTAAACATACAACGTTTCTTTACATGTTCCATCTATATATGTGTCTGTTAAGTGATAATGGACCAATACAGGATCTTTATCACCTTTAAGATAATAAGAAGTTTTACTGCCACCAAATATCGTATATCACATTGTGTGGAAAACTAGTTTAGTCGTATTTAATATATTTTCATTTTTACGTCGCGTTCATGATTAAGTCTTTCGCTAAATGCTTATTATATATATAGTCTAATAATATATTATCATTCATTTGAGTGACACAAAGTTGTCCATTCTCAAACTGTGGGTTGCATATTCATTTGGATAAACAAGGTTTCATCTTTTGTCATTAACTACTAACTTATCAAAGATTCATGCACCATTTTCTTCATCATGTGTCAGATTCACGTTGCGTCTTTCATCATTTAATTGGATTTTTATTGTTACCAAATCTTTAGAGAATGAAGTATACAACACAACGACATCATATAGGTAGGATTGGTCTATTTTTCTGATTGACTTGTCATATAACTATCTATATTATGCATTGTTGTTGTTTTTATTCATACGCTAGCAGTTTGGTTTCAGACATCAAAATTCATATGAAGTATATAATTTCAGATGTTCTCATAATGAATAACCAAAACAAAAATGATCAAACAACAGTTTATACATACCAAAGGTGTCGCTAAGAATATCTGTTACAGAAGTCGGGAAAATTGTTATATAAAGGATGCAACAACGAAAGTTCTTTAAGCTAATAAGGAATTATTGGTGTTGTGTTGGTATTACTAGAAGAATAACTGAATACGAGTTATGTAAACGGGTGGCAAACTGACTAAAATATGTCAGAACCTAATTCATTAAGGTATTACAATGCATGTATATGAAATAAAATGGTAAACTGTCTTACTTGTTTGTTTTTTACAGATAATATGTTTATATGGCAATGTATATGTTTGACGTCACAAAATACGATTCTTTGTACATGGATCAAAGTGAAGAGGAAGATTTAAATACTGACCCTGTGCTTAAAAATCTTTCTTGAGCACAATCTCATGCTCAGCACGAAATCATGACGTCGAATAAAGTTGTATCAAGAATAATATAAAGAAGCATGAGCTCAAGAGCAGAGTTTCTTATATGTGTTACGGAACCCGACTACGTAAAAAGATATGTAACTTGAATTTATTTCATATTACTTGAGCATGATTTTATTCTGAGCATGAGATTGTGTTCAAGAAACTTATAAGCGCAGGGCCTGGTTTGAGCTGTGCAAGTCCTGGACTTCGCGTTATGAGCGGATGTGGAGTTCGGATGAATTCTATTTGATACCATGAACGTATTTAACGCACAGCGATCGTCACACTCCGGAGAAATTTCAAATTTTAAATTTGAAGCTTTTAAAGTAATAGCCTACACAAGACGATTACCGACGAATGTAGTGTGATGCTACAAGGTTAATATATCAATGTTTGTTTGCAGAGGACAGTCTTCATTTTTAAATGATTTTAACAAAAACTTGTACATATCTACAAAAAAAGTGTTAGTTTCTTTCACGAGCTGCATTCGCTTGGTCAGCTTTCCAGAATTTATAGATCCTGTTATGCTCAGAGGTCTACAATCAGTTGCGTGCGACATAAAGTTAATTTACAGCTGCTCATTCACAGTTCCGGAGAGAAAAAAATGATATACTAAAACATAAAATGTAAAAATGTAAAAGTGATCGCTAGAATTAACACCACAAGTGAAAATCAAGGTAACAATTTGAGAAATTATGTTCAAAATTTTAGTGAGCTCGGTTTTACGGCACCGCTACACTATAAATTGGAATTTAAAAAGCGCTTGTAACGGTTTATGATTTGGTAGCGTATAATTTTAAATATACAGATACACTTCACATGAACTTATTTTGGAACCTTTTCATCTCACTATTCCTTCTTAAATATGTTATTTTCAGACAGTTTAGAAATTTTATTTCTTCTTTAAAATCTGAAAGCGACCAGCTTTAAGCAGTCGTGCATTCTTCCATAACATGAATGAATAAGATAATGCTGTAAAACTTATTTCTTCCAAAACCTGACCATATAGATGCTCTGATAACCAGTCAAGTTGGTATATCAAGATATTCTAGATGATCTGAAAGAAATGATTTAAAATTCGAAGGATGGTTTCAGAGAAGAATGTTAACAATTTCTTTTTGTTTAGAAGTAGAATTAGAGAAGAAATGAGCCACGCCTTCAGCTGGATATGCTTTTCGACGAGTCATAAAATAGAGGGTGGCATATGGATGACCCATTCTTCTGAAATAATTTTAAAATCTGACCAACGGTCCCTAAAATAAAGATTTAATTTAAACCAATTATGTAGACGAAAGAGGTAGAAGACATTTCCCGTTTTTATGACGCATTTACATGTTTTAGATATTTTTGTAGTGGGGTTTTCACAATTCATTTGCATAAAACAATACGTGAACTTTGAAGAATCATTATCGCTTTAATTGTGTTTGAAAAGGGTCGCACATATATTAGACCTGTCCTAAGAAATTGCTTCATTATTCGGGTCGTACTGCTTTAAGCCTCGAACGCGGATGGTGCACCCAAAAGGCACATATACAAACAAAAATTGGTACACTATAAATCCAGCCAAGTTTGTGACAAGAAGACCTTTGGTCTATAGTCAGTTCAGAAAAGATTATAAGTAAAGTTGTATACGGAAAAACGGACAATTACCGATTCTAGAATGTCTTCCAGAAAATTTTACTCAAGTCAGCTCATCAAATAAAATTAATACATTGTTGATCATTGGACATAATCACTTTTAAAATCACACATGGGTTACTTTCCGATTTTTAGACATCTGATGAATATAAATATTGTATGTTAGAAAATGTGTAATTACATGTATGTGGTTACATCCTTGTATGAAACACACATATACAGACTCTGAACTGCTCGCAACCAGGGCTTTGTCAGGTAACAGTCGGTTCAAGATCAGTGACAAGATTGGGTACATCTTGCCGAGTCATCGGTCGTTTCACAAAATGTTGCGTTACAAAACACATTGATACCCTCTCTGTCAGTCGAATACTCAAAATTCTGGAAGACGAACTTCGTTTCGTGTGTAGTCTGGGATAGTATATGTGTTGTGCTATCTACTTCACACCTGTAAATATAAACAAGAAAATTGTTACATATAAATTAAGATGGTACATGAAAGCTATAAATATATAATTATTCTATGTTGTTTGATGTGTTCTTAACTTCTTATTATAAAAAAGTGTTAAAAAGTACTTAACCATAGATAGGAAACATATTTGCATAATAATTTTATCCATTTTTGATTGCTGTCGATCTAGTGGGTTTGATCAAACTTTAGCATGACGTCAAGGGTTGGACCGATTTCTAATGTTGTCAAATCTTGTGGCCCAACCCTTTTATATTGTCATAAAAAATATAGGATATCAACCGTAAGCTATACAGTGATGTTCTTTTGTATTATGTACTGTATTGTATTCGTTCAGTAAATATTATTGTATACAAATGCACTTATTTGCTGATTTAACTATGTATTCGTATGCTAGGCTAACGCCTTCTCAAGTTATTGAGTGGAAACCGTTTTTATTGCGAGGTCACTGTGACCCTGACCTTTGACCCAGTATCATTAAAACGTAATGGTTCATCTGCTGTCCGTGACCAATGTCCTAATCAAAATACAGACATCTATGTCCAAAGCTTCTCAAGGGCATTGCGACATCAAAATGTATGGGGGACATAAATATATTATCTAATTTTACAGTGAGTTCAATAGTTTAAACAAAGCACAGAATAGTGACAGAAATATATACACTTTGTGATAAATAATAAACAAAAAAGGTACAGAAGGCAATGTTCCATCGCATGTAACAGAAATCAGTCCAATTCAAATTCGATCCGATTTACGTTAATTGTAAATTTTGAAAATCAGTGACACAGGTAAAACATCATGTCCTTGAAATAAAACATACCCATCTTTGATTAAGAAATATGTATGTTTGTCGTCTGCAGCGTCATACGGCTTTGTGTAACAAGTATCTAATCGCATTTTTATCGTCCAGTCATCCACTGTGGTGAACATCTTCACGTAAATATTTGCACCAATACCAGAGTTAACTGGATTCCCAGATATCTGCTCCATGAAATTTGCGTCTTTAAAGAATGAAGTGCTTATGTTGTAATGTCCCATCACGGCCGCAAGATGCAAATCCACCACGTGGTGAACATGAAAAGCTGTCGCTTCAGAACGACTGACGTCACACTCAACCGTGAACGTCCAGTTATGTTGTCGTATGATGAATGGATAAATTGGATCATAAGTAGCGTAAAACAGATCATTGTCGTAAATGAATGTATCGTTGGAGACCTGCTCAAAGAAAAGGATAGAGTTATACTAGATGTGCATAATACAGCAATGCTCATGGGTCACAAAGTTCTTTAAAGTACCATATTAAGTGCTAGTACGATGTAAATAGGTCTAGCTATCTAAAATATAATTTTCATTCTATTTTTGCCCTTGCCAATTTAACTTAAAATATATGATATGTGCTTGCACTCGGAACGAAATGAATTACTGCACGCACTACTTGTAATAAAGCAGTGCGTCATAACCGAGTTCAGGGCAGTAAACCTAATGTACTTACTTACTCGTTCGGATGTCAAACAATCTCGAAAGCCCTGCTGAAATATCAACACTGTTCCATTTAGCCTTCCGCGACAAGAAGTATCTCCAAAATAAACATGACTGCTGGACATCGTCGGGTTTAGATGTTTCAATATGGACATATCTACGTAAATGTTCCAACCGTAGCTAGTGCAACCGGGATGTATGGCATTTTCTAGTTTTAGACCTTTACGGTGGAAAAAGAAATGCTTATTAGCATACATGAAACTGAATCTCAAATCAATCTTACAACCAAGAGAGAAATAGATAATTTGAGTTATGCAGCGAAAGCCGCAATCACTTCTTCATTGAGGCTCACGAATCATCACCGAAAACATGTTTGTGTTAATGAAGGGGATCGTAAGACTTATAATAGTGAACAAATATTGACTGATGACGAGGTGAATATCAGATTCTATGCCATTTTCATTACTAGGTCATCTAGCCCGGGCTTGAACAGTGTCCTTTTAATTTTGTTTGTATTCGTGCTTATTAAGGTCTACCATCCTCTCGCGAGGTATATAAGCGGTTCGACCCGCAGTGTCATTTTAAAATATTAAAAGACCTTTATAACCTTGTACTGATGTTGATCCTGTCGTGTCTGTAGTAGTAGATGTAGAAGTTGCGATAGTAGAAGCCATAGGCGTAACGGCAGTAGTTTTTACAGCACTCGTTACTGTGGTACTGGGTGTTATTCTGGTAAGGCAGGTATCACCCGCAAAACCTACGTTGAAAAGATAACAGAATCGATACAACGTTTTTAATAATCACGTATGAAAAAATACGAAATATGATATTATGTTGAAAAGAAATTAAAGAATTAATTTTTTATTTCTTTTAAGTCTTATTTTATCAGTGCTTCAATTCAAAAAAATACAAAAAGAATACACCATGTTTTTCTTTGTTTTGGGGTCAGTTACCTAGCAGCTACACGGTATTGGTTTCATAGTATAAAATTACAGGGTATATGTCATACAATGCAAAGGTTAACGGAGGTTTACTTCAAATTATGCCCGGGAGTTTGAAGTCGAGATCGGACCAACCGAAAATGTCATTAAACTGGTCGCTATATAGATTCTACGTAAATAAAAATGGCGGGAATTTTAGTTAAAAATGGCGGGAAATGTCTGCCCACATCAATTTTATTGCAAGACAAAGATCGAAATGATTCAACCCTACCAGGATCACAGCAACATCTGTATTGGTCCCTCTTGCTTCCGTATCGGTGGCATTTACCGTGGCCATTACACCAGCTCGTCTGCACCAACACTGCATGTAACAATATCATTAGCAAAATATGTGTATTCAGTCTACATTTAAGGCTTTAAATTACGTTGGGATCTTCACTCAAAAATGGCGATTTCGTTTTTTCAAAACAAATGTAAGATAAGGAATAAAAATTTGTTTGAATTCTTCAAATCTTTATTCAGTACCACTGTTGTTGTCACTGTCTCTATCCTTCTACAGGTCCAAATCGTCGCCAAACCGCCATTTTCTGACTTTCGAGTGACAATTACCAGTAGAAGGATGAAGACATTAATAAATATAATTCTAACACAAGCGGCTGCTTTTCCTATATAAACATATAGGGAAAAGCCTGTATTTTATTAAACGATAAAATACAGCACGTTTTTCCAAGGACGACGTGCCTTAAATGACGTAACGACGTGACGTATGTAAACAAGCGCGTCCAATCGTATCTCGCGTTTTAAGGTTACAGTGATGTACAACTACGCGTTAAATAAAGTTCGGGATTGTTTTGAAAGAAAATAACGTGTTAGAATCGAAATAATAAATTGTTCCCTATATTTTATCGTTGAATAAAATACAGTCAGTCATTTGGATGCGAAAAATTAAATCGCTCGTGCTACGCACTCGTGACTTAATTACTACGCATCCAAATTCCTGACTATATTTTATTCAACGATAAAATACAGGGAGGCATTTATTATTTCTTAAACAGTGATACTGTTATGTATTACTTTTACAAATCAAATACGCCTTGTCGCAAGATTTTTTTTGCGAGTATATTAAATATGTTAGTTAATTAATAATTACAAATTTACACGATCAGATGAAATATTGTTCTAACCGTCAGGAAGAACGTAGACCATTTCAACTTTAACACCTTAAAGAAATTCTATGCATTAACAATATATCATTATCACTTTTATGCACCAAATCAACTGCAGAATTAATTGCGGCATCGCCCGAATACATAATATTAACATAATCTTGATAAGGATATTTTAATGTTTGAACGTCATGTAAAATCAACACGGCAGTTATCTGGTGTAGCTAAGTCTGGCAAGAGTCCCTTGTCTATTTACTAATCTGCGCAGTCAGGAACCTTGGTCTAGCTATGCAAAGCCAGGATTCATCGTGTGGATACTTTCTAGCTATGTAAATCTACTTCAAGCCAGGAAGTATGCGTGGTATATCTTAGTCTAGCCAGTAATCCTTGTCAAGCTATGTCTGTCCACGATCCCTGGTAGATATGTTTAGCCAAATGTAGCCGTTATTCCCAGTATAGCAAAGCGTACCCAGGAGAACCGATCTAGACATATGATGCCAGACACCCTGATTAAGCTAAGCGTATCCAACAGCTCTGATCGAGCTAATTGTAGGCAGACATCCCAAAGTTAAGTGTAGCAAGGATCCCATGTACATCTAAGAATACCAAGGTTTCCTTGTCTAGTTAAGTGTATCCAGGAACCCATAACTAGGCCGTATTCCAGAAGCATTTTAGGTGATTTCTTCAATATTTTTATTGAAGTACAAACATTTCATGTATCAGAGTTCTCACCAAAGTCAATAAGTATGTATGATTTTATGATAATAAGATCATTATTAATCATGCTAGTGAAAGATTACATGCATTTCAACATTTTGCAATGTGAATTTGTACACTCTCCTTCTTAAATTATTTCATAAGGAAAATGTTAATTTTTAGGAAAATGTTAAGATTTGACCTCTATTGCTACTGCAATATGGCCCCTAGTCTAGCTAAGTGTGGCCAGGAACCCGGGTCTAGACAAGTGTAGCCAAGAACGTGTAGCCAGAAACCATGGTCTATACAAGTGTAATAAGGAACTCTGATCTAGAAAAGTGTAGCCATGAACCCTAGCTAAGTGTAAACAGAAACCCTAATGTAGTTCGGTGTAACCAAGACCTTTGGTCTATAAAAGTTAATTTGCTAAGTGTAGCCAGGAACCATGGTCCGGCTAAATGTTTAAGAAACTTAATTTTATGTTTGTCAATGGTTTATCGAAATATAACGGTGGATTATATCTCGATAAACTAAGTGCATACTCAGTGAAAATTATCCAATACTGTTACACGGATTGACGTCAAAAAGTATACCGAGCGTACTGAATGTCGGAAACCATATGACGATGACGTCGTCAAAATGGCGTCATGTTTGCGATGCTTTCCCCTATTTCATGAAAACATTCGAGAGGTCATAACTCCGCCAAAAATGTGTCATGCAAATTTACCATGTACTTACCTTGGACTCGCCTTAATTCCATTGGACAATAAAATCTTCCATTTTCATCATTAAATACTATCACACCATCGATAAATACAGGACTTCGCAAACGTCCATTCAATTCAACATTTGTAATATTCCCACCGAATATATCTTGCTGAATAACATCATTGCTCTGAAAAGTCAGAATTCTAAATGCGCTTGCGTAGGAACCGGTGGTGCTGATTAATTCGTTGTTTATATACATAGCCCCATCTAAGTCCATTTGATCTATAGATGATTTTGTTACACTCAGCGTAAAATTCACCAAGACATCATCACTTACACACGTGTAGTTGCCAGCCCATCTACTTGGTATGAAAACGTCAGCTGGAAATATATATGGCGTAAAGAAACATTAAACGGTATAACGAGTTAATTCTTTTTCACTATTAATAAATATGGCTCCAAGGTCCTCGTTTCTCTCGGCCTTATCCTCTAGATGCACAGACGTGCCTTGCATTCTATTGATCTAAAGGTATGTTCAGTATGTGTTCATTAGTATCCACCTGTATTCTTGACAGTCCCTTTAACTACAAACCTTATGCAACAGGTAGTATTTTCATATCAAAATAAGTAGGCGACGAATGACGAGTTTAATATGGACTCTGTAAGAAGAGTCGCACGATTTTAATTTAAACTCCTTTTAACTTCCTAACCCTTAAGCAAGACACATATAATTCCACATTGCCCCTTTCCCTTAGAGGTTGACTTCATTTGGAGTGAGTCTCAAAGCGATTAATAGAAGTTGTTTCGCAATCTATATTAAATTAATTATTATAAATTAAGTTATAAATCTCAATATTGTACAACGCTTTTTTAAACATAAATGAGTACTAGTTATAATCTTGTAGTAAGACTTGTCTGCGAATTAACTATCCACCTTTGATAGACGACAAAGATATATTTACAATCAAAAGTGTCACAGTCTGCGACTCCGGCAGGAATTATAGTTTCACAGTAGCTCCCTGAGTATCCATCCACACAAGTTCTTTGTCCATTATGGTTACAGTTAAACCGCATACTACAGTTGTACACAGATCTTACACAAGGAGGGGATGATGTTGCCTCTACTGCTTGCTCTGTTGTTGTCGACGTAGTGACAGGCGTTGACGTTAGCATCACCATTGCAGTGTTGTTACAAGTATCACCAGTATAACCTTACAGACAAATAAACCTTTATGTCAAGCTTAATAATTAACATATAGTTAACAGTCAGTGGAATCTTAACAGGTTAATGCTATTACATGAAAAAGTTCATTTTGATGAAACGAGCGCACTATAAAAACAGCTTCTTTTGAGTATTTAAAACCCATTTTTAATCAAAGTTCCCTGTGAACTTGACCTTAATCAGAAAGCATTTTTGTAATTAAAGGTCACTGTAACATTGTCCTTTGAACCTCAAATCAGGAGGGGTCATCCACTAGTCATGACCTAAAAGCCTACGAAGTTAAAGTATCCTAGGACCAACTGTTCTTCAGTAATTGATCAAAAATCATGAAGAGCGGACAGGATTTTCAACTTTTGGCCCCTGTGACCTTGAACCTTGTCTTATTGACCTCAGACTGTAATATAAACAACTAAACTGTGGTATAGATGCTGTATGTTTACGGTCCGTTACATGTAAACTGTAATACAGATGCTTCCAACTATAGTTTTGATGAAAATCCAACAATAGGTTTGGAGATGAAGAGCTGACAAGATTTTCAAGTTTCTAGGTCCTTTAAACTTGACCTTTGATCATATGACCCTTGATAATGATATGCACAACTACACTTTATACTGATGCTTTCCTTCAAGATTGATAAACATCCAATGAGGGATTTTTGGTATGAAGAGCGGAAACGATATCCTAAGTTTCTGGCCCCTGTGACATTGACCTTTAACAGTATCCAAAATAACAAGGCCAAAATATGCACAACAAGGCTTTCTACCGATGCTTCCGACCAAGTATTGTGAAAATCCAAAACTGGGTTTCAGAGATGGAGAACGGACAAGAATTTCAAGTTTTATGCCTCTGTGACCTTGACCATTGACTAAATCACCCAACATTGAAATATACACATCTAGACGTCACAGTAATTCTTCCAAACAAGTTTGATGAAAATCAAACGATGGGTTTTGGCTCTGAATAGCGTACAAGGTATAGTGGACAGACAAATGGACGGACGCACGGACGGACAGACGACAATGGCAAAACAATATGTCTCACATCTGATGTACGCAAGATAATTTAGTTAATGCTGTTATCAAAATACAAAGTTCTGGTAGCTGTCATTTCCTCAATGCTTATTGCATACCTCTGTCACAGCAGCATTTATACTCAGGTTTTCTTGGTCCATATCTGTGGCATCTTCCGTTCCCGTTACACCAGTTCATATCATTGAACACTAAAATGCAAATGATTTATAACTCAGTGTATAGAAAAGCATTTTTATGTAATGAATTAATTTAGAGCATAGACTTAAAAATAAAAAAGCCAGCAACTTATTGACTGTCTGTTCATTTAGTATGAGAGTGCTGAAAAAAGCATTCCAGTCAACTGATTACATTTTTGATAAGTTCTTATATGAATGATTTGGCTGTAAAGAGCAACTTTAAGAAAAGAAAAGACAACTGGATTTACTGAACCTGTTTGCCTTCTCAGTTCCATAGGACAAGTCATTTGGCCTGAGTCTGTCCTAAATATAATTTTTCCATCACTGAACACTGAACTTTGGACTATTCCATTCAGCTCCAGTTCCCTTATGTCACGACCTGCGATATTGTTGTTATGTAAATCTTCACTCTGAATAGCAAACATGTTGAAAAAAGATGCAAACGACCCATCCATGTGAAGTCTTTTCATGCCCAAGAACATGTATCCTTGAAGTTCCATTGTTGATGAAGAATTTGTAATGTTGATTACGAATTGTATTTCAATATCGTCATCATTACATGTATAGTTACCATTCCACACACTCAGTGGAAATATATCCACTGAAAGGTACAATACAATTTTGTAGTTGACCACGTGTGTCACATGATGCAAGCCGGGCTTCCATAGGTCTTGATTCATGTGTGTATTGTAAAACAAGCATTGATATGATCAAAGACGAACTGTACTATGGTAAACACAAGCACTACTGACACTACGTACGTGTCAACGTGCATATTTGTAATAGCAAAATATGATGTGATCGAAATTACAGTCTTGCCAAAGTAACACCAACGGTACACATCATCGGACGCACTTCGACCGCACATCAAATACTGAAAAATGTCTGTTTGAGATAACTTTCATAAAAAATCAAATAGTGCAAACTGTCGTTTTACCTTTTTTCCAAATGTTACGTATGGTAACGGGAGATAATAAAAACACGATTCAGTTTTAGAAAGAGCTGGAACCAATCATACATCATTTTTCTCTGAAAAATTAAATCATTAAGTTATGAGAGGTTACTTACCTTTATAAATGTTAATGACAGTAGGATGAATACTGGTAAAAAAGTTTTTACTTACTGTCGTAATCATTACAATCAGCATGTGTCCGTAGATTATCCGGCCTGCACGGTGACTGAGGTCCTGTCAAAATCTCAAGACTCTAGAATATACATATTGTAATGAAGTACTGTTTAACAATGAAATGTCATGCAGCCTCATATCAGAATGAGTACATTAACCTCATGACTCTTTTAACTTAGGGTTCATGCGCCACCGATTATAAGACGGGGATATATGGCAAGCCATTTTACTATTTGATAAAAACAGATATATCTCTCTTATTTCATGGATATATCTCCTGAAATAGGTGAGATGTCTCTTAAATTCAAAAATATTTCTGAAATAACGAGATGTCTTTCTTTTAATAGAGATATCTCTCATATTTTGAAAAGATATCTCCAAATACTATTTCTCAATGTAAAAGAGATATATCTCTACCATACAGAGATATATGTCCTACCTCAGAAGATATATCTGAAATAAAAGAAATGTTTAAAATAGAGATATATTTTTTCACGTAGAGAAATCTCTGTAATTTAGAGAGATATCTCTCAAATGATGTCAAACAGATATCTGTGTTAGTAGAAAAGATATCTCTTCAAGTCCAGGAGACATTTGACTGTGATACAAAGATGTCTCTAAGCATGAAAGAGATATCTCTATAAAACAAAACTTATCTGGCTGATATTTGAGCAATATCACTTTTACTATTTGATAAAAAGAGACATCACCCTGATTTCAAAAAGATAATGCAGAGATATATCTGTAAATTAGATTGATATCTTTCTTTGAATAGAGATATCTCTCATATTTGGAAAGGTATCTACCAATACTAAGGAGATATATTTCAATATAACTAGAGATATATCTTTACTGTAAAGTTCAGGAGATCTCTTCCTATGATACAAAGATATCTCTCGGCCTGAAAGAGATATCAGTATTGAAATCAAAGAATCTTATTTGAAATAAGACAGAGATCTCTCATTTTGGTGAAAATGGCTTGCGATAGAGATACGTATTTCTATAATTTATTGTTTATACTAATTCATTTACTTTCGACTGCGTTACAACCTCTTACAACTTAGATTTATCAACCTCGAATTTCTATAATACTGGCCAATTATTTTAACCTATAATGAACAATGTATTTAACGCCTTAGTATTTTAGGAGATGTTAAAGTCTAGATTCTTTCACCGGTCGTTTGGTAAGTCAGATAAAATGTTCATTGTTTTGATCTTCTTTTATTCAGGGTTGTCTGGTCATTCGGACAATGGTCTACACTGTCATTAATTCATACTAATGCATTTTTATTTTCGATTGCGAGACAAGTTCTTACAACACATATTAATCGGTCTGTAGACTCACTCCACATGAAATCAAGCTGAAGAGAGTGAGATAATGCAATGTGGAATTGTTTGTGTCTTGCCTAAAGAGAATTCCACTACTTCGCCCTGGTTGGGATCGAACCTGGGACACTCCGATCCTGAGGCGAACACGCGAAAAGTCGAAAACACGAAAATACGTAAGCATGAAAGTAGCTATTTTGTCGTGTTTTCGACTTTTTGACTTGGCTGGCGAAAACTAGAAAAGATGCAAAAGACAAAACACGACAAACAAAGGCGAAAACAACATGTCTTTTTTCGCCAAGTTTCGAGTTGGCGGGTTTTAAAACGTCGTGTTTTCGCCCTTTATCTGTAGTGTTTTCGACTTTCGGGGCACAAAGTGGAAAACACGAAATCTCGCCAAATAGCTGTTTTGTCGTGTTACAACCAAATCGAAAGACAAAATAGCTACTTCGTGTTTTCCACTTTGCTCCGCGAATGTCTAAAACATGACAAATAAAGGGCGAAAACACGACGTATTAAAACCCGCCACCTCAAAAACAAGACGAAATGGTACGAAATGTTTTCGCCTTTTGGTCCCGCCAAATAGAAAGGCGCAATCACGAAAACATGACAAAATAGCTACTTTGCAAGTTTTTGTGTTTTCGACTTTTTGCCCCGAAAGTCAAAAGACGACATATAAAGTTTTCTTCTTACCGCCCCGCCTAGTCGAAATGTCGAAAACACAACATGGCAGAAATCAGCCACCATATATTTCTCTTGCATATATTTTTTGTTAACGACAAAATAACACAAAATGATAATGAAAGTACGTACTTCTATTGGTGGTATGAAGCATATCGTCACCAGAATTGAATTCAAGAAGAACTTATAAACCATACTTTCTGTATTTTTATCGATGTGTAATATTTACCGAAACAACATTATAATTCACTATTTGTTGTGTAGGGTATTATTTACTTTAATTACATGTATCCACATAATCAGTTTGTATGATAATTTTATTAGATAGCTACTACAATGTAACCGAATTCAGTTATTTAGACCACAGTTAGGTTGCATATAACATAATTAAACATACATGTATATGCAACTTTTCAAATGGCGACGGCGCCAGTTGTAGTCGTCAAAATTGTTTGCAACCATTAAAAACCGTTATGCTATCGCAAATGTCTCAACGGAAGTGCGTTACAAACTTTAATTGAGTGTTGCACTTTCTACAGCATGTAAAACGGAAGAAACTTGCTGTCCTGGTAAAAAAACTGCTTAAGGTTTTACTGTACTTTATTTAAGAGATATTCTATATTCCAAAAAAAATTATAGAACGTTATTACGTATGAATGAAAAGAGTGCAATGTGCCGCGCTGAGGTACTTTTTAACCAAAAATTACTTTGATCGTGTGGAAGTGGGTACTTTCACCCATTTACTAAATATGGATACATCTGCAATAAAACGTTCTCTTTTACATCTCAATTAAAAGTCATTATCAACACTTAAAGAAATATAAACAATCCTGCCGCCAGAGTTATGAATACTTGAAAGTGCCTTACTTACGCTGACTTTAATTAGTTAAGAGCTAAAGGGTTTTGTTAGTACCCGTGAATGAAGAGAGCAAACAATTAAAAGGCGTATTAAATTATACTTACCTCGCCTGTCAAACCAAGTTCGTGATGATGCGACGATTTTTGCTAAGTCTCCTCTATGGTTAAACTTCGATAGAGTTTTGACACGTGTAATGTCCTACTTTCATGCCGTCCATTGACATGAATTGCAACATAGAAAATATAATACCCGCCGCAGCATGATGGGAAATGCAGCGCACATGCACTCGTTCATTACATGAATGAGTAAAAATGATAAACTGGAGAAAGCAGGACTTACTGCCATTGAAGCCTTTTTCCTATAATAATATTAAGCCCCTTGCATTAGCTTTGTTGCTTACGTGTTTTTACTAATACTTTTTATCTTTCTTACAAGTTTGTTCAAGCCCTATTTCGAGTTTATATTGATCGTTCTAGGTTAAATCGAACCCGTCACTTATGAGAGGAGGAGCCGAAAACTTGTATCACTGGTTGCAATTCGCAGCTTAATGCAGGACCTGTTCATGCATTTTTGACTTTTGCGCTTATAAACTATAAAGCCGTTGTAATAACCACGTGACAATTACACAATCATATCCACACAAAAACCCTGCTGTATATCTAAATAATTCAGCGAACAGTAAAACATTGCCTTTGATCGTAGTTATTAATATCGTCTGGAATATTGAGATTGTAACTGCCTTTCCCTGTCTGTATATGAGAATTGAATCTCCAACTTTTAGTCTACGGCCTACTTTTTAGTTTGTATCTATGCACGTGAACTCGACGAGAAAATAGGTAAAAATAAATGAAGGCCAAAATACTCTAACATTAATATCCACTCGAAAGTAATTATGAAACTTTGCTTTTATCGCTTTTTAATTGAAGAACAAATAGACAGATTTATAGCTTTTTGAAATGACACATCTATAGTATAATAAATACGTATGAACTTTTACAATTCAGAATGAAGTACCCATGCATTTTGTTAGGCGAGGGACGTTAAATCCGAGGCATAGGAACACTCGCCGTTTCATAAAAAAGACTACCATATAATTATCAGATTTTAACTAACAAACAGCTGTTGCCATTTCGTTTATTTTTTTGCGAAGGAATTATAACTTCAGAGGACGATTTTAGCATATCAAAATGAAATCAAAGAAAGCTCTTATTTGTGTTTTGGTATTTACAATATTTTCTTTAATAATCAACAATGTGGAAAGCTTAGGTGGACCGAAAGGTTTCTTTAGCAACGAATGGCTTCTCAAAACAAAAGGGGGACGTTCACGAGCAAAGTCACTCGCGGAGAATCACGGATTCGAGATTATAAAAGAGGTTTGCAAATAATAAACAAATTTTCAAGCCAGGTCTCGGTTCTTTTATTTCATTATTTGGCATAATACAATTTCTGGCGATATTATTTGGCACATTGCAATTTCTGGCGCTACTTTTTGGCACATTGCAATTTCTGGCGCTATCATTTGGCACATTGCAATTTCTGGCGCTATCATTTGACACATTGCAATTTCTGGCGCTATTATTTGGCACATTGCAATTTCTGGCGCTATCATTTTGCATATTGCAATTTCTGGCGCTATTATTTGGCACATTGCAATTTCTGGCGCTATCATTTGGCACCATACAATTTTGTGTTATTAGAGACATTTACCGAGACACAATAGTTTGCATTATCAGATATCAACATTTCAAACTTTACTTTGTTTTAGATGGTATTTTTCTTTTATGACATTGCTTTTACGTATTTTTTCTAATTCTTACCTCAGAAGACTCTTTCAGAATGTGACAAATTAGTTTTGGTCAGAAAAACATACTACGGGATAAAGCTACGAAGTTAGTTTTAATTCATTTCAGATTCAGTTGATCAATCAGGGTAAAAAAATCTTTTGAACCTTTTATTCGACATATAAAACAATAATCGCTTTGCAACATTCATGTTTTCCAGACGCAAGAAGGTTGTTTCATATTGAGAGACAGTGATGTGAAGCCTCCATCGAAAACACCTGCTGCACCAATCGTCCGTCTGCCTCAGAGTACACAGGTATGAATTTAAGATTAATACCCATTTCCTAATAAATTTATTTCTTTTTATGTGTTTGTTCTTCTTGCCTCTATTGCTTGGTTCTTTTATTTTCTTTTCTCAATTAACGTTCATATCACTTGGTTATGTCGCTAATTCTGTAGCCGCCTCTCCCTCTATCCTCCGATCTTATTTAGTTTTTATTCAGGCATTATTCATTAATTAATCTTTTTTTGGTTTATTTTAAAAAAAAATATACTTCACTTATCATCTTCTGATTTCATTTCATATCAATTCTAGGTAGCGTTAATCGTATCCTATTAGTACATGAAATTCAGTATGTCAACCGCCCCTTCAGTAGAGATTAGTTATTTTTGGTTTCAGCGGTTAGTGTATAATATAGAAAATGTCCCTGTCCCAGGTGCACCCATGTTTTTTATTTACATGCTTGATTTATAGAACCGAAACACGGGAACTCGTTTTAAGGTCCAAAACTCCATAAGGCATGCTAGTGGTGGAGCGGGGGATCGCACCTGCATTAAGGTAGATTGCTCCGGTTTCACTGTGGAATATTGCATTACAAACGTGATGTTACTGATATTTCTTGGCTTTTCAGGAGGAGAATCTAAGACAGCTGCAGTACCTACACCGAGTACCAAAATCCCTTGTGATAAATGACAGTTTCTGGCTCTCTATGTGGCATGTGGTAAGCTATTTGCGCCCTGTTATTTGCAGTATAAGTCTCTGTTGAATTAAGAGACATTTTTCTTAGATAACCGACGTCAAATTTAAACAAAAACTATGGCTTTCGTTCGTATTTGCAGGAATCAAGAATGTGTACTCTAGATTGCTGGTATTTGTCGTTTCCTTTGCAAAATCATTGAACATATATTTCAACGTATTAAAAGCAACGTAAGAAGTGTGTTTGATACAATAGCTGTCAATTTTACTAAGACGTATTGTAACATCTGACATAATCATTGGAGTTTAAATGTACGTTAAAAATAACTTCAGTGAATCATCAAGGTCTATCAAGGGTGCTGGTTTTGTTTCAGCATGACGATACGTTTCCTTCTTTGGACGTTTATGACGTATGGAGGCGCGGCTACTCTGGGGATGGAATCCACATAAGCATTCTAGATGATGGCGTAGAACCAGACCATCCAGATCTCGTGGAAAATTATGTAAAACAAATTTGTTTGATAAACGTATTGAAATTTTCATAACTAATGCACGTTTATAACTTGCCTCTTTAATGTGTTGTTGCAGTTGTTGACGTTAAATTTTCAACATTTTTGTGTCCGAAATTTAGGCTTTTTGTATTCGAATTTCTACAAATAAAAAAGTACAAATAATTATAGTGCTGCTTTTAATGTAAAAAACCAAGAGACGGGTACGCATATTAATTTCTTTCAGGATGAGTCAAGTAGCTACGATTATTTGATGGATAGTGGTTTTGTTAATCACACAGAATTTGACTTGTAAGTTGATTAAATCCACAAAATTTATTCTTGACCCTGTTGTTTTAATGAATCCATTCTAATAACGTATATATATACACTTTCCTCAACTGTAATAAATATGTCGGTAATTTTCACAATTACTCGTAAGAAGAGTGTATAATAATTACGTTTACCTGATAAAGGATTTGTGAATGTATATTTAAGTAAACGATGGAGAAGTAAACGTTCTTTCTTACATTGCTGCTGGATAGCCAGTATGACTGGTATTTACATATACAGTAATTCAATAACGAGAATTAAAAGTGTTTAGTTATTATTGTTTGTTTTTCATGCAGTCACGGTACGTGGTGTGCGGGAATAGCTTCAGCTGCAATGAACGATTTCTGTGTGGTAGGAATGGCCTACAAGTCCAAGTTTGGAGGTACTAATGTGATTGCTCTTTCAGATGGAAAATCCTTTCTATTCGCATAAGTATTAAGTAAAGCAAATATTTCTAAGAAGTCTTTACTATAGTTTTTGCATTAATAGTCTGTGTTAATGTATTTTCACGTAATATAATGGTAATTAATTTCCGGGGAGAAAATATCACTTGTTCCTCAACGGGTGATGTAAAGCTGCACCGGCTAATGCAAAGGTAAGGCATAGCTGCTACGATCCCCGTGTAAAGGCCGAGTCATGCATAGCTGTTACAGTCCGTGTAAAGGTAATGCACATCCTCTACGATCCCCGTGTAAAGGCCGAGTCATGCATAGCTGCTACAGTCCGTTTAAAGGTAATGCATATCCTCTACGATCCGTGTAAAGGCTGGACAATGCATAGCTGCTACAGTTCGTTTAAAGGACATGTAAAGTTAAATCCTACATGAAGGGTTCAGATAAATAAGTTTTCCAGTACTACAACTGTACAGCATGACTTGTAAATGTGCGATTGCCTTGTCTGATCCAATACTCAAAATACACTTATTTACTTGTAGCCGTAAAAATATTCGATTCATACTATGGTCTGAACGACTTTGGGGAATCCCTTGCTCTTACACACGAGCTTGCTAGCACAGACATATATTCCAACAGCTGGGGCCCAATTGACAGTGGGGATATATTTGAAGGACCTGGTGACCTAGCAAAAGGTGCTATTAATAGAGCTATTACAGAGGTAAACCTTACATACGTTCAATCGACTTGATCTAGGATTGGAAATAAAATGTTCTATTATGTACTAAAGACTTCAAATATATTAAGTAAAATATACATATAGCTATGCCATTCAAAATGCATATTGTTAGTCCATGAATGCTTATGAAACCGTTTCTGTTGTACTTAAAACATTGCATTAAAGTTATTATATTACTCTCAAACATTCTCATACCCAAACTTTTGTAATAAACTCAATTGCTTTCTGTCGTCATTATAACACATTTTAGCAGCAAGGTCATTGTTGCCTTGCATAAAATGAGGTCTAGTTTTCAATATAACAACTTATTTTTCATGATTTAAATGGGTATATAGGGTCGCAATGGATTGGGTGCTATATATACTTGGGCTGCTGGAAATGGTGGGATATATGATGACTGTAACTGCGATGGGTACGCCGGTAGTATATATACAATATCTGTGACAAGTATAGGAATTGATCAGGGACCGTCCTGGTACTCCGAGGAGTGTAGCAGCATCTTTGTTGGAACATACAGTGGGGACAGCCCCGACCCCAGTATCGTGAGTATTTTTTGTCTTTCTTGAGCAAGTTTGTCATTTTCTCACTGTATTAAACATTGTAAGATATTACAATACAGCAAAGAAGGTGGGAAGCTGCTGGCCTAGGAACCCATAACTAAAGATGGCTACTTACAGGAAGTAAGAGCATGAGAAGTTGGTACTTATCTTCAAAGAGATTCGGTCTGTTTCTTTCACTCGCACTAGTAAATTTCATTTCATTCATTGGTTCAACATCATTAGTCGCATGTAGTGTATAATTTGAACACACTTATTGTACCACATAAATCGGGCTTTTATTATGACTAAATTGATATATAACTTTATGCAGTTTATATTTGGAAATAACACTTGATAAGCTTATTAGTTTCTTATATGAGCACGAGGTTCAGATCGAAATATCCGTCACTGAGGGTAACTGTTTTCGCAGGAACGAAGCTCTGCCTAGTTCCCGCGAAACAGTTACCCGAAGTGACGGATATTTCGATCTGAGCCAAGTATCTCATGGAAGAAACTTTTTCTTGCATACCGTCTTGCACTTTGAAATAGATTTTAAAAACAAAATTATCGAAATGATGCATTTTAATATATAAACAATTCTAATATGCCTACGGTATATTTCTATAGTCAATTCGAGTGCATTAATATGATTAAAGCACTCGGAAAAGAAGGCGGAGTTTCGGACATGGAAGTAGCTCCTTCCGACTTTTCTAATTTACTCCCGCGCAAAAATAGAATATAGAAATGGAAATAATATCAGTATAAATACATCAGTCGCATGAAAAAGATTTGTTTAAGAACCTAAATATTATAATTGTTGATTGCGCCAAGGAAGCCTTTAGAATACCCTCACCTTGTTTTCCTTAAAAAAGGCCAAGAAATTCAGTATTAACAGTCATACAATGTTTTGATTCCGGGAGACAAAACAATGAATGAAAACGTTGACGTCATCACACTGACGTCATTACTCCACGTTAAAACGTTGTACATTTCAAATTAACGGTACGCATTGAAATCGATTGGCTGCTTTGTTATGTTCTGAATCTGACGTCTTCTGCATAATGTCAGTCAGGTATTTCTTTTTATATTTTATGTATTAGATGATTAAACTAAAATAAGTTTGTATAATATAGTTATGTTTGATATCTTGAATGGTTGCCCGAATAGGGGAGTGAATTCCAACAGCTACTAATTGTGCTGTTTTACACATTACCGCCGAACTGAAAAAAGGTCCGTAGTAGTTTTAAACAATCGGCTTCTAAGAATCGAAATAATCTATGTTTTGGAGTGCTTTATCGAAATTGAAGCATTTCCCGTCGGTAATGTGCCTGCGTAATAATTCACTCGGGCTTCGCCCTCGTGAATTATTCCGCCAGGCACATCACCTCCGGGGAATGCTTCAATTTCGATAAAGCACTCCAAGCCATAGATTATTTCTTAATTCTAATATGTATACGGTATATTTCTATAGTCAATTCGAGTGCATTAATATGATTAAAGCACTCAAAAAGAAGGCGGAGTTTCGGACCAGGAAGTTGCTCCTTCCGACTTTTCTAATTTACTCCCGCGCAGAAAATAAATTATAGAAATAGAAATAATATCTGTATAAATACATCAGGCGCATGAAATAGTTGTGTTTAAGAACCTAAATATTATTCGACGTAGTCGTATACTTTTGATTTGAACTTCCGTTGGTATGGACGCGTTGCTAACCAACTTCGTTATAATGTGACCAATCAGAATCTGCAAATTATTGGCTAGCGTTTCGGTACCGGAATAAGAAGTGTACTGCCCGGGAGCCTTCTGAAACACAAAATGTGTATATTTTTTTATATTATAGTTATTTATAATAAATCATGTTGCAAAAAAAGAAAAAACAGAACACGTTATGTCAAGGTTTCTGGACAGTACGAAGATCAACAGGTGTTGCCCGGGGCCGGACATCTAGCGTCATGGATTATTGGCTAGCGTTTCGGTACCGGAATAAGCAGTGTACTGCCAGGGAGCCTTCTGAAACACAAAATGTGTTTATTACGTCACCTACGTCGACCATCTTTTTTTTAAAGATATTACTTGTTTTTGATTGCGTCTAGTAAGCCTTAGAAAACCTTAACCTTGTTTTCCTTTAAAAAGGCTAAGAAAATTCAGGATTGACGTCATACAATGTTTTGATTCCGGGAGACAAAACTATAAATGAAAACGTTGACGTCATCACACTGACGTCATTACTCCACGTTGAAACGTTGTACAGTTCAAATTAACGGTACGCATTTATATCGATTGGCTGCTTTGTTAGGTTCTGAATCTGACGTCTTCTGCATAATGTCAGTCAGGTATTTCTTTTTATATTTTATGTATTAGATGATTAAACTAAAATAAGTTTGTATAATATAGTTATAATTGATATCTTGAATGTTTGCCCGAATAGGGGAGTGAATTCCAACAGCTACAGTAACTATTTATGCTGTTTTACACATAACCTCCGAACTGAAAAAAGGTCCGTAGTAGTTACGATAGTTTTCAAAAAATCGGCTTCTAAGAATCGAGATAATCCATGTCTTGGAGTACTTTATCGAAATTGAAGCATTTCCCGTCGGTAATGTGCCTGCGTAATAACCATCTCGGGCTTCGCCCTCGTGAATTATTCCGCCAGGCACATCACCTCCGGAGAATGCTTCAATTTCGATAAAGCACTCCAAGCCATAGATTATTTCTTAAACGTTCTTGAGATGCTATGTATGGGAAAGTGACGTCACATTGTTTATAACGTTACGTCATAAGTAATTCACGTAAGTCGTCTTACACGGGAGGGCGGTGTAAGATGAGATTTTCCAGCACTGGTAAAAACTGCAGATATCCCCATCTGGTATGCAAGAAGATACTTTCCGTACACGTAGGTGTATTTCATGTTGTGCTGTGTTAGCGTGCGTGACGTCACACGTCTGCTAAAGCTAGTACATGTACTGTAACAGCACTTTTACCAATACCGCGCTAAACTTCTAAAACAGATTTTCCAAATTCCGATATTGGCACTACTCTTTACTGTGCATTCGGATGCCAAGTGGGAATTTAGTGACTGCATAGCGCAAAAACACTGCAAATATTATGAGACTGAAATTATTTCATAAAGATCATATTACAAAATTTTGCCGTTTACATCCCTCCCAAGTTTATTTATTATGTCCTCTAAGAAATGTACTTTCTAGATTGAAACGGTACTCTAGATTTGACGATAGGGCCCTATACTACCCTTCAAAATAGCCATATTGGGTTATGGTCAAGTATGAAGCATATAACACAGCGGATGCTTCGAAAACATGTAAGAAATGAGTTATCCTGAATCATTTCTGTTATTGACAGGCATTCATGATATTACACCTGACAGAAAGGATTGATTTTAAAGATTTTCTATTATTCAATGGGAACTAAACTGTTATACAAATTCACATGTTTTGGTTATTATTATGAAAATGTTCATTATTCTAGTAGGCTAGGTATAAATCATTGATAAATGAATTAGATTGAGTATAGTTTGCGATAATAATTTTTAATTTACGTTATTTCAAGGAGGCGTAGCTTCCGAGAAATGAAGTAGTTATTCGAGATATTTATTTTGTATTATGGCATATTTACTCTGTTGCACTGTTGTAACTGTTCTCTATTGTAGATAGATCATGGTCTCTATTACAGATAGATCACAGTTAAACTCCGCCCCTATACACAGTGCAAATTATCCGAAATACAGTACATTGTTTTCCTATAGATATATGCAGTAGCCATAATACAAGTATATAAAATAAACATGGTCGCGGTGATACCTCTTTAAAAAGTGTGTATCAAGGTAAAACTGCAGAAAATGGCATGCGAGCAAAAACATTTGTTAGTGCATATTTATATCAAATAATAGTTTTAGGAAAAGTGGTGATACTAGGTAGAAATCCATCAAAGATAAGTGTACAGTCACTAATTCCTTTTTTATGTAAGTAACCTTTCTGTGTCCGATTTTGTTTCTGCTTTACTAAATATGAAAATACGGATGTGGATATAATATATACTCCGGAAATGTATAAGGAACATAATTGACATAATTCTAAAGATGTTCGCTATACACGGAGTTTACTATAATGTCCTAATCAGTCCCAAGAAAGACATCTACCGAAAGTGACGTAAATCTGCACAACCGACTCCCAATTAAAATTATCAATCAAGATGTAAGAAGTTCATTGAAGGACGATAGTTGCGTAAACCAGTTCCTTCTATCGTTTTTGCTGCTTCTTTGTGCATACGCATCTTTTAGTTAAAACAAAACAGAACAACAGAACAGGCATCAGAGTCACTATTTCAAAAAAGTATAGCCCAATGTGTGTCCCTTCTGAATATGCTATATCGGTTGGTTCCCAGCAAGTGTTGTTATGAATAAAGGTAACGTGGTCTGCATATGTTTTTCTGTTTTCCTCTAGATTGTTCAGTTTCTCACAAAGACTGCAGTGACTTGTCGGCATTGTAAACAAATTAGTAGAAACGTACTTGGCTTTTCTTTCAAAGTATTGAGAGAACAAATGTTCTGAAGACCCAACTTGAATCAGAAAACTAGCTAACTCTTTGGCAGATTTGAAATGGGCGGAGTTTATGAATGTGTCATTCGGAAGTACTCTATCGTACGCCCCGCCTCCTCGCACTACAAGAATTATGTCTAGATTGAAGTACTTGAAAAGCTTTTCGGATATATAATCTTTACAGAAACTGTTCTCAAAACTGAGCAGAAATTTATAATCTTTCTGGAGCATGTCATTCAATATGTGTTCATCATCAATTCTTTTATCTCCGCACGAGCCAATAACCTTAACGTCCACACCATACTGCATCAGCTCGGAAACATAATCATCCCTTTTGCTCTGCGCATGACAATGACTCGCTATCCAAGCTGCCATTTTTGTTTTTCTTCGAAATACGTCACTATAGTTACGCTTTGCAGCTTCATGCCTTGTCTGTAACATGCCGTATGGAAAGAACACGTCAGCATCTAGTCTATAAGACATAGACCAGTTCATTGTATTTCTCCAGCTGTTGTGTCTGTAAGCTAAAAAGTCCTGATGTAAAGGTGGTTCCAGCGAGAAAAATACCCAAATCTGATCAGGATTTCTTTCTGCAGGTAATACAGGTGGCTTAAAACTGATGCTATCTGTAGTGGAGAAAACTATTGCAGCATATTTCTGTACGCTGCCATTAGAATCCATTTGGCAATTCCTAAACGAGCATTCAGTCTCTAAAACGTTATTTGCAAACGTCAGATTAATGAAAGATGGCTTATTATACCACAAAATTTTTAAAGTCGTATTCAATCTAGTTTGCAATTTAACTTGACGTCTTGAATTATTCACCATTCCTTCGTCAACATCTATAAGAGTACGGTTTTTAAAGGAATAAGCGACATAATTATCCTCCGAAAGGCTGAAAAATTGCATTTTTGTATTTTCCACAGCAGAAGTGAACCACGATGGCATAAACCAGTATCCGGACATATTAAATTCGATAATAAAGATTGCAACACCAAATGATGTTGCAAAAACAAGCAGAAAAAAGTACTTATATATGGAAACACCTGTCTTGTATGTCATAATCATAATACTAATATGAATGAGAACTACCTTCAAAGTACTATTATCCCTTCTGGTGTTGCCTTAGATTGGTATATACACAGGGCAAATATTGGAGAAGGTTCTCTGTTTATCTTCTCGGGCACCGATATTTGTAAATACGTGCAATTTAAGATTACTTGTATGGTTCCTATGTTGTACGGTCCGGAATCACGTGTAAATAATGATTAATTGCATGGCTCCTTATTTGTATGATCCGGATTACGTGCTAATTACGGTTATTTGTATGATACCTCTGTTGTATTATCCAGTATCACGTGCAAATTGAGATAATTTGTATGGTTCCTTTGCTGTATGGTCCGGAATCACGTGCAAATTATTATTAATTGTATAGCTCCTTGTTTGTATGATCCGGATCACGTGCTAATTATGATTATTTGTAAGGTTCCTATTTGTATGATCCAGAATCACGTGCAAATTAAGATTACTTGTATGGTTCCTCCATTTTATGGTCCAGAAACACGTGAATGTTACGTTTCCTTGTATGTTTGCTTGAGCAGATTGAATGGTGCTGTGAGTACCAGCTTAAACAGCAAACGCAGGGTACGATCCTTCTGTTACCATGACATTCAATACGCCGAGTCGCTAAAACATTCCATGTTGACCTTCTGGATTTTTGTCTGTCATATTGTCTCTGTAACAAGGTTTTCTGTTTATTTCGTGATTTATCAAACATATCTCGAATAATAATGCAGTTTGGTTTAAAGATATTGCCAGTTTGTCAGGATATAGTAAAAATAGCTACATGTATCTAAATATTAACAAAACTAGTGATAGTTCTTCTATGTATACAAAATTATTACAAATCAGTGTCGCTTTGGGAGAGCATTTCGCCATACTTATGTTACATAGTGTTCTTAAGTTAGTGTGTGATTTCATCTATTTTTGTGGTAATTAATAGCGATACTCTATAAATATTAACCTCGTTCCGTGTATCCTCTTAAAATCGACAAGTGAAACAAACTCCACTGGTTTAAATATTAGAAAATGTGCAATGCACCTAATTGAAAAACAAACACTGATAAAATAATGATAATGCACATGATATTCATAATCCTGTAACAATTATAGTCAAATATATACATGCCTGTCATATCATGAGCCTTGTTCACCATAGATAAGGAAGGCATACAGGACAAGGTCTTATCTTGCATAAAGTTTTAGGAGGTTTTCATTATTATGACCGCACTATATTTTACACACACGTATATAAAACATGATTTTAAGTTGATTACAACCTCTACTACAATAATAATGATATTAGTTTCTTATATGAGCACGAGGTTCAGATCGAAATATCCGTCACTGAGGGTAACTGTTTTGGCGGGAACGAGGCTCTGCCGAGTTCCCGCGAAACAGTTACCCGAAGTGACGGATATTTCATCTGAACCAAGTATCTCATGGAAGAAACTTTTTCTTGCATACCGTCTTGCACTTTGAAATAGATATTTAAAAACAAATTTACCGAAATGATGCATTTTGATATAAAAACAAACATTCTTTAGATGTTATGTATGGGAAAGTGACGTCACATTGTTTATAACGTGACGTCACATTGTTTATAACGTTACGTCACAAGTAAGCACGTAAGTCGTCTTACACGGGGGGTGTAAGATGAGATTTTCCAGCACTGGTAAAAACTGCAGATATCCCCATCTGGTATGCAAGAATAGTATTTCTGAAGCACTTATGAACGTCCATCCACATAGCGGCAACACGTACATTTTATGAAAAATGAAAAGTCTAGCCAAAATGATACAAATACTAGTAGA
Source organism: Saxidomus purpurata (assembly GCA_022818135.1). NCBI lineage: Eukaryota > Metazoa > Mollusca > Bivalvia > Venerida > Veneridae > Saxidomus > Saxidomus purpurata. The sequence continues at coordinate 34,582,024 of JAFMSR010000011.1, forward strand.
ACATACTTAAAACTTTACAATGACTGACTGACTATGAAGTTGGTTTGATTTGAGAATTAACTCTGTTGTGACATTTTAATCAAGTGAGTGCGTCGGTGTTGGACTTCTCTTAAATAAAGTGGATGTATTTTTGTTCTTTTAAATATAGGCAACAACAGACACCGGTGGCGGCTGTACGACCGGGTTTCAGGGAACTTCTGCATCATGTCCAATGGCAGCAGGAATAGTTGCTCTTTTATTAGAAGCAAAGTAGGTATATAAAAACTAGGTCCATGTCTTACAAACCATGTTCTGTCTCCATACTAAGAAAAAACATCTTTTAAAAGTTGAATTGAAAGAAACAGAAAATAAATATGTGAAACAATATATTGTGTTGATATATTTTAAATCTTTGAAAACAAAAAACTCTACCTAATAAATAAAAGTATTTTCAGTAATTTATGTAAACTGACAAAAAGCTTGTCTGACTGTTCTGATCGTCTGCATGGTTATACATGTACTGAGACATGGAAATGTCTCCGTGTCTAAGAAGTGACATTGCGAAGGTCATGTTAATTTTCACTCGCGTCTAAAATGATTTCGGGCCATATTCTACTGAAATAATTTCAGTTAGTAGCATTTTGTTTCGTATTCTTCATGCCTCAACATGAAAGTTCAGATATGTTCATTCCGATATTCCAGATAACTTAGAATCATCTAAATGTTACGAAAAAAATCAAATTTTATCAAATATCTAATGAAATCGAATGGAAATTCGTGCACACTGTGAATTTTATGGCATAAGAAATATGATGCGTTTGGCGTAAAGTTTGGATTTTAATTGTTGTTGTTGTTGTTATAATTTATATTATTTGTTATATTATCGCCAGCACTACCTATACTACCACTACTACTACTTGTACGACCTGATATTTTTCAAAGATAAAAATAATAAGGAACATATGTCTTGATGAAATTAAATGAATTCAAAAGAAAAGCATACGACAACAATGTTTTACTTTATTCAGTCAGTAATGATAATGTCAGTTAATCTATTATTTTATCCGAGCAAATTCAACGTGGTCACGAGGCTTTAAGACATAAATTCATAACAATTTTCCTATCAAATGATCCATGTCCTATTTCAGTCCGAGTCTGTCTTGGAGAGACGTACAGCATATAATTGCAGAAACGTCAACTCAGGCTGGGCTTATCGGTGCCAACTGGCAAACAAACCGTGCCGGACATAGAGGTTAGTTGTTGCTTGATATAATTATTTGCAATAGTTACTACGCAAAGTTTGCCTGAATTGTTTGACGAGCTCTTCGACAAGAGGTCAATGTAATTTATACGACCGCCGGAACTGTTTACTCGAAGAAAATGCGGCCGTTCGTACGTTTAGCAAGAAAACTGATATTGTATGACATAGTAGAGGTTTAACTTCATAATTACTGTTGTCAGTATTTTTATGACCCTGTATACATCTCATTAGCATGAAATATCTCAATCTTAAACCAGTGAGTCATGCCTTTGGGTTTGGGATGATGAACGCTGAAGCAATGTTGGATGCGGCTCTAACCTGGGAAAATGTCGCAGAACAAGTCACGTGTGTCAGTGAACTGATGGTCGTCAACAGGTACTTTATTTATGTTTATATCTGATTTCATTAGCATCCAAACCTTAAGAGAAAACTACGATTATATTTTATCTAATCGTAAAAATCTTCCAACAACGTAAAGAACAGCTAAACCTTTTGAGTGTCCAACAAGACACCATTAAGTCGACCAAAACGTGTTTGTTAAAGAGAGCGTGTTATTCAGGCGAATCAAATTATAAATTAATTACTTTTTGGAAAAAAAACAGTGTTTGTCTTTGTAAAGGTGTATTTGCTCCCTAGAGATGTGGCAAAGAAGGACTGACCTGTAGAAGAAATAACTTATTCTGACATAATATTTTATACAAGATCTACTTTTTCTCCTTAGAGTATCTAATAACGGTGTCTATATCATGGAAGAACATTTGAGTGATGGATGCAGCGGAAGTATAAACTTTCTCGAGCACGTTGAAGTGACCATGACCTTTCAATCAACGTACCGAGGATCAATGGAGGTTAGATTTTACACTAATTTTACAAACCCGCTATTATGTTCATCAACTTGAACGAACATTTGTACATAGACAAATTCCATTGAAATACAGAAAAGTTCTCCAAAAAAGATGAGGTCTTCGTCAAGAAAAGTCCTATACATGTTAGGTCATTGAACGTTTTAGTCAATAAAACGTCGTTGCTCCCAGTCTTGTTAGCTGAAGCTGATAGTGCTCCAGGAATCAGTAACCGTACATTAAAAAAGCAAAACATTGTCAGGTCAATATGTAAAAAAAGGTTTTAAACGTAATTTGTGTATTCAATATCAGCGGTTACTTAAGCAGATCGCTCGCGGCGTCTTCCAGGATTTCAGACCAACCAAGTTGAATACAGCAAATTTTTCACACGAGATAGAGAATGTAGAGAAATGATTTAAAGATGAATGTTTTGATCTTGAAGAAAACATACATGTAAAACCCTCACTGACTTCACGAAACAATGCATATTGACTGAACTTTGCCAAACTCTGGTGAATATTGTCTAAATGCTCATCCAACCATTTATTCTTCATATGTACGTTTTGTAACTTGTATTATTTTTAGAACCATAATGTCAAAAAAGCTTTCTTATGAAATACATGTATATGATTCAGCTCATTAAGCTTATATATTGAGTCTACACTATGAAATTACATGACTTTAATGGTTTGGACCTGAAGCACACTACGGCCGCCCCACCCATGTCGCCTTAACAGCTAACTGATGACACAGGAGTAGAATTAAATTGTTATGACATACCTATATTCAAATTATTTTCTGATCAAAGAGAAAGATGGCATAAGCATGAACTTTTAAGACTGCTAGCGTCATGTCGGATCCAAGAGTTTTCAGAATATTATTCTAGCTAACTATCCTAGCTTATACACAAAAAGTAATTCCGAAGGGAGAATAATTATGAAACAATTCAAAAGTTCACAGTAGGCCGAAATATTTAGTAAACAGTGAACTTTTGAATTGTATTCTAGCTTATTAACTGTGTATGGTATAAGTATGCATGTACACGTTTTATAAGCAATGGGAAGTGGCAAATAATGTACTTTTAACATTTAAAATTTCATCGTCATTGCAATCATATTTTTTTTCTTGTTAATATTTAAGATAACTCTGTTGTCGCCTTTTGGCACAAGAAGTCGACTGCTGCGAACACGAAGATATGACATCTTTAATGAAACAACGGAATGGACCTTTATGACTGTGCATAACTGGGGCGAATTAGCTTCCGGAACTTGGACGCTACAGCTCGAGACAATGGATTCAACAACAGGTAGGTATTTCTTTTTTAATTTGTTCTTAACCAACAACAACAACATTTACCCGGCATTAAGCAAAATGTCAATGCATCTAGCATAATCGAATACTATGTATAGAAATCGAATTCAGACAATACTGATGAAATTACAAATTATATCTACATGTACTTATCTGACTATTATGTTGATACATGTATCAGATAATTAGGGTGTCTCAGATAACATGCATAGGTATTGACTAAACAGTTTGCAAAAATAATGAATATGTATGTGTTTAAAGTATGATCAACTCAAATTAACCCAGAACTAATTGATTGCTTTCTGTTTGCACTGGCGAAATATGGGACTGTCCTATTTAGGTTTACGGAACACGAACCACTTGCCCCTGATTCTCATATAAATTCCTGTCAGTTTAATACAGATAAGTTGCGTAGTGCTTAGTAACCCGAACTTGGCGACCGGGGTTCGGTCCCGATCAGACCACTAGAGGTGTGTCCTTTAGTAGAAGACCTGAATTCACCTGGTCTCAGTTCACCCTACTGTAAATATATACATGGCTCTATTAATTCCATTGTGGAAAGTGTTTCGAGAGCGATTAATGGGCGTTATAAAAGCTTGTTTCGCAATCAAACTGAAACAAATTTGTATGAACTGATCTGGATCTTCTATAATATCATTATTATCGTTTCCTTTTGTTTCAGTTTTCGGTCTTGATTCTTGGCAGTTAATCTTGTATGGTACAGTTACAGCATCTGCAAACAATCCACTAGGTAACAGATACAATATACATGACATGGCTTTAGAGAGTATTAAAACTCTAAGAATGTTGTTCATTAAAGTGACAAGAACATTTTCCCAACTCATATACAGAGTTAAAACATTTACAGTAGTCATACAATTCAAAGGAAAGATAACAGGATCATTCGTCTCATAAAAAGCTGTAATTTTTTAATTGATATTTATTCTTTATAAATTTAATAGATAACTCGTCATCAACAGCTTACTAGTATTGTTATATACAGTTGTATCAGATGTGGTTTAACATTCAATTAAGTGACGCAATTGTATTTACTAAATTTAGATTTCTAAGACAGCAGCATTATGTTTATGTGCTGTTTATAGCATTATGTTTTGAGTATTGAGGCAGATCTTAGCTTCAGTCGGAGGTATAAGGGTTAGGGATCCGCGGCATTATTAGTTCATTCCAATGGTGGTTGACAATTTAAAGTTCTTACCATGTCAACAATTTTAAAATCTTTCAATATTTATAAATTTCAGCAAGCGTTTTAGAAGAATCTGTTGATGAAGAAGACAATAACACAGGGGCAATAGTGGGCGGAGTTATAGGAGGTGTGGTTTTCTTCGCTTTAGTTACAGCAGTCGTTTATTTCCTTGTGCTGAAGAAACCTGTGAAAGATCCAACAGTATACCCAACCAATGCGGACGGACCTGCTGGGACTAGTTACCATTGAAAAGTTAAATGTGTTTAAGACATACTATGTACACTTGCGCTTTGATAAAAAATAATGAAAATTTAAGATATAGCTGTATCCGGGATGTAATTGCATGAGTGGCATCAAATTACAGTCAAACATGTGAACAAACACCTTCAGCTGAAAGAAGATTGTGCGGTCTGTGTTCTTTATTGGGCATTTCTGCTCTAGCTGAATAGAACAATGTTTTCTCCCTGCTGGTCTTTATATGGTCTTTATCACAGGTTTGACTGTAGTTTATATTATTATTCAATTATACAAACATATAGATCTATTGGGCATGTTAGCTCTTTGCTTTTTTACTTGCCAATTAAGATATCTACCATTATTATGATTACTTTTTTGATTATATATATTCTAAATGATACAAACCCAAAGGCTGCCGATTTCAAAACATTCTCAGTTCCTAGTTTTAGTAATGCATAAGGTTTTCATATTTCTTATTACCATAATCCTCTTGTTGAAGCACCATGGTGAGCAAATTAAATAGTACGATACGCTTCGTTCGTTTGTCGTGCGCTCGTGGTTCATCATTTGCCATTAGTCCACCATAAAAATATGTCTGCTCTTTAGAAATCCCATAATTCTAAACAATAAAATATTTATAGACCCACGGATATGTGCTTGATTGGACCAGTATTTACTACTGACTGGACAACAGTTACCATATTTGGCCCTTTACATTCTAAGAAGCCACATTCTTTCAGCGTTTATAACGAAATTTGAAGTTTCATTATCACTGTCTATTATACTATATCCTTGTAGAATGCGTTATTTGATCTTTATCCTCCGGCAGTTTTCACGACGACTAATAAGGACACTAGGCCAAAATCACCAATGGATTTATGATGAAAATACCACTTAATATATATTTACGCTTGTAGCAGACTTTATTTAAGAAATAATAAATGCCTCCCTGTATTTTATCGTTGAATAAAATATAGTCAGGAATTTGGATGCGTAGTAATTATGTCACGAGTGCGTAGCACGAGTGATTTAATTTTTCGCATCCAAATGACTGACTGTATTTTATTCAACGATAAAATATAGGGAACAATTTATTATTTCGATTCTAACACGTCATTTTTTTAAAACAATCCCGAACTTTATTTAAGGCGTAGTAGTACATCATTGTAACCTTAAAACGCGAGATACGATTGGACGCGCTTGTTTACATACGTCACGTCGTTACGTCATTTAAGGCACGTCGTCCTTGGAAAAACGTGCTGTATTTTATCGTAAAATAAAATACAGGCTTTTCCCTATACGTTTATATAGGAAAAGCAGCCGCTTGTGTTAGAATTGTTATTAATTACAACTTGCATTCATTTCATATAAATGGTTATTTCTGCACCAGCGCCCGCTTGTCATAAACACGATGAAGCAGGTACGTATTCATAGCTCCTTATTAATCTTATTTCTACATTTAACTTTGACGGCCATTATATGAAGAGGAGCATAACCATTACTGAGCAGCATTAAATCCCCTAAGTACGATAACATAGAAAGGTAAAAAAAAATGACAATTTAAAACCTTGACCTTCGTATATCAGTTAGTCATTAGAATTGCTACCTCTAGCAATCGTAGGTTTTTCCCAATACTGTCTTCTTTAGTTTTGGAATTACATCATTTCTGATAAATCTACCTTCCAGTTAGAGTATCTGATACTGTATAAAAACAATAATGTGTATTCATACTAGTACTTTAGAGAACCCCTCTTACAAAGGAACTCACTGTAAGGCGCTTTCTGTCTGATTTTATTTCCAATTTGGTATGCATAATCTGCTTTTCGGCGACAGCACAAAATCACTCTGTTTCTCTTAGTTCGTCATGGCCGGACCGTTTAAGAGCAAGATTTATCTAAGCTGCTGTAAATAGAATAAAAGTGTAATTTATTAACTCTACTGCATACACAATATTATCGAATAGCGTACCCGTTGATGGAGACAATAGTTAGTGTGTGATGCAAGTAAGGCATTTGTTTCAAACACTCGTTTATTAAACCACTGTACATCGACAGCATGACGGATAGGCCGTGTCTAAAACTGGCTAAAACTGGAAATACGGTGTGACCTTCTTAACATTACACATGAATAGCAATGTGTCAACCAAATCCACAAGAGCACGGCACATTGAAAGTGGTGTACTGACTGCGGATGCAATGTCGTTGGTTCCAATAACGAGAACGACTATATCCGGTTCGAAATCCGTGATTGTGTCCTAATTGTTTCTCACCATATCCACGACACCACCATGAAAACCAGTGTATTATACTAGGGGTGCGCATTGCAGGTTTAAGGTAGGAGTGAGATTCCCGTCACTTGATACAAGGTCAATGTGCCTATGTGTTTCGCCGCCATCTTTCCTTGTTCCAACTTGTCGATTGACCTAATTAAATGTGTGAAAATTCCAAGTACTGCATATTTAACATGTTTAAACATGTGGCAGTGGTGTACGGTAAAAGAATATTACCATTACAAACAAGTACTATCAAAATAGATACATAAATACAATAGCGATTGAACGAACGTTGAACAGTTTTTTATTTTTTGTTTAAACGTAGCTTATTAAGGAAATAGATTTCAATTTTGAGCGATATACCGGTTAGTTTATCACTGTGTGGAGTTTAGATGCGTAATAATCTAATCACGAAGGCCAAAGGCCTGATTGACTAATTACGAAGCATCTACACGAGAAACAGTTGTAAACAAACCGGTATGTCACGCAAAAAGTCAAGTCTTTTTACATTCTAACACGTTTACTTGGAAAAAATGATAAATTACTTTATTACGCTAAGCTGAGTGACTTTCCAGGTCGCCAGACAACGCAAGAACATTTTTGCTGATCCTTGAACATTTACTCCCCATTTCTATAATTATGGCATTACTTGATACCAGCTAAACTATTTTCAGTGAAATCATCTGCATTTATCTGTATACCGTCTGACTTCAAGAAGCTGAGTGCTTACACGTTCATGACGTCATATATGCAATATAAAGCATGAAGCCCGTGTAATTGACAGTATCACGTATATATGTAGTATGCCAAAATTATGTTTCCAGCGTAAAATACAGAGAATAACTGTTTTAATGAACATTTAAAGAATATTCAATATAAATTGCAGTTCGAACACATCGACCGACAATGTAAACTTGTATGAACGTTTTAATTATGTTAAAATACGCGGGGGTAATTTTCAAAAGCTGACCATAGTTCCGGCTATCCAAGTGATATACCGTATTGTATATCACGCACAAGTCCTTCTTTCCTGATATGAGACGAAATGGAGTTAGTGTTAGAATATTCATTTCTACGTTGGTCATTTGACCGCATCCAAACAAAGTCTGGTGTTCCATCCACTGGTTAGAGCACTTCAGAAAATTATTTCCGATTGGATGCCAACTGGCTGTTTCTGCTCTGTATTAATACACTTTTGAGACGTACCATGTGATTGTCTTGTCCGATCAATATGCTAGTTTAACAGTGACTATGCGATTAGTCCCTGAACAAATTCAATTATTGAACAGTAATACTTATAGCTCATGGTTTCCAAGCAACATTTTGCACTAGAAATAATAACATAATATAAGAAACCCATAAATGGCCACCAGCCTTTTCAGCATAATCAGTTACTCAATTTTGGTGGCACGTGTTACAATTCTTGGTGTTTCGGTTTGAATTGACTTCCTATTTCGCTTCTCTTCTGAGGTACAATTATCGGAGACGGAGTCACTTTATTCCAATAGAGGCCGTAAATTCATGTCAAGATCAAAACAAACATTGTATACTAAATCTTGAAAAACAAAGATCCTGTATCATTGATTTTATTTTCATAATATGTAGTTCCAAATTTGCTCAAAATATGATCAATCCAAAGTTATGGACATTTTGTAATGGAAATTGAGTAAATTTGTGGTGAGCTAAAGAGCTACAGTCACTAAACATTACAGAACTTTTTATTATTATGTATAGTAGTCTACCAGATAGCGTTACTGACCGACTATACAAAAAGAAAGTGAGGAAGTTGGTGTGTTCTACTAATGTCTTCTTCAATTTTCCTAAAATGATCTGATTCATTTTAATCATCGTACGTCGAAAAGGTTATAGCCCAGACCCGAAAAACGTAGGAAGTTGCAATGCTACAACTTATATATAATATTTTTGGCCAGACTGAAATTTATTCCATGTCCACAGATAGTTTAATGGTTCAAACCTATGCTGAAAAATGATGGAATTATTTGATACTTTTGATATTTTTCTGTATTCGTTTTAGTAAGCTTGATTTTTTTATTTGATTTAATTACATATAGCTAAAGTATATCATACTGAATAAAATGTTTTAAGATACTTGAAAGCATTCAAGTTGTCCTATCTGTTTCTGGATTATACACAAGTTCAGTGTCTCTGAACCCATCATACTCCCAAGTCCTTACTGGAACATGAGATATGCCGCACATTCTATCACCTCATGCAGGACAGACTCATTGATTGAACCACTTTCCTAACGCTCTATGCATTTGTGAAATGTGTATAATCATATATATTTAGATGTATTTTAACATCCAATGCTGACACCTGCTATGAGTAACTATGTGCTATGTGTATATGACCATTCTATTTTAGGACAAGAGTAACTTCGTTGTTAAACTAAAAGACTTAATTTTTTTATTTCAAGGGCACTGATAAAGAAAAATTGTGTAATACGTTATTTCATATATACATTTGAAAAGAAACCCCACACAGAAGCACATAATTATAGATACCACATTCCACAGTACTAAATTCAAACATAGTCCAGAATATTAGTAACTTCAAACAAATGTTGGAATTCACGACGATTTCTTCAACAAATTTTATCATGGCCTGGAATATTTTATAGAGTAGCCTGGGAACGATTGAAAATTCTTTCAATAGCTAGACCTGAACTATTTCAGAAGATTTCCATCACTGTCTGAAATATTTTCCCGCAGAAACGGTATTAAAGCTTAATCATGCTGTAGAGGACAAAAGTTTTAAAGAGTCTAGGTGACTCCTTGATCTTGATTATCTAAGCAATGATACTAGGTCAATTTTTAACACTAATTCTATATCAAATCATGAAAAGCGGTCATAATGTTTGTTTTTGATCTTTATGTGTCCTTCAAACGGCCTCTACTAGAATATAGTGACTCATTCTGAGATGAATGTATGACAGAAGAGAAGCGAAATGCGAAGTCAAATTTTAACAGAAACATCAAGAATTGTAACAGGTGCCACCGAACTTACATAACAAAGAAAAGCTGTTCATATATAATGAACTATTTAGAAGGGGAAAATTGGAAGACGGAAGAAATATGCATAAATTAACAACTTGCTATAACTTGGAAAGCAATGAACCTTGCATATCCTGCTAAACTCCTATTCAATCACAATTTTCGTATAATATGGTTATTAGTATTGTAATGTGATCAAGAATACTAGATTTGCCCGAGTTGCGCAGGATGAAAAACAATAAAACTTGCGTATGTTCCTGAGTTCCTGATTAAAAACAATCGCGTCACAATCACCGCAACATAAAATACATTTAATAAGTAAATACATAACTATATAGGCACTTTTTTCTTCCCTCTGTTACTCGCGACAGGTACGCGCTTCTAGTTGTCAAAAAATAAAATCAATCTCACATGTAGAAAACCTCAATATCCATATCAGACATCGTACCAGAGTCCTTTTAGGACGTATCTCATTTGTAATTTATTTAGACAAGAGCTGTCAGTAGAACAGCGCGCTCGACTTTACACAGTGCTTGTCAATAAAACAAAACTTTGGCAGTAAAAGGCTAAACAGGAATCTGTATAAACAAGGGCCACAAGTAGCAACATATTAAGTCAATAGTTTTCAAACTTAATAGTTTAATATCCCTGAATACTACAGTAGTTTTAACTTTATACTTCAAGTGGTTAATGATATAAGTGCATGACAGCGCCAGTTTTAACTAGGAATTTCTCAGTACAAATAAAAAAAAACATTTTCATCGAGTTATCTTTCTCTCTTACTTACAGAAATGTATCATGATGGTACATAAGTATTCATACTTTCAAAACAATAGCTCAAATTGTTAAGTCAACAAGTGGACAAGAATGAACATTTTTATTCAGTTTCTAAGCAGAAAATGGCCTTAATTTAAATGAAATCCTTGACAGACTGTTACCTTCTCCTGCCTATATTTGGGGATCATGATGGTAAAGATGTATTCCAACTTGCAAAGTAATAATCTAACTCGATAAAGGGCCTTAATTTTAAAACGAATCCTTGACATAGTTACCTTCTCTTGCCTACAGATGGGGGTAGTGATGCAAACAAGTATTCAAAGTTTCACAGCAATATCTCAAAGGGTTAAGTGAATAAGAGGATTTATTTATTAAGTAAAAAAGGCGCATAATTCTGACAAAATCCATCACAGAGTAATGAACTATTGTCCGTGGTTGGAATAAATGATGGTAAATAAGTATGGTAAGTTTCAAAGCATTCTGTCATGGTTTTTAAATAAAGTGGGTTGGTACGAAAAACTTAACCAAGTTCAATGTACTTTTAAGTCGAAAAGGGGCCATAATTCTGACAAAAACCTTGACAGAGTTAAGACTCTTGTCTTGATGGTAAACAAGTCATGTAAGTTTCAAAGCTATACCTCTAATGGTTTTCAAATAAAGTGGGGTGGTACGAAAACCTTAACCAAGGTGTGACACCAACGCCGTCGCCGACGCCGAGGCGAGTAGGATAGCTCCCCTTTTCTTCAAAAAGTCGAGCTAAAAATGATTCATCGAATCACTTCAATGCTCTTGTGACAAGGCAAAAATAGTTCAAATCTCTCCTTTTGTATGCTGTAGTTATACTTCAAAAAGAAAAATATTTTAAATTGATATTTGTTGTTCGGTTATATTCTTCCACATCGGATCGGCATTCCGGTGATTGACCGCCTCCGTAGTCGTGTGGTTGTGTACAGCAGGTCAAATGACGAAGAGGTGTCCCTCGTGATGAATAACTGGAATCTTTGGTGAACGGAACAGGGGAGTACTTGCACTCTTCAAGAATGTCTCTGTTTGCCTGAAATAAAATGAAACAAAAAAAACTTAGTGGGTACCTTAATTTGCAGTCTAGCATCTTCAATTCTTTACTAATCTTAATCAAATTTACACAAAATGTGTACAGCCATAAGATCTCGAATGAGTTTGATTATGGGCTAATTCGGATAAATACGGATGAGAGCTATTGCTACTGATTTAACAGTAATTGCAATATTTAATTATACTTACACTCTAGCACCTTAGGTCGTGCACATGACACGCCTTTCCATCGTGGTGAACAATTATGCGGGTTCTATTCAAAATCCTTCAATGCATCAATTGCTCTACTGGTGTGACTGGACTGTTCTGAGTAAGTCTTGTGAAAATCTTTAGCAATGATTTCAAGGAAAAACTAACAGAGGTAACTATCACCTTGAGCTTGACCCACTGACCCCAAAAACAGTAGGGATCATCTACTCAGTAAGACCAGTCATCCTATGAAATTTGAAAACTGTGGGTCATATAGATCTCAAGTTATTGAGCAGAAACTATTTTCAAAGTTCGGATCAATGTGACCTTGACCTTTGACCCAATGACCTCAAAACAATAGAGATCCCCTACTCAGTATGACCAACCATCCTATGAAGTTTAAATATTGTGGGTCATATAGATCTCAAGATATTGAGCCTAAAATATTTCCAAAGTTCGGGTCTCTGTGACCTTGACCTTTGACTAACTGACCTCAAAATTAATTTTTTTTCGTTTTTATTATATATTTCATTTTTTTTCCAACATGTACATAATCACAATAAAGGCAAAAGTAAATAACTACAAGTGTATAGCATAAGGCACATGATAGACTAAATTTTTTTTTTAGAACAATTCAGTACATGTGTATGACATTTAATATTCCGTATTTTTCAAATATTTAAAACAATGTAATTAAGTTGGATCTAGCTATGAAGTCAGAGTATTAGAATTGACAATAAACTTGCTATATGAAGATACATATGTATTCTATAACATTTCCAATCTAAGGCTAATTATCATTCATGCTTATTATCATTCATGCTTTAAAGCACATTTAGAGCAAAAAGAAAGCGGCAACAATGAAGCAATGCATGTATGGTCAGGCTAGCCAATAAGAAAACGAAAGGTGCTAGACTGACGTTATGCATTTCTATCTAGTCAATGTATATTGGCGCATCTTTTGGGTATTTTTCTAGAATAAAAAATATATATATATATATTAGAAAGTCCATATGCATCTATACTTAATATAATCGATTATTTCAGTATACAAGCAGGTGTTTGTTAAATATGTTTATGACTCTATCATTAATATGCTTTCTTTTCAAGTATTCCGAAAGAGTTCTATATTCATATTTGAAGACTTGATACACGTTAATTGCCGATTTCCAATTATTACTTAAGAAGTATGCTTTATTTATGGAGAAACCAACATAGGCTAGTATCAGATTAATGTATAGGTATTCCTTTTGTGAAGATTTAAAACCGATGATAATTGTTTTGAGGCTTCTTAGGTCTTTATTTATACCGCATTTTGAGAATAAATTATTTATTTCACACCAGATTTGATCAAGAGCGGGACATTCGTTATACATGTGTTCGTATGATTCTTTTGTATTACAAATATTACAGTTTGGTGAGTCAGATATTTTCCAGACATGTCTTACCTCGTTTGTGGTTAATATTTTGTGTATTAGTCTGTATTTATTTTGCTTAACCCTATTATCAGGAATTAGATTTAAAAATTCGTAGAAAGCGTTCCAATCAATTTTATGGTTAAAGACATTATCCCAGTATCTATGTATATAAGGTTTAATGAATTTCTTTGATATCGCGTATTTATACGTTGTTTTGCTGCACGTTGCATGAATGATGATATTATTTATTGTAAGTTTTAGTTCTGTCTTAACCCTTGTTTTCACTGATATTTCAGATCTCATGGTGCTCTTCCAGGTATTGGGAATTGAGCGAATTATCTTGCTAATTTCGGATATCCAGTTTTTAGTATTTTGCAGTTGCCCCTTAACTTTATCAATAGTTACACTCCTCTTTTCGTCCAATATATCATCAACGAATACTATGTTTGAACTAATCCAATGTTTAAAAATCAAACATTTACCCCTGAACTTAACATGTCTGTTTCCCCAGAGTATCTGTTTACGCATATCGGCAAAGTTTGTTACTTCTTTTTTATTTAGATTTTGAAGAAGAAACCATTTTTGTAAGATGTCTTTATAAAACTCAGGCAGTTTTTTATGATGTGGTAGATTCTCTATTTTATCAAGATTCATATGAAAAATTAGGAAGTCTTTTCCAAATTGATTTAAATGCACTTGAGGTAGTATCTTCCAATTAGGTTTTGAGTCACCGTCGGTTAAACTTTGAACCCATTTAACTTTGATGGATGTTATATAAGATGTTATATCGATCATTTCAACTCCCCCCATCTAATTTATTACCTATTAGAGTTTTTCGTTTAATCTTTTCTCTCTTGTTATTCCATAAAAACTTGTAAAACATCGATTCAATCTTCTTAATTAATTTGTCAGGAACGTATAGTGAATGAAACAAATATGTGAACTTTGGAAGCAGTATTGACTTTATTACTTGTATTCTACCATACATTGTTAGTTTTCGTTTATTCCATTGTTCAATCAGCTGTTTACAAGTGTCAAGCTTATTATTCCAATTTAACTGAAAACATTCGGCTGTATTATTGCTAAAATAGACTCCAAGTGCTTTAATTGATGTGTTGGGCCAGTTAATCCCTCCCGGATGTGAAGCACTTGCTTTGAGTGCTCCAATCCAAAGACCATCCGTTTTACTTTTATTTAATTTTAAGCCAGAGAATTTACCAAATGTTTCGATTACAGTAAGTGCAATGTTGATGTCTTTTTCATCATTTACAAATATAGTTGTATCGTCGGCGAGTTGTGAAATTTTCAATTTTCTGTCTACTTCAGAAATATTTATTCCTTTGATGTCAGAATTTCTGACATGTATTGACATTATTTCTGCAACAAGAATAAATAGCAGAGCGGATAATGGACATCCTTGGCGAATTCCACGATGTACTTTGAAAATTTCTGACTGCCATCCGTTATTTATAATTTGTATTCTACTATTGTTGTAAAATGTTTGTATCCAGTTGATAAAGGTATCTTTGAAACCGAAATATTTTAAAACTTTGAACAGAAAATTCCATTCTATGGTATCGAATGCTTTTCTAAAATCTAAAAACAATATCGCGCCGTCTATTTGATTATCTTCAGCATAGTCTATGATATCTTGAACTTGACGAATGTTGTAACCAATAAATCTTTTCTTAATGTAGCCTTGCTGGTCTGTACTAACGATTTTGTATATTACTTTTTGTATTCTAGTAGCTAATACTCTGGCTGCAATTTTATAATCATTATTAAGTAATGAGATAGGTCGCCAATTTTCTAGGTTAGTCGAGTCACTTTTTTTATATATTAACGACAGAATACCGAGAGTTTGAGAGGGCGAAAGCTTGTGTTTAATATATCCGTCATTTAAACAGTTAGTGACCATGTTTCCAATTAGGTTCCAGAAAGCTTTATAAAATTCAACAGTCAATCCATCTGAACCTGGGCTTTTATTATTTTTCATTGAATAAATGGCTTTCTGACATTCATCTAGACTTATTAATCCTTCACATTCATTGGCTTCGGAATCGTTTAAAGTGTAATCTGGTGTTGTGTTTTCAAGATATATTTGAATATCATCATCGTTTATGTTTCGTGAAGAGTATAAATTTTCATAGAATCTTACTTCTTCAGCTAAAATGGAAGAAATATCGGTTATTTCGTTATTTCCTATTTTAAGCTTATTTAGAACTTTTCTTGACTGACGTGATTTTTCTAAGTTTAAGAAATAGGATGTATTTTTTTCGCCATGTTCAACGTGATTTACTTTAGCACGTATCTGTGCACCTTTTGCCTTCATTTCGTAATATTGTCTAAGCTCTAATTCAATCTCATTTATTTCGTTTTCTATGGTTTGATCTCTGTTTTGTAAAATGTAAAGTTCGGAAAATCTATTTTCTAGAACGGTTACTCTTTCTATTTGATACCTTGCTTTTCTTTTAGCGAAGGCAATCGATTTTTCTTTAATTTCGGCTTTGCATCGTTCCCATCGTATTTGTGGTGAAGTGATTTCAGCACTTTGATTTTTGTAAGTATTTATAACATTCGTTATGTAGCTTAGGTATTCATTATCGTTTAGCAGCGAGTTATTGAACTTCCAATATCCCGGACCTCTCTTTAACGGAAATTTTATTTTAATTGAAATAGCTTGATGATCCGTATAATTAATTACGGCGGGTCTTATATCTGAGGTATGTATAAGGGGAATTATGTTTTCATCTACTAGCCAGAAATCTATTCTGCTACGTTCGTTTCCGTTTATTCTTTTCCACGTAAATTATTTTATATTTTCATGGAGACTTCTCCATATGTCACAGAGTTTACATGTTTCGATAAGTTGTAAAAGAGATTCACATGCATTTCTGGCCGTTTGTACTTTTGTCTGTCTATCTAAGGTGTCTAATGTGTCGTTCATATCGCCTCCGATTATGAGTAGGCCTTCAGCTTTTTCGATTATTAGATCAGTAATAGATTTGAAGAAACGATTTCTAGTATTCTTATCATTATAAGCGTATAAATTTAGTAGTGTATATGTATTACCCTCTATTAGTATATTTATCATAACATACCGACCGTTTTCACATATTGAGTTGTTTAATACTTCAAACTTTAGCTTTTTACTAAGTAAGATAGAACAGCCTCTACTAGCAGAGGTTCCAAACGAATGATATATTTCCCAGTCAATATATTCGTTTCTTATGTTGTCAACTATATCTACAGTAAAGTGAGATTCTTGTATAAATAATATATCAACCTTTTGCTGTCTAATATATTCTTTCAATCTACTTCTTTTATTGATATTTCTTAATCCCTGAGTATTCAGTGATAGTATATGAAAATGTGATGTAAGCATCTTATGTTATTTTTTCTAGTTGAAAATAATTAAATGAACATGTTCATTTTACATAATACCATTGTAATGAGCGTATACACACAAAGGATGCCTTGTAATGCATGTCTATGTAAAGCTGTGTCAAAATACAATATGCAAAGTATAGCCGAAACAGTTTCACAATAAAAAGTAAAGCTATTTGAACACAACATTTGCTGAAAGTAAAGATTTGCGAAAGCACAATTTTAACTGTTAGATGACAAACAATACCGTAGACCGTTTTATCGTGGTAACTATATACCATGCATAGTTTCATGTAAAAAAGCATGAAGTTCATGAAGAATATGAATGAAGATAGGTAACATTCCTTTATAAGAAAAAGACTATAATGAATAGTCCGACTATAAACCGTTTGCATAAAAAATATATACCTTTGATATTCAAACTATAAGTGATGACCATCAATGCACAACCGAATTGCCATTGTGTTCATATAACAAGAGCTGTCAGTAGGACAGCGTGCTCGACTTTTTTAGTGCTTGCCAATAAAACAAAACTTTGACAGTTAATAGCACACAAGACTTCAACTAGGAATTTATAAGTACAAATCAAGAAGAGTTATCTTCTTTTGCTTACAGATAGGTCTTACGATGGTACGTAAGTACTCCAACTTTCAAAGTAATATCTCTATTGGTTAAGTTAACAAGTGGAAATTTTAACTGAGTTTCTAAGTCAAAAAGGGCCATAATTCAAATAAAATCCTTGACAGAATTACCTTCTCCTCCCCATGTTTGGGAATCATGATGGTAAACAAGTATTCCAACTTTCAAATTAATATCTCAAACAGTTCAGTCAAAAAGTGGACTGGTACGAAAAACTTAACCAAGATTCTAAGTTGATAAAAGGCCTTAATTTTTAAAACAAATCCCTGACAGAGTTACCTTCTCTTGCGTACAGATGGGGGTAATGATGTGAAATAGCATTAAAAGTTTCAAAGCAATATCTCAAAGGGT
The DNA here is from genome assembly GCA_022818135.1 of Saxidomus purpurata. NCBI lineage: Eukaryota > Metazoa > Mollusca > Bivalvia > Venerida > Veneridae > Saxidomus > Saxidomus purpurata. The sequence goes on from JAFMSR010000011.1 coordinate 34,599,979, forward strand.
TAAGGTAATAAGTGGATTTTACCCATATTCAATGTATTTTCTAAGTCAAAAAGGGGCATAATTCTGTCAAAAACCTTGACAGAGTTATGTCCTCTTGTCTGTTGATGAAGGTCGTGATGGTAAACAAGTACGGTTAGTTTCAAAGCAATACCTCCAGTGGTTTTGAAATAAAGTGAGGTGGTATGAAAAACTTAACCAAGCTCAATACACTTTCTAAGTCAAAAAAGGGCCATAATTCTGTCAAAAACCTTGACAGAGTTATGTACTCTTGTCTGTAGATGGAGGTTATGATGGTAAACAAGTATGGTAAGTTTCAAAGCCATACCTCTAATACTTTTGAAATAAAGTGGGGTGGTACGAAAAACTTAACAAAGGTGTGACGCCAACGCCGACGCCGACGCAGACGCCGACGCCGACGCCGGGGCGAGTAGGATAGCTCCCCTTTTCATAGAAAAGTCGAGCTAAAAACCGAGTGTAACAGTAGTTTTGCATATTCTATCTCGTAATCCGTATATCAGTTCCTGGTATTGATACCGTACTGCCATTTGCCTCATATCAGATACAGTTACAATTTCGTATTGTCTTTATAACGACCACGAGCTTTCTTCGTATTGTCGTGCAAGTCTTCTGTAGGTGTAGGAGGTGACCTTACTACAGATATGCTTCTTCTACGGTTAGGGGTTATCTTAACCTCTGAACTTTTCATGAATTTGTCGATTTGTGTTTGTTTGTTAATGCCTCTTTGATTATCTTTTTGCCTTGACCTGCTTTTATGCTCCATTTTGTCTTGGGATTCGGTTGAATTTAAAGACTCAAGATTATCTGTTTTGGCTTCTGTTGGCTCGCAAATTTCTTGGTATAGTGTAGTATGCATTCCGCTAGAATATGGGTTTTCGTCTTTTTCTAGAGTCTCGTCAGTCTGTTTAAGAAACGGACATTGTCCTTTTTTATGCCCCGAAACGCTACATACTACACATTTCCAATCGTTTTCGCAAGTGGAAGATGTGTGTCCTTCTTGAAGACATTTTTTACACGTCATGGGTTTGGCTTTCTGTCCTTTATGAATCACTTTCGCCTTAAACTGACCGAATTCCATAAATCTAGGGAAAGGTTCTTTAAGTGAAGATTGTTTTACGGTAACAAGGCGATCACCTGTGTTACAATTTGTTAGTTTACCGTCAATCCTGAGTTTTTCCCTTTGTATGGAAATGATATCTAATCCCTTAAGGACACATACACGTTTGATAGTGTTGTCATCTGCCGACAATGGAATGTTTTGGATACCTATTCGAATAGTATTCTCGCCGTCTAAACGGAATGGATTACTGTGCAGCACGGGCACAACTTTATTTCGAAGAAGAATCCCTTCTGCGACAAGTGTAGCTTTGTCCTCGAGATTATCGAGGTAGATTCTCCATAGTCCGTTAACCCGCTGTAGACCAGTTATGTGTGACTGATCAATAATCACCGCTATAGCCTTATACAGTTCATCATGCTTGACCCACTCTTTGAAGCTCACTTTTTTGTCACCGAATATACTATTTTCTCGGATAAAGACTATAGGAGCACCTGGATTGAAATGTCCGCCATTTTCAATATTTTGATCTTGAGGCTCCTCAATAGGAACCGTGTTCTCTGATAATTCCATCATATTTGCACTTGTTTAAGTTAACAGCATGTACACCGGATATAGTCCAAATGCTTCCTCATAAAATAAAGCAAATTAACCTATTATATCCAAGATTGAAATAGAAAATTTCAACAGCGATGTAACTGACGACACCTTGGTATGGCCGCTTACATCCTCAAAATTAATAGGAATCATTTGCATGTCGCACGAAACCTTTTAAGTTTGATGAAAGTTGAATGAAAACTGTGACCTATACAGCGTTATTAAGGAAAATCTAACGGAGGTCATTGTGACCTTGCCCGGTGACCCACTGACCCCCAAAACAATAGGGATCATCTGCATGTTGCAGGCAATGTTCTGAGCAAGTTTAACGAAAGTAAAATTAAAATTGTGACCTGTAGAGAGTTATCAAGGAAACGCTATCGGTCGTCACTAAGACCTTGACCTTTGACCCCAATAAGTATAAGGGATTCTTATATGGAAGTTTCATGAAAGTCAAATGAAAATTCTGACCTGTAGAGCGTTAAGAAGGAAAAGTTTACAGACAGACGGACGACGGACAAACCACCATGGCATAAGTCATGCTGGACTTCGTCCAGAAGAGCTATAAAACTTACCTTCTCAAAGGAACGTTTTGCATGTTCTTTTTAGTGTGACAGGTTCAAATAGCGAAGATATATCTCTCGTAATGAGCAACTGCAACTCTTTGGTAAGTGGTATAGGGCAGTTCTTGCCTTTTCAAAAATCCCTGTTTTACCTGAAATAAAATGAAACAAAACAAGAGGGCCAGGAAGGCCCTATATAGCTCACTTAAAGGAAGAGACAACATCTTCAATTCATGATCCGATCTGCACAATTCCCAATTATAAAGATAATAATTGTGCACTGGAGCAGAAACTGCTGAAAGTGTTTTGTCTCATGCTTTAATGAAATATATTATCATTTAGCCTGGTCGCGAGGTTACGCTCAGTTAAGCTAAAAAGCAAGCGATAGTTGGATGGTTTATGGGGGACAGTGAGAATTAAGTAATTCACGAGAGTCGTGTGGTAGTGGGTGGGGTAGGGGTGCCATACCGCAATGGGTAAAACACCGGAAATGCCGATCCGATATGCAAGAAAACTTACAGCTGTTTATAAACACCGCCACTCTAATGATAGCAAACGCATAACCCTAACATTGTCTGAGGTTCCTGACCAATTGTCCAGTATGGGTAATAACATCAGCAATTGTTGTATAAGTTTTACGACCGTTTGAAGCATATTTCAGTCATTTTTACAGGCGGACAGTTAACCTCACAAGATCCCTATTCTCTGTAAGAAAGTACAAATGTACCTATTTCTCTAATAAGAAGTCATGGCCCCGTGCTTTTCATGCTCAGCGGATATTGAGCACTTCTTACACCGTTTTCTATAAGAAACAAAAAAGCTATTGGTTAGTACATGTAGTAATTTAAAATATTTATGGTAAACTTGTTTGACACACTTTTATAAAGAATTTGTAAAATATTGCAATATTCCATTGATCCAAAGTTTGAGCATGAAACTCAGTTGAGCATGAAAAAAGTTTTAAAAGCACGAGACATGGTCAGTAGCAGGGCTCGAACCAATGACCCCCAATATACGAGAGATAACAGTGATTTCAAGACAGCAACTCTAACCACTCGACCACGGAGACGGTCAGTCATCGGACATGCCGATCCGAAATGCAAGAATGTAATCGGACAACAGGGAGCAATTGAAGATCTTTTTCCTTTTGAAGTATAACTGCAACATACAAGAAGAAATTGTTTGCAACAAGAGCAATGTAGTGATTCGTTGAATAATTTTCTAAATATATTACAAAGGAGTTACGTTCTAAACGTAGTCTGGTACGTTGTCTGATATGGGTAACTTTTCTATTAAGCTTTAAACAATTACATGTACATAAGTTTTCTACAGCTGACGTTAAGTCAGAGAGATGTTGACGGATGCAAGCGCGTTCCTGGCGCGAATAGCAAGAGGGAAGATAAAAGTTTATAATATGAATATACAGTCTTTATTCAACCATAAAATACGGCCTGACAGAAATAAAATTCCGTATTGTATGTACGTGCCATCCGTAAAGTGCCATTATTCCTAAAAGTGCATTCTAATTATTCATACGATGACGGCAATAAGATGACGTCGCACATAACGCCAAGAGTTTGTCTTCAATTTTATGCTTAAAATGTGAATTTATTCGCGCAGGTAAGTATCCAAAGGTATATGATAAAATACATCATCATAGAAATGTGATACAGAAGCTGGATTGGCTTCGGACCTGTATGATCCGACGCACGACTGGAGCAAAGTCGGCATTCAGGTTCACATTACTATACTAATAACCTTATTGTATCTACTTCTGGAACGTAATTAATGTTGCAAAGATTGTGATTGATTATGAGTTAAGTAAGATATCAAAGTTTTGTTCTTCTGATTATAGCAAGTTGTTAATTTATGCATATTTCTTCCGTCTTCCAATTTTCCCATTCTAGTTCATTATAGAGCTTTTCTATGTTACGCAATTTTGGTAGCACCTGTTACAATTCTTGATATTTCGGTTTGAATTGACTTCATATTTCGCTTCTCTTCTGAGTACAATTGTCTGAGACGATGTCACTATATTCCAGTAGAGACCGTACGAAGTGCATGTCAAGATCGAAACAAACATGAGAGTGTTTTTCAAGACTTGGTATAAAATGAGCTTTCAAATCTATTTTTTGAAAATGATCTATATCATTGCCTTTATTCCCATGATATGTAATTCAAATTTGCTCAAAAGATAATCAAGCCAAAGCTATATGGACATTTTGTAATGAAAATTGAGTACAATTGTGGTGGGCTAAAGAGCTACAGTCACTAAACATTAAAGAAATATTTATTATTATCTATAGCAGTCTACCAGATAGAGTCACTGACTGACTATGCACAAAGAGAGTGAGAAAGTTGGTGTATTCTATAATGTCTTCTTCAATTTTCCTAAAGATCTGATTCATTTTAATCATCGTTCGTCTTATAAGTGTGTTTAGTTATTACACAAATTTAAGTGTGTCATGTCAAATATTCCACACAATGTTGGAAAATGTTTTTAATGGAACAAGTTCTAGTCAACCCCAGAAAAGCATAGGAAGTTTCAATGCTAGAACTTAAATATTTTTTGCCAGAACTAAATTCATTCCATGCAGACAGTTCCGTGGTTCAAGCCTATGCTGAAAAATAATGGAATCTGATACCTTTGATAGTTTTCTGTGATTGTTTGGTTGAATTATTTTTTTGTTTTGTTTTTTGAAAATTATATATTCAATAAAATGTTTGAAGATTACTTTCAAGTTGTCCTATCTGCTCCTGGATCATACACAAGTCCAGTGTCTCTGAACCCATCATATTCCCAAGTCCTTGCTGGAACATGAGATATGCTACACATTCCATCGCCTCATGCAGGACAGATTCACTAATTGAACCACTTTCCTAACGCTCTATGCATTAGTGAAATGTGTTGTTAGTAATCATCAAACATATTTAGATGTATTTTAACATCCAATGCTGACACCTGCTATGAGTTACTATGTGCTATGTGTATGACCATTCTATTTTAGGACAAGAGTAACTTCGTTGTTCAACTTAGACTAATTCTTTTAAATTATGAAAATATCTATGAAATTCCAAGAAAAAATTTGCGTGAAGTATTGACCAATATTTCTATATCTACCAAGAGCACCCACACGGAACCACGGAATAATACAGACCACATTCCAGAGTACTAATTCCAACACTGTCAAGAATATCTTCAAACAAAGATAGCTTAAACATATCTTATTGCAAAGAAATATACAAGTTCATCAGAAAGTGCAAATTTACAATGTTTGCAAAAGTGTTGGGCCACAAGTTGTACCAAACAAAGGTTGAAATTCATGGCGATTTCTTCAACAAATTTTAGCATGACCTGGAATATGTATGGAGTAGCCTGGGAATTGTTGAAAATTCTTTCAATGGCTAGGCCTGAACTATTTTAGGAAGCTTTCTAGCAGTTTCAAGTAGAAACGGTATTATAGCTTAACGAGATAAACAGATAGATGATGTGCTAAATGAATCAGATTCGTTAAGGAAAATGAAGCTAGCATGTTATAGAAAACAATGACTTAGTTGTTGACAGTCTAGGGAATCCCACTGACTTGTTTCCATATGTCTTATCTTTTGAGCAAATTTGGAACTTGCATATCATGAGAAGAAAAACAATGCTACTATGTCAATCTAAACGGAATCATTTTACATCAAATCATGAAAAGCGGTCATAACGTTTGTTTTGATATATACATGAACTTCATACGGCCTCTACTGAAATATAGTGACTCATTCTGAGGCAATTGTACCTTAGAAGAGACGCAAAATAGGAAGTCAATTCAAACCGGTGCCCCAAAAATTGTGTAACATGGAAAAGCTCTACATGTATAATGATCTAGAATGGGAAAATTGGAAGACGGAAGAAATATGCATAAATTAACAACTTGCTATAATTTGAAAAACAATAAATCTTGCATATCTTGCTTAACTCCTGATCAATCACAATCTTCTCAACATAAATTACATCCCGGAAGTAAATACAATAGAGCCATTATTATAATAATGTGATTATGAATGCCAGATTTGCTCGAGCCGCACAGGATGAAAAACACTAAAATTTGCTACTGCTACACAATCGCGATACAGTCTCCGCAACATGACTAACATTTTATACATAACTATAGGAACTCTTTTATTCCCACTGTTATTCGCGACAGGTACGCGCTATTAGTTGTCAGCATCTCGCTGTTTGACTTTAAAGATAAAAGGAATCTCAGCTGTAACCATATACTGGTTTACAGCTTGGACAAGTTATCCATATCAGACACCGTAACAGACTGCCGCTAAGACGTATCATCGCCTTTGTAATATATTTAGAACAAGAGCTGTCAGAAGAACAGCACGCTCGACTTTTCTCACTGCTTGCCAATAAAACAAAACATTGGAAGTAAAAGGTAAAACAAAGATTTGCATAAACAGGGGCCGTAAGTAGCAAGATATTAAGTCAAGAGTTATCCCCGAGTACTTCAGCATAGTTTTCAATTTGTAGTTTAAGTGGTTAAGGATATATGTGCATGCCAGTGCCAATCGTACACGAGACTTTAACTAGGAATTTCAAAGTACAATAAAAAAAGAGCTATCAACTCTTGTTTACAGATAGGTGTAATGATGGTACATAAGTATTCCAACTTTCAAAGTAATATCTCAAATGGTTAAGTCAATTAGTGGACAAGTACAAAAAAAAAATTGGACAAGTACAAAAAATTAACTACGTCTTTAAATCGAAAAGGGCCATAATTAAAATGAAATTCTTGACAGAGATACCTTCTCTTGCCAAGTTTCACAGCAATACTTTAAAGGGTTGAGTTAAGAAGTGGATTTTACCTAGATGCAATGTACTTTTTAAGTCGAAAAGGGTCATTTTTCTGACAAAAACCTTGACAGAGTTATGTACTCTTGCCTGTGGATGGAGGAGATGATGGTTAATAGGTATGGTAAGTTTCAATGCAATACCTGTAACAGCTTTGAAATAAAGTTGGTTCGTACGAACTATGTTCAATGTACTTTTTAAGTCGAATAGGGTCATAATTCTGGGAGTTAATGATGGTAAACGAGTATTGTAAGTTTCAAAGCAATGATTCTAATGGTTCTGAAATAACGTGGGGAGGTTCGAATGTGACGCCAACGCCGACGCCGAGGCGAGTAGGATAGCTCCCCTTTTCTCCACAAAGTAGAGCTAACAACCACAATGCTCTTGTTGCAAAACAGAAGTAGTTAACCACTTTCTTCTTGCAGGTTGCAGTAATATTTTAGAAAAGAAATAATTTCAAACGATCTTTATTGTCCGGATACATTCATGCATATCGGATCGGCATACAAATGATTGATCGCCTCCGTAGTCGTGTGGTTAGAGTCGCGGACTTGAAATCACTGTTAGCTCTCATATATCGGGGGTCATGGGTTTGAACCCTGCTACCGACCATGTTTCGTGCTTGTAAAACATGTTTCATCTTAAACTGAGTTTCATGCTCAAACTTATATCAATGGAATATTGCAATATTTTATAAATTCTTTATAAAAGCGTGTCAAACAAGTTTTCCATAAATATTTTAAATGACTACATGTACTAACCTATTTAGCCTTTCTGTTTCTTATAGAAAACGGTGGAAGAAGTGCTCAAACTCAGCAGAGCATGAAAATATTTTTATAAGCACGGGGCCGTGACTCTTTATGTGAGAAATAGGTAGTATGTTACAGAGAATAGAGATCTAGTACTGGGTTTTCCAAGGAACAAATATGGTTGAAATGTAATATAAGATCTCGGACGAGTTCATTTAATGGCTTGATTTGATCACACTTTCCGCAGTTATAGCCCCGATTTAACAAAACAAAACAAACAGTACTATACTATGTTTAAACTCTAGAACCTTCATTTCTTCACTAGTCTAAATCATATTTACACAAAATGTGTAAGCCCATAGGAACCCGGATGAGTTTTATTATGGGCTTGATCGGTTGAATACGGATGAGAGTAACGGTAACTTATTTAGCAAAAATTGCAATATTTAGTTATGCTTACATTATGGCGACTCAGATCTTGCACAAGACACACTGGCCCGTTGTGGTGAACAGTTATACGAAGTCAACTCAAAATCCTTCAATGCTTTCTCCAGTAGACGTTTTGGATACTTTTGTTTGTTTGTTTGTTTGGCAGGTCAAGTAACGAAGACGTGTCCCTCGTGATGGACAACTGGAATTCTTTGGTGAACGTCACGGATAGAACTTGCATCTCAAAGAAAGTCTCTTTTACCTGAAAAATTTTGAAACGAAAACAATACTAAATTGGGTAGCTTAATTTAAAGTCTAGCACCTTCATTTCTTTACCAATCTTAATCACATTTACACAAAATAAGTATGACCATAAGATCTCGGATGAGTTTGATTATTGGCGTGAATGAATACAGATGAGAGCTATTTCCACTGATTTTACAATCAAAGAACTGAAAGTGCTGGAGGGTCGATTGTCTCTGAACAACACAGACTGTACACATGCATATGTAAATATCAGGACAACCCATGCATGAGTAAAGTTATCAACAAACTGGAGACACAAATGTCCACAGAGTTTGACCTTTAACCATATGTGTAAACTTTACTTTTGATAGGAACCCATGTGCTTATCTTTTGCATTCAGTGACTACATGTATGTTCAACTACCCTATAAAGTATCATAGCTGTGAATGGTAACTGAGAAGTGGATTTTTACAAACCTGAACTGAAAATTCAAAGTTTGCACAACTTTTAATGTCATTCAAAAGTTATGGGATTTGCCCATAGGGTTGATTGTATTGTGTCAATAATACAAAATAAATTCCTATCCTAAATCGTAGGCAAAAACTGAACAATGAGCAAAATCAAAGACGACACAGAGTAAATTAATAACTGTACAAGAAAAACAGTGATACAACGTATCACAGCGGGCCCACAAACAAAACTGACATGAAAATATTCTAGAAATTGGTGATGATTGATGTTGAGGCATGGCCCCAAAAGAACCCAAGGAAACCAATTCTGGTTGTACAAGCAAAACCTGACACGACTACTGACTGAACTTTACTGTTATCGAATAATATGTATACAGTATGTCTTATTAACATTATCCTTATAAGTTAGACATGAATGAAGTTTTCTATGATTATTTGCTGTAAAACATTTAAAATGGTTTAAAGTCTTAAAATCATAAAACAGAAGAAAAATGTAAAAGAAAAACTGTATTAGATGGGTTTCGAACTTGCGTCCGCCGCAGTAAGTCAACGCAAATTCTATTTCCAGCATCACTACTAACTGCTCTACGTCCGCCGACTATAGAATTATTGGTAAAAATCGAGTTCTTATAAATTTTTATGTCTAAGTCGTTCGTTCGCGCATTAATAGTATTCACGATTAATTACACATTTAAAGAACAATAACGAAATAATATTATTCTATTCTGAAATGTTTTTAAATTATTTAGATTTATTACTATATAATTTTGAAAACAGAAATCGCTATAATGCCTAACAACTGTTTATATGGAACTACTTGTTTGTATGTTGTGCGTTCGGCCGTAAGGCCGATATACTCTGTTAACATTGGCTCGATTTTAACAATCGACCCAAAAATTGCAATATTGTTGTTGTTGTTGTTGTTGTACGTGTTTAACGTGACCTTGGTCATTTTAATCGGCGGGCAGTTTACCTTACACTCTTTCCTGGGAAGAACCAGTTCTATAGGCTCCGTAGATCCTCCATAAGAAACTGCCAACTTTTCACATAAGAGACATGGTAGCAGGGCGCGTACCCATGGCCCTTAATCTATGAGAGGTTACAGTGATCTCAAGTCAGCGACTCTGACCACTCGATCACGGAGGTGGTATAATAATTGCAATATCAAATTAGGCTTACACTATAACACATCGGGCCTTGACAACGACAAGTACATCGCACCACTAAAGTGTTAAAAAACTTACATTCTCAATGGAACGCTGTGCATGTTGTTTTTGTGCGCCAAGGTCAAATAACGAAGAGGTGCCCCCGTAATGGACGACTAGAATTCTTTGGTGCATGGTATAGGGCAGTACTTGCATTTTCAAGAATGTATCTCTTTACCTGAAATACAAGAAATGTCTGTAGGACAGCGCGCTCAACTTTTTCAGTGCTTGCCAATAAAACAAAACTATGGCAGTAAAGGGCAAATCAAGGATCTGTTTATACAAGGACCACAAGCAGCAAGATATTAAGTCAAGAGTTATCAAACTTAATAGTTTCATACCCTGAATATTACAGCAAAGTTTTAAATTACTACTTTAAGTGGCTAAGGATATATGTGCATGCCAGTGCCAGTGGCACACAAGACTAACTAGGAATTTCTAAGTACAAATATAAAAACATTTTTACAGAGTTATCTACTCTTGCTTACAGATAAGTGTCATGATGGTACATAAGTATTCCAACTTTTAAAGTAATATATCAAATGGTTAAGACAACAAGTGGACAAGAATGAACTTTAACTGAAGTCGAAAAGGGGCATAATTCAAATGAAATCCTTTACAGAGTTACTTTCTCCTCCCTATACTTTTGGCTCATGATGGTTAACAAGTATTCCAACTTTCAAAGTAATATCTCAAACAGTTCAGTCAAAAAATGGACTGGTACGAAAACTGAACCGAAATTCTAAGACAATAAAGGGCCTTAATTTTATTTTAAATCATTGACAAAATCCTTCTCTTGCCTACAGTTGGATGTTATGATGCAGATTCACAGCAATATCTCAAAGGATTAAGTCAATAAGTGGATTTTGCCTATATTCAACGTATTTTCTAAGTAATAAGGGCCATAATTCTGACAAACACCTTCACAGAGTTATGTAATTTTATCTGTGGATGGAGGTAATGATGGTAAATAAGTATGGTAAGTTTCAAAGTCTGTAATGAATTTGAAAAAAGTGGGGTAGTGCGGAAAACTTATCCAAGTTCAATGCACTTTCTAAGTCGAAAAAGGGCCATAATTCTTATTTAAAAAACTTGATAGAGTTATCTACTCATGTCTGTTGATGGTGTTAAGATGGTCAACAAGTATTATGCGTTTCAAAGCAATACCTCTAATGGTTGAAATGAAGTGGGGTGGTACGAAAAACTTAACCAAGGCGTGGCACCAACGCCGACGCCGAGGCAAATAGGATAGCTCCCCTTTTCTCCGAAAAGTCGAGCTTAAATGAAACAAAATCAAGAGGACCAGGAAGTCCCCATATCGCTTACCTGAAGGTACAGAGAAAATCTGCAATACAGGATCAGATCTGCACAGTTGTACATTGGAGCAGAGCTGTATGAGCAATGTTGGCGGAGGACCATCCAAGGAACTATCCTGTTGCGTTTGGTTGAAATTAGCCCCGGAATACCTCTGTATCATTTCGCCTGAAAATATAAATAGAAGAGACATCAGTTGAGAGAACTCAATGTTTAAATAAAACTATATAGTCACAGGAGCATTCCAAATTTTATCAGAGAAAACAGACTTACAAGTTTCTATAAAACATATTTTAAGGAAAGCACCGACACCATCGGTAGCATCTGAAACATGTGTTTCCTAATAGGGAACAACACGCATATTTTGTACTTGATGATCAAACAACGGTCAAAACAATTGCTTGATTAGTAGAGACAACCATAACTAGAGGTTTTTTTCGGCGAAGGCATATACCCCCACCCCCTCCTCCCCCGAGTTTTCACTGAACATGATTAAAATACCCAACAAACACATACCCACGAACACACACACATACAGGGGTAACAGCAAACGTGCATGCTCTTCCGCCATTATAATGGTGAGAGCGTAAAAACTAAGGGCCGTAACTCTGACAGTCTTTGTGACATCGACAAACTTTTCGCTTCATGCACATCAAGTGTAAGAACTGTGTTAATCTACAAAACATCTGATACAATACTTTGGGAGGAGTTGCGTCCGCAAGATTGTGTCTACAGACGAACAGAAAGACAGACAGACGGACGGATTGACAAGCTGGTTCCAGGTTACCCTCTCTTTTCAACTTTGTTGGTCTGGGGTATAGTTACTGCTGTAAACAATTTGATTCAAAGTCGCAAGACCAGCTTACAGAGATGTCCTTTAAAACATATGCGCCACGGGGCCATCTTGACTATGGCAACTTGTTTAAACGTGTTTTGAAAAGGCTGGTAAATAGCCCGATCAAACTAATTAGCCAGAGACGGATAAATTTGAAAAATAGAAAAGTAAACAAATCTTCAGTATCTCTTTTCTAGCAAAAAGCAAATGTTTAGCGCTGTATAGATACATGCATATATATTTTTTCGTGCAATGGCATAATATATCACATAATATACATAATTATAAGTAGGCAATTACGTTTTCAAAAACACTATGATAAAACATAATAGTAAGCAATAAGAATATGCAATTTCCACGTCAATAACTTGTAGTTAAAATTTTGACTTTTCACCAAACGTATTTAGCAACAAGAGCTGTCACATGACAGCACGCTCGACTATTTGAAAGCTTGTCGGTAAAATGTTTTTTTTTTGTCTAAGAACAGGTGTATTGTGTAATTGTCTATAAGAATTAAGGTCAAAGATATGAAACTTGTTCAAAGACCTTTGTAAATGAACATTACATGCAAAGCCTTACTCTGGATTATGTAAGCCAACTGGGGGGAGGAGGGGGGGGATTACTTCAAAGAAATACATCACCTTGTATATTTGATCATGAATAACTTTGTAACGTTTCAAAATTGATATGTATAAAATAAAAAAAAGCATGACTGCTGCATGCTGCATAATTATTCAATGACATTTCAAAAGTAAGCCATTTTGAGTATTTCTAATAATAGTCTGGTAAAAACTGTGACAAAATTCTAAGTTAAAAAGAGGCATAAATATGTCATAAATCAAAAACATTGGTGAAGATGTTGATAGTAAACATACATTTTAAGTTTCAAGTCAATACGTTTGATAGTATTCAAGATATTTGACTTTATAAAAATCTTTAACTAAAAGTTCTAAGTTAAAAAGGGGCATAAATCTAACAAAAATCAAAACAGAGTTATGGGGAATGTTTCCTCATGTGCAGATGTTGATGGTAGACACATACTTTGAGTTTCAAGTCAATACCTTTGATAGTATTCAAAATATTTGAATTTATAAAATCTTTTACCAAAAATTCTAAGTTAACAAGAGCTGTCTCATGACAGCACGCTCGACTATTCGAAAGCTTGTCGGTAAAATGTTTTTTTTTGTCTAAGAACAGGACTGGTGTATTGTGTAATTGTCTATAAGAATTAAGGTCAAAGATATGAAACTTGTTCAAAGATCTATGTAAATGTACATTACATGCAAAGCCTTACTCTGGATTCTGTAAGCCAACTGGGTGGAGAAAGGGGGGGATAATTTCAAAGAAATACATGACCTTGTATATTTGATCATGAATAACTTTGTAACGTTTCAAAATTGATATGTTTAAAATTAAAAAAGCATGACCGCTGCATGCTGCATAACTATTCTATGACATTTCAAAAGTAAGCCATTTCGAGTATTTCTAATAATAGTCTGGTAAAAACTGTGACAAAATTCTAAGTTAAAAAGGGGCATAAATATGTCAAAAATCAAAAACATTGGTGAAGATGTTGATAGTAAACATTCATTTTAAGTTTCAAGTCAATACGTTTGATAGTATTCAAGATATTTGACTTCATAAAAATCTTTAACTAAAATTCTAAGTTAAAAAGGGGCATAAATCTAACAAAAATCAAAACAGAGTTATGAGGATTGTTTCTTCAGGTGAAGATGTTGATGGTGGACACAATAATTTGAGTTTCAAGTCAATACCTTTGAAAGTATTCAAAATATTTGCCTTTATAAAATCTTTTACCAAAAATTCTAAGTTAAAAAGGGGCATAAATCTGTCAAAAATCAAAACAGAGTTATGGGGATTGTTTCCTCTGGTGTAAATGTTGATGGTAAACATATAGTTTGAGTTTCAAGTCAATACCTTTGATAGTTTTCAAGATATTTGACTTTATAAAAAATTTTAACCAAAAATTCTAAGTTAAAAAGGGGCATAAATCTGTCAAAAATCAAAACAGAGTTATGGGGATTGTTTCCTCAGGTGAAGATGTTGATGGTAGACACATACTTTGAGTTTCAAGTCAATACCTTTGATAGTATTCAAGATATTTGAATTTATAAAAAACTTTAACCAAAAATTCTAAGTTAAAAAGGGGCATAAATCTGACAAAAATCAAAACAGAGTTATGGGGATTGTTTCCTCAGGTGAAGATGTTGATGGTAGACACATATTTTGAGTTTCAAGTCAATACCTTTGATAGTATTCAAGATATTTGAATTTATAAAAAACTTTAACCAAAAATTCTAAGTTAAAAAGGGGCATAAATCTGTCAAAAATCAAAACAGAGTTATGGGGATTGTTTCCTCATGTGTAGATGTTGATGGTAAACATATAGTTTGAGTTTCAAGTCAATACCTTTGATAGTATTCAAGATATTTGACTTTATGAAAAACTTTAACCAACGCAGACGCCGACGCCGACGCCGACGCCGGCGCCGACGCCGACGCCGACGCTGGGGCGAGTGCAATAGCCTCCTTATTCTTCGAATAGTCGAGCTAAAAAGGGGCATAAATCTGTCAAAAATCAAAACAGAGTTATGGAGATTGTTTCCTCTGGTGTAAATGTTGATGGTAGACATATATTTTGAGTTTCAAGTCAATACCTTTTTTAGTATTCAAGATATTTGAATTTATAAAAAACTTTAACCAAAAATTCTAAGTTAAAAAGGGGCATAAATCTGTCAAAAACCAAAACAGAGTTATGAGGATTGTTTCCTCAGGTGCAGATGTTGATGGTAGACACATACTTTGAGTTTCAAGTCAATACCTTTGATAGTATTCAAGATATTTGAATTTATAAAAAACTTTAACCAAAAATTCTAAGTTAAAAAGGGGCATAAATCTGTCAAAAATCAAAACAGAGTTATAGAGATTGTTTCCTCAGGTGTAGATGTTGATGGTAAACATATAGTTTGAGTTTCAAGTCAATAGCTTCGATAGTATTCAAGATATTTGACTTTATAAAAAAACTTTAACCAACGCAGACGCCGACGCCGACGTCGGGGCGAGTGCAGTAGCCTCCTTATTCTTCGAATAGTCGAGCTAAAAACTAATAATGTTGTATGAGGTCTATATTGATGAAATAAATCTTCTGTTAAAAAAATCAACTTGGCATTTTCCTAGTGAAAAGTTATTCAAAATATCTTTTATATTGTTCAAAACTATTAATTTTTTAATGACATGGAAATATAGAATTTTTCATAATTTCCCCTTTGACCTGAACTGAACATCTTTTGATCAGGCCGAGTACGTCTCCCGAGAAGTCTAAATACCCCGACTGGGCTAAAATAGAAACTTAATAGAAAAGTTAAATAACTATTTATCTTAAGAAGAAGTGCAAGCTGTTTGTTGTTGTTGTTTTTTTCAGAGAAGAGTTATTCCACCAATTACAGTCCTGATAAAAACATTATTACAGTTGGTAAAATGTCAAAATTATACAAACAAGATAAGTGATTACTCGGATATATGCTGATATGTATAATAGTAACTTCAATGTCGTTCAAAATTACGAGACACACAATCCTCTGACAATTCCCTAACTTATTGGAGAAAAAATTCCCGACTTTTCTCCAACACATGGGATTCCTTAATATGCATATGTAACCGGGGGTTGTGGTGTATAAGAAACACTAACTCAATCGCTGTATTTATTACAGACATGGAAATAAAGCCTAAAACAAATAAGAAGAAATAATTACAAATAGTTCAATATTCGTTATACAATTCCAAATTACATTAAATTCACTAATTTAGATTATATCAAATTATCACAGTTAAGGAATATGAAAACAATCTAAAACCTTACCAGGATCAACTCCTTGAAGTATTTAGATACTAAATACGTAGATATCTATTCGCTTACAGTATTTCTGTATGATGATACTCTGAAGCACATCTTATACCTAAGGCAAAAGAAGAAGAAGTGTCCAGTATAAAGAATGGAAAGGCGGGAATAGAACAGGGGTCATTCACGAGGAGTTTTAGTGAGCACATTCATACGACCTCTCAACTCACGCTGACATCTCTTGCGTAACCAACTATAGAAATAATACACAGTTAGGTATATACAGACGACACAATACAGTTAGGTACGGACACGGTTACAGTTAGGTAAATAAGGCACGATACAGTTAGGTGACTACGGACAATACAACATGGACGACACATACGCATAGCAGACGAATTAATACCAGGGTTACACATACAACACTTTAAACATAATTTCTTAAGTTGTAAAATTTTACCCAAGTTCAGTCAAGAGTTAGATAAGAGGCTATGGGTTCGAATACCACACAGAGAATGCCTTTCCCCCCATTTTCTATGATACTGATCATAATTCCACAGAAGGCGGTGACATTAAATCGTATAATAGTTCAAAGAAAGGTCACTAAAACTGGCCAAGTTTGATGAAATAGCCGGTGGAGCTATAAAATCAACATGACCCCAGACTGTTTGATATCCCCTTTTACTTAATTGAAGATTTAAAATCAACCCCGTAAGCCTTTACAGAGATGATCAGATGATGTCTAATTCCTAATATAAATGAACTTGCATATTTACCTTTGGTCCACATTTGGGTCTTCAGCTTCAACAGGTAATTCAGAGGTCTCCTAACATCTTCTTCCACACTGTATGTCTGTATAACACATTATAAAATGTGTACAATTCAGTGTTCACCTATGTACTCCGTTAATAACTTTTAACAGCAGTACGTTGAGAATACATCTCACTTCTTCCCGCTTAATCCTTTAATATCAAGACTAATCCGATCACTTTTTATGTTCGGTCCACACTATTGCCGAGCGCATACACCGTGTTTTGTCCATATAAGGTAATATGTAGTGGTCAGTAGTTTTAGCGGTACATTTGCACGAGGTTTTGCAATATATTTAAGTAGCCCGTCAAAATTCATAAAGTAGTAACATTTTCGAAAATAAAAGTTTACCAAATTAGTTTTAGTTTTTCTATAAATATTTATGTGGAAAATCTATCATCATGATGTTTTCTTTCTACGCATCTTTGTTTTATTGCTGTTCATACAAGAGGTTCCAAACGGACTTTCATACATTATGTGCTTAAATTTTATTTAATGCATGTTTGGGGTCACGTATGTGGTAGCAATGATCAATTTATCACCGTATCGGTAGTAGTGAATAAATTCGTTTTCGTCGTTGAAGTTACTGACATTGAACAAAATTCCAATGGTAAACAGTGCAGTATTCTAAATTTGCTACAAAGGCACATAATAGTTTAATGATAAAAATGATGAATAATCGTGTTTTATATTAAGCAATTTTTTTCGGCAAATAACAGTTTATTTCGGTAAATATTTAGGTATGTAGTAAGACCCTGACCACACAAAAGGCCGATCGTACCAGAAATGTTCGCCGATATGACTTACACACAATAGCGTTATTATTTCGGTATTAAAAATATCTGCATTTGGTACATGTGTAACCAAACTAGATTTTTCATTGTTGAAGTAATAATATTGAGCACTAAGAGCAGTATCGAAACGTTTTCATCTGTAATAGAAACTATAAAATTCAATGTTTGTTCACCGAATGGATTTATTTGTGTGTATATAGGCCCGCTCATTTTTTACCGAGTTCTGAATATTCTTTGTTTATATTGTTTTGTTCGTATCAGCGGACATTTCCGGTACGTTTCGTGCTTTCCGTGGTGTAGTCTTTTAACCCCAACAATTAAAATTTTCCAAATTGAAAGACCCGCCATAACGATCTTTGCAAGACTGTTTCTCCCCATTATGATGGTCAGGAAAAATGTTTAAAAATTTAAAATTCGCATAGAAAGTACAGTAACAATGCATTGAATATAGCCTATGCTCACTACAGATGACCACTATATACAATTTACATTCGTAAATATCCATCTTTACAGGTCAAGTTCGATTATGGCCACATTTGCACTTAATAGTTCAGAGAAACACATGTGTGCACCTGTATGATAGTCGTTTTACATTTTCATACAAAGCGGGAGCATCCGTTTCCTTTGGAAACTTTCCTTTGCACACATTTCTAGATTTTGCTCTATTACTCTAGGTAGAAAAACTCTGACATATTGTAAAACAAATGATTAAATAGAACACCTTTCTGGGAAATATAAAAGTCTGTATGCCACGAAGTTTTCCTTGCAATAACGGTAACAGACACTTCCACTTTATATACTTGTATAAATTTTATATATATATATATGTCTTTGCACAGTTATTGTAGTCATAAGCAATTATCATAACACTCTAAACAATGCAACCAGAGATTTGACGGGTATATTGTCGTTATTGCAAGAATCAGTGTAATTTGAAAATAAAAAAAAATGCTTCTTTCTATTCCTTGGTTTTATCATTCGGCCCTTGTATTAAAGTTGTAAAGTATATTAAGAGTATGCATGTGATTATATTGTATTGCAAAACATTTTGAACTTCTGACAAGACTTCTGGCATTTATTCTTGTTTTCATAGTATTAGCTCACCTGATACAAAGGATGACTGTCGACCATGAAAACATTCTAGAGACTACCATCATGTATATTGGTCAAAATGTTTGTCTCAATGATTTCTAGGTCAAGTCTGAATCTGGATCATTTGGAGTTATATAGAAACTAGGTCACACAGTCAAATTAAAGAAGAACCTTGTAAACACTCTAGAAGCCACATTTTATAGCCAATCAAATGAACATTGGTCAAAATGTGTGTCTATGTTATATTGGAATGGTGGTCACCTTGGATCCAAAACTAGGTAACAAGATCAGATCAAGAGATAACTTTTTATTGCTCTAAAAGTCACATTTTATAACCAATTTTATGAGAATTAGCCAGAATCTTCCGGTCTTGATGATGACCTAACTAAATCTGGAACACATATAGATCAAGGTTGATTTTGATCACATTGTGTAATAAGTAGGCCATGCACTCAGGTGGACGATATAGGGTCAAGATGGCTACTCTTGTTGGCAGTTCTAGTCAAGTGAAGAAAATCAGTTGATTTAATATGTGTCTCTCTTGTTTTTTTAACGTCTCAAAATCGTGTTCCGAAGTCTAGTACAGTTCTGCCTTATACAAGTCATCATCATTTCCTTGGGCAACGCTATCTTCTTTGCTGCGATCCGCAGCAACTTTTCTACTTGTATTTCTTGTTGCCACATAATATCACACGCATGTGCATCACGTAATGTAGGAATACAAGACAAAAAAACCTATATTCTTATATACGGAAATGGTAGTTCTCTCCTTCCTGACCCAAATAAACTTATGAATGAAACACACACTGAAACAAACATTTCAACAATTCCCAGGTCTGGTTCCCCTATGTTGATAATAAGCAACTGTCCAGCGAACAGAAATGCAGAGGACGCTATCTCTGTTACTGATAATTTTTATACCTCCTATAACAACAATAAGAAAGAACAATACGTGTACAGGTGGACTAATTAGTGTAAATTAACGTTTGGATTTCAATGCTTTTTATCTTTGACTGTGTCCACCAAGTTAAATGAGACGGCATATAAAAGGTATGTTCAAATATAACACTTCCTACTTTTGCGATTTTATAATGCACTTGGACGTTTTCCTTACAATATAACACTAAACCATGTCGTAGATATAGCTCACGACGGATATGGACAGACAACGACCAAACTATATATCAGATGATAGTAACAGTTAGTTGCATGCCAGCTGTTGTATCACTGGCAGTATCTCTTATGTGCGATCCTGTGTAACAGTTGTTAAATCATATCAAAGATGGAAAACACACATTCTACGGAAAATCGGTATCTCATTCTTCTGCGAGGTTGCTAGTACATATGATTACCAAATCTCTTCTTTATTCCACTAAAAACTAATTACTCACGAATATATGGGTATATAATTTCCATGTTTAATAGTGAATCGTCGTATAAACCACCCCACCCACCAGCAGTTTGGATAATCGCGCGTTAATCGGAAGCATAATCGTGAAAAATATGTTCCAGCAACTCGGTTGAAATAAGCGGCGCTTATCAAATCAGTTGCTAGAATATAAGTCGGTGTTGCATAAATCGGGTTAATTATAATCGAGGCTTAAGGTAACTTGTCCCAAACAAAATGGCCACTAGTGAAACAATGATGCTATTACTAAAATGTAGTCTGGTGGTCTTTTGACATAATACACAATCAAATTACTGTTATATAAGCTTTTAGAACCTGTGTTAGTGTGTTTTGTTGCAAATATGTGTCATGGAATGCAAAAATGGGGCTTCTGGCCAAAAATATAGATTTTTATGTTTTTGCATATTTGCAATCTATGTTATATCTGAAGTAAAACCTGAAAATATGAGAGTCCAATCTTGAAAATTGGCAAAGTTATGCCAGATTTTGTGTTTATAGTCATGAACAAACCTGTAACATCTTAATGTCATTTTTGAATCCTTTGTCTTCCATTCTTGTAGGTAAAAGAGTACCCTGTTGTGGAAAGCAAATAGAACACAGAAACATATAACTGAGCACAACTTCTTTATTGTATGTCATAAATTATTGTAAAGGTAACTTCTTACAAAACAAACATGTATTTATAGTTCTGTTGCCTAGCAACTGCGGAATATTTTATGTATTTTTCTAACCACCAAATATATATTTACTAGAATTGAAAAAGAATTATCACAAAACAGAATTTTGTATGCAAATAAATTGAAAACACTGTCTATTGAAACAGTCTGGGAATTTTCAATGCAAAATGTGCAGGTATTCTGAAGCTACAATGCTTTTCATAGAAAGAATACTACAAAATATATTTTACCCTTATAGAATTCACAGCACATAAGGAGCTTGCTTTATATTATTCAACAAGCTCTAAACAAGTATTTTTCTTTGCAAACATGACTTCATAAAATCAAATGATGATTACTGCATAAGGCAATCAACACAGAAGTTACACATACATTTATGTTGCCTAGCAACCAAAGAATATTTCACAAAATTTCGAGTTTTTAAAGGTTTTAATGCTTAGAATCTGACTGAAATACTGGTATCAATAAGAACAATGAGCTGAATAGGCAGCCAGATATGTAACTATTTAGTCATGAAAAATTGAGTTAAATTTTAGTTATATCAAGAGAATTATATGTATCAGACAGAGCAGTCCATGTGCAAAGTTCCTGGCAAGTTGGCAACCAGCTCCAAGTCATGTGAACAGTTAGTCAAACCAGTCAAAATTATTCTATTTATCTCAATAAACATATAATATTGGAACACCAGCTGTAACATATACATGAATGATTCCAGCATAAATCTTTCAAAATAAACTTCCATTTTCAAGTTTGTTACCTAGCAACTACAGAATACTTTGATAGTTTCTTCTTGTTTTCTTAGTTCTCTAGCCTAGATTGCCAAGTAAACTATTTTGAAAAATGTAAATTAAATAAATTTCATTCATAAGCAAAACAATGTCTTTTAAAGGAATTAGTATTTAAAGTGTCCGTTTAAAATGGGAAAACATTAATTCTTATAGAAACAAAACAATGCAAATAAAGTAACAAAAAACCTTCACTTCAAACTGTAATGGAACACTTGGTTTTGGATAGACAGTATTTTGGCCATGTTAGACTTAAAAAAACAACTGACAAAATCTGTTCAAACAGATACCACTGACTTATTGCATTAAGACACCACAAACAATTTCAGGCATTACATCTTCTTTAGGGAATTGCTTTAATACAATTAAAGTTTGAACTCTTCAGAATTTATATAATCTTTCAGGTGTTAATACCTGGCTCAGTTTAACTGACAAAAAAGTGTACAATTTTAGTAACTGGTTGACAAGTTTAAAATAGTTTTCAAAAATGACTTCCAACTTAAAAAAAACACTTTCACAATCCTCTATAAATTCATGGTATATTGTTGCCACCTAGGGATTAATGTCACACAGTATCTGTAATTTGTCTCATAGTTTCAGCAATGCCTCCATTTCACTATATACACCAAGAGTCAATCTGGGGCAATTGTTGTGTGCCCTGCCACATACTCCACTTAATACTCTCATGTACACCTGAAATTTAAAACATTCCCCAGTCATATGCAACTAAGATTATATCTAATTGCATTTTGATCAAATAAAATAATGCTTTTAATTAATATTAGAAACAAAGTTTAACAATAATCAAATTTCAAATAAATGGCTTTGTATAATTGCACTATACATTTACAACACCCATCTTTAGTTTGACTTCAATGTCAAATGGACTAGCTGATTCACTTACAGAAGAGCTACAGATGAAAAATGTAAGTCGAAGTTATTAAGAAATAGCCACAGAATGTTTTAAAATATGAACATGTTTCTTAGATTTATGTAAGGAAGCTAAGTGGTTAACTTTCAAAACTAGGTTGTTGAGTCAGTTTGACAAAACTTTGCCCTCACTAAAAATAAAACAAAATTTAAAGAACAGGTAGCTATGTGAGCAAGTTAGAACTTAAGGTGATTACTCTGACTACCCATGAAGTTTTATCAGTCTACAATCTGCTATTCAGTTCTCTTTCAATTTTCATCATATAATCCCAGAATACTAAATTAAACAGCCCAAACAAAAGATAATTGATTAATGCAAGTGTGTTGGGTACAAATTACTAGCATTAGGTATCTGTATATTTGTTATTTATAAAATGAGGGCACATGAATTGAACATACTTAGCCTGTTGTTCTTGTTTAGAAAGACATGCAATCTTACCTATTAAATTTAGCCATATTGCATACCAAGCAAGCAGATTATTAATTTGGCCAGCTGCATTGTCAATATGTATCTAAAAATAAATGGAAAAACAAAAGTAAATATAATACAATAATTTCTAAGATTTGAAAATGTATCTCTCTGTAAGTATCAGATACTGACAAAATATATTATCAATTTGTATTCTGAGACCATACACATATGTTCAACAGTAATAGTGACAAAAAAGTATCAAATAAAGATCTGCAGCTATTGAATGCTGTTTTAGAAATTTTTTAACATGTATTTTCAATCCTTATATATGCATGTATTCATCTGTAAAAGGCAATTATATAGGCTTTGTATGAGAAAAAATGCATTCAGGTTACACAGGAATAGATGTATATTGCAAAAATGTGATATTATGGCATAAAAAGGGTATTATGTCAGCCAATATATATATTTTATCTTAATTCAAAACTCTAAATCTCAATATATCATACAATGGCATTAAATTGTTATAGAGTTTTGTTATAAAAGCACTGTTGGGTGTATTTGAAACCCTTGCGGACCATTAAAAAATAAATACCTGAAGTACATTTTGTGTATCTTGCATCTACAGCTGGACATCAGCTGTATTGTGAAATTTTATTGTACATTGTGCTGCCTTCCAAGTGCACTGACTTTCATCTATCAAGTAGAATAAATGTGTCTCTGTAACAGAAAAAAGTATAAAACTAATACATTTTCTTGCCATTTTATAAAGAAATACAATGTATATATAACAGAATATGTGACTACCTAGCAAGTACTGAGTAAAAGTATGCAAGCTAAGTTCAAAAGCAGATTTACTTTTTCATTTGTGATATTTAAATAAAGAAACAAAATGAACATATACATGTATAAGCTCTGTTAACAGTATCTGGTCCTTCAGCACATACTTGGTGTCCCATTTTGGCCCAAATTGTTGAGACTGATGGAGATAAATAGGTAATTGTATTCAGCATGCCTGAAACAAAAGAAAATTCTATAAAGATAATGTCACAATTATTATACTAAGTGAATGCTGAACTTAATTTGATATTAATTCATAAAGCATGCAAGCACAGGGAACAATTTACCAGTTCATAACCATAATTTATAGCAAGTTCTTGTACTACACCTATTGTATAAATGCAGACAGTTTCACTTCAAAGTTACAGTTTGCTTCTTAACAACTAATTCCCATACAGACATATCCATGTATCTTTGGTGAAGGTAGGTCATATGCAGTATGTATACTAAAATCTGCAAGTTTTGAACAAGCAGTTTATATACCATGATATTTACTGCAACCACAAGAACCCTTTTTAGATTTATTTACAAAGTATTTTATCATTTTCCAATAGATCTTTTAGCTCTGAACAAAATCATCATCATCACTCAGCATCAGCAGCAGCACAAATCATATAATATCTGTAACAGTATACACGCATAATGTATTTATAATCATCATAATCTGTATCATCTTTCCATGGATTCTAACCAAGTTGATGAAGTAAAGAGTTAGCCCAACATTGAGGCTGTTGGAATTCATTTTCAACCAGACATCCACTGTTGCACAGGTTGACAACCCAAGTTAAAGTCCTTGGCAGGATAAGAAATTGTTCTTGGCAGTGAACAGTCAGCCTGGCTCATTTCCCTAGGTCTACAATTAATTGTATCTACAGTATATTTGATTGTATGTGATCAACATAACTTGGTTGCTATCAACAAACCGTTGCCGTGTCAGTCTTACTTCCGGGTCTAAAAATATCGAAAAAATGAAATTGTTTTCTAATAACAGGTGATAAATAAATACTTAGTGATTAGAAGGTGGTACAAACACATCCAGCGTCAACATCAACTACATATATGCGTATCTAACCTTTCAATCGACTTTAAAAAGTAAAAGTATTCAGCACTTTGACCTTCGCTGAATTACACCGTTTATGACGTAATCGGTACTACGCAGATTAATCAATAGCTTGTGATATTTGAAATGTCATAGGTTGTATACCACGAAATGAAACTTCTTGGTGATTACTGCACCTAAAGCAGTGATTAAAAGTAGCGACCTATAATTCTTTGAAAGTTTACAGATCATTTTTTTCAGGCAAACGTGTCCAAATTCAAGTGAAAAAATGGCGCTTGTTAATCTCGCGTTTTCTCGATAACGACGTCAACGTCCAGAAGCCCCAGAATTGCATTCCACGCCACATATTGTTAAAACATGTCATTTCAGTTCTTGGGCTACTTACATGAAAAAATTCAAATTTCTGTGAAAGTTTCTTGACAAAGTCAAATGATGAAATTATTCATACTGGCACTTAATATCTAGTTTAATGTCTCCTCTAGATGCTCGACCATAGAAATAGTTGAACAGTTCTTTCAATCTTACACATCAACAGTTTATAACACATCACTAAATTTTGAAGTCCACATGCTTGAGTTATGGTTTATGGTAGAGCACTATTGTCTTTAGTGGGTGGGGTGCACGTTGGTTTTTCTTCCAATTTTTATTTTTTCCTTTAATGTAAACGGTGTTTCTTTTGGTCGGGATGTCATAATATTTTAGTATACTGACACAAATAATTCATGGAAAGAGAACTATAAATTTGTGGATTATCATGAAGAACGGATACATTTTGAAACATATTCTTGCTAGTTGACAAACAAAGACTCAAAGTGACAGATTCAGTGGAAATAAAGAAACTAAAACATAGTTAACACGATTATCAACATAATTTAGTTTAATTTCTATGTACTATTAACCTGTATTTGACCATTTTGTTAAACTGAGCGTATTACTTACATACACGAGTTCAACAGTATAGACTTCAATGAAATACTTACAAGTAAGTAATATTGATTTAATATAATTGAATTGTGCCGATAAATACCAAATTAAAACAAGATAACAAATGACGAAGGAATAAAACTGTTTAAAAGTAATTGTGTCCATGTTAGAACATGTATGTACTTGAAACTCACTGTAAAATTTACCGTTATGAACCCACAAAATCCATAAATATCTTAAATTTAAATAGAGACCAAAACAGCAAAGTTCAGTAAATAGATCATGCTGAAGCACTTCAGAACTAATAATAGCATCGCAAAAAGAAGCCGTGACGTCAATATGTTCTCTTGTCATTACAGTCATTTGTATCATGGCTACTGCATATTTGTATAGGAAAACACTGTACTGTATTTGTGATAATTTGCATTGTGTATGGGGGCGGAGCTTAGACCGTGCTCTATCTACAATAGAGCACATGATCTATCTGCAATAGAGAACACTTTTCAGATTTTTTTTTCAAAAACAAAAACAAGCAACAATTGCCAAAGAAGAAAGATGTAGCTCTGTAAAATTGACAAACTTAAATGTTTAAGAGGAATGGAAGGGTGGACATACATATACACGAACTCGAAACACGAGTCTCCTGAGCAGTTTATATCATGCAGTTTTCATTTGTGAAAGCATGATGTCGTCGGCATCTAAAGGAACTTGTGAAAGAATGATATCGTCTAATTCTTCTAATTGACTGAATTCAAGTTCATTAGCCATCTGTAACAAAACTTTATCCTGCAATTCTAAAATATCCATAATGCAGTGTTCATCTATCCTTCTTAGCGTTCTTTTTTTAAAGGAACTGATAAAGATCAGAGTGACCAAACAATATTAACGTGATCCCACCCACTTTGTTACGTCACACGATGTTTCGGGGCCTGTGAGCTGTCAATCAAAATGTACATGATGGTGTACGTGCCATTATAAACGTGCCATAATACAAATCAGATAGAGTGACTGTTTGCTCAAATAATTACGTCATTTCTCGGGGGCTACGCCCCTCGAAATAACATAATTATTCTCGCAAACAGTACTCTATCTAATACATATATGCAGATTTTAAATGTACCGATTTTCCTTATTAAAAAGTAAAATTATTTAAATGGTCTTTTTTTCGTGTTTAGCGCGTTTTATTTGTCCCTACGATAATGCTGTTTTCAAGTGTTAGAAGTGTATGTACAAATATACATAATCTAGTAAGTAAATATATAAAACGAGGAAAAATTAAAGGATAAAACTAAACGCATGCAGTGTAAAAACAAAATTTTAGAGATAGACTATGTGATATAAAATATTTGTGTTTTAATGCAAAAATGTGACTGGCTTCAAACATTAAGACTACACCCCTGTAATGGATAGATTTGCACCCTCATAAACTTGTATATTGTTACTTTTAACAGTCATATGGTTAAATAATTGATAACATATACATGTATATAGCATTATTGGTGTTTATATAATGCACGCACCCCTTACTCCTTATAGATCTCGCATTGGATGACTTTTCTGTTAAGTTATCTTAAAACACTGTCTAAAATTTGTTTCTTTAATTCTTATTTTAAAGGATTAAAAGTGAAAGTTAGATTAATGTTAATTACACTACCGGTGACCTTAACTCCACTTGTATCTATACACACTCTCGTTTATAAATAAAACAAAATAAAATCTAAAGTTTTGCCTCATTTAGACAAGCCCTAGATAATGAAAATAGAGCACATATTTGTTTTAAATACATTTGTGTTGTGCAATGTCCTTATCACTGAAGCGTAATTTCTAAATATAGATCGGTCAGATATCTTAAATCAGTAAAAGTACAGTAAGTCGATAACTACGGTACATGTACAACGATTATTATTCCACTATTGGTCACTTTAAACATAATCAAAATTGTGTAGACTTTTTTCTATCAAGGCATTAAAGATCTATTAGTACTAGGCAAATATAAAAAGATTAATCTCAAATATAGGGGAAAGCCGAAATTATCTAGGTTACTATGGATGTGTATAAATAGAAGTAAACGTTTGCTGAGTGTTCATAATTTGTAGGGATCGGTATAGAGAAGAAGTTACAAACATATTAAGAAGAAATGGAGCATATATGTGCAGATGGATTTTGGGTAAAATTACTACTATTGCCCTTCATAACACAAACGATGAAATCTGTATACACATATTTAATTATGTATATTTTTGTAACATAACTTTGTGCTATATTCTAGCGTGTTTCGTTATTTTCGATCAGATATTAAGTTTTATCCAATAAACATTTTGCTAGTTTCTTTTCAAATACTTTTCAAGTGAATGAAGATCTATGCAAAAAAAAGAATGCTAATCAATCAAATGAACTTGAATTAATTGAAAATATTTTTTAAATATAATGTTAATTATATACATGTATATATAATATTATGTTTTCTTCTCTCAGGATACTAATCTGACATGGGGGAATCATCGGAAATACCCGGAGTTTACCGAATGTTTTCAGAACACTGTAATCCTCCTACTGCCCAGTCATTGGTTACTCCTCACCGCACCGTTGTACATGTACATCTTGCACCAACACGTGGACACCAAGAAGCAGTGGAGCTGGAAATATTTGACAAAAATGGTAGGAAATATTTCACTGGATTAGTGGAAACATCAACAATGGAGCTGGAAATATCTCATGAAATTAGTTAGATCATTTTAGTTTCATCTAATAAATTTCCTTCTCTTTACAAGAAGAGTACAAGAAAAGATCAGTTCATCTAAAATGTTCGAGTAATTTTAATGACTACATTTAATCTCTTAGTAACAAGATACACGTAAAATATTATATTCGAACAATAAATAACCGATTGCTTCATAATTGTTTATGATAATACTCACTAAACCGGCTGTGTCTATACTTGGCAGAGTATCTGTGCGCTGCAGCTGTCTGTGCGGTACATGCAGCTACTACAGACGGACGATCTAGGCTGGAATACACGATACATCGGAATGATTATAGATGGAGTCGTTTTGGTATGTCGCATATATACCATGTATCTACTGTCCTGAAGGGATATATTTGTTGAACGAAACAATCATTGCACAAGCTTTGTAGTATAGATTGTTTTCTTTTTATTATATACTTCAAATAACGGACAAAAGATATTAGACACGCTAAGTCCCACATTAAGAAATACAGAAGTCCTTTCAAAGCTTCATTTTGCATACATAAGTAAGAATTCGATGATGAGAAACTAGACTTTCTTTAAACACATTTAACGCAGTAGTTAGTATTAGTATTTTGATATATTAAGTTTCCAAGTTCTCTATGTCAGAATGAACAATCAGCAATCATACCGGATATAACTTGCAAATAAGTATCATAAACAAAATGAACACAATCACTCATCTTTTATGATTGTTACAGTTATTTGCCATGTTGTACATCGATTTAGAGAGAAGGAAAGGATTTGTCACCTCCGGCATACAGACCATATACTGGTTCCTATCATGTCTGTCTCATGCAGTCCTTCTATATTCTAGAATGGTGAATCAGGTACCACACAATTTTGCATTACAATACACAGACATTTCAATTTTATACGCTTAGCACATATTAAACAAAATTCAAACGTTTTCATTGTATTACTTTGAAACAAACATACTAACCATTATGTTTTAGTCGCAATGATAATAGTACAAAAAGATTTTTAAAGCATGAAATGTAGCTTATCGTAAAGTTAGCCACAACGCTATAAGTAATTTGATACACGCAAAGAACCTATTTCAAATGTAGTCTATAGTGTTCCAAGTATTTAAAAGGAATTCTACAGTATCCTGCATACCTTTTCAGCATTTTATGTATTGGCATGTTGATCAGAATGCTTTTCGGGTACTGGTAATCTTTTCATTCTTTTCAAGCACCATGACGCCGGATCTGATGAATATGTGATAATGGAGTCCTTGTTAGCACTGAGTATGGCACAGTTTGTCCTGACCTGCTTTGCCGACGCCGACATGGATTCAGTATCAAAGGTTATTAAGTTGAAATTATAACTGTCATGTAATTGTTTATTGTTGGGAACAGTACCATTGGTACAATATGTAATATAAAATTCATCGAGTAACTGACAACTTCTTGTTTAATCTTGCTGTTCCTACATGTACATGGTTCGTATAAAGAAATGACATCAGAAATATAATCCCTTATTACTTTGTATGAGCTACTAGTATTAGAAAGTCATTAACCAATGGCCATGACTTGGCGTTATGGCATCTGTTAACTTTGACCAATATTTTAATCTATTTTTTGCAGGAAGAATGTAAATTGTCTCAATCTTCATTCATCTGTCGAGTAGTATTTATCTGGTTTGATGGGTAAGTGAAAACATCTTCATGTATCTAAGAATTGATTTTACTGTACGCTTTGCTTTTCTTTCAATTATAATGAATGCTTAAGTTTGTTTTTAATTGAAAAGAATGACGACAAAATAAAGTTTCTCGGCAGTAAAATGTTTTCTTGTTCGGTCCGAACATCTATTTTGTTTCATCAGCAAAACCAATACGCCTTCAAAAGATTTACCTGCCCTTGGTCGACAAAACCAAACACCAGTAATGGTTGTTTTCCTACAAAACATAATACTTCAATATAGGTCATTATTGATGTTTTCGTTTAATTTGAAGCATAGCTGAACAAGTGGCGAGTTAGTGATTATAGGCTACTTTCTATTTTTCAGATTTATGAATTTGGGCTACCAGCGTCCGATCACTGATACCGATATACCTCAATTAATGCCATCAGAACTGGCTAAAACAGCAATACCAGACTTTGAAGAAGCATGGCAGTCGGAACGGAATATAGTCATCAAAAAGTGAGTTATTGAATAATCAGGACTTAAGCCCTTATACACTTTAATTTGATAACATCACTGATAATAATCTTTAACTGACTGCCCGGTGGCGCAGTTGGATTTTAGCTCGACTTTTTTAACGAAAGGGGAGCTAACCTACTCGCCGGCGTTGGTGTCACACCTTGGTTAAGTTTTTCGTACAACCCCACTTTATTTCGAAACCATTAGAGGTATTGCTTTGAAACTTACCATACTTGTTCACCAACATAACCTCTATCAACAGACACGAGCACATAACTCTGTCAAGGTTTTTGTAAAAAATATGACCCTTTTTCAACTAAGAAAGTGCATTGAGCTTG
Source organism: Saxidomus purpurata (assembly GCA_022818135.1). Classification (NCBI taxonomy): domain Eukaryota; kingdom Metazoa; phylum Mollusca; class Bivalvia; order Venerida; family Veneridae; genus Saxidomus; species Saxidomus purpurata. The sequence continues at coordinate 34,631,124 of JAFMSR010000011.1, forward strand.
GTTAAGTTTTTCGTACCACCCCACTTTATTTCAAAACCATTACATATATTGCTTTGGAAATTCCTAGTTAAAGTCTTGTGTGCAACTGGCACTATCATGCACACTATAACATTAACCGCTTGAAGTAAAAATTTTACTGTAGAATTCAGGGAAATAAAACAATTGAGTTTGATAACTCTTGACTTAATATCTTGCTACTTTTGGCCCTTGTTTATACAGATCCTTGTTTTTGCTTTTACTGTCAAAGTTTTGATATATTGGCAAGCACTGAAAAAAGTCGAGCGCGCTGTCCTACTGACAACTCTTGTTTGGTTGCTGGCTAGCCGCCTTGGTAGATGTTTATATGACTGAAATCTAGGCTTTCAAATACCGTAATATTTTCAGAGACGATGATAGCAAGGTTAACCTAGTGAGAGTTATTCTCAAGGCAAACTTTCCCATGCTTTTCGGGACAAATATGTTGAAACTAGCGACATATGTCTTCGTGACGTCTAGACCTTTCATCACAGGGTAAGTTTTACCAACATAGTATCTTACGTTGTAAGAGTGCAAAAGACATCGCCCTATCTTAGATTATTGATTAAATCCCCTTTCGTTTCGACAAATGTTTTTTTTTCTTTACTTGATATCTAAATTTCTTTTTAAAAATAAGTGTCGTACATACATTCGGCGTAATTGACAGCAACATGCATATTTTGTTGCTTATGTCTTCAGCCTATTGGTGGAGAGACATACAGATTCGGTGATGTCTGTCTGCCACAGAAGTTTGCCCGCGCAACTCCTCCTACACGCCAAAATTGATTTTTCTGAAACTTAGTAGAAGTTCAGTGATTCTTAGCGAAAACCGACCAGTAGTTACAGTCGTGTCATAGTTTTACAACACACAACAATTAGTTCATGGTGTATCTACATAATTTCTCTCAGGTTATTGGTCGCCTTTGCTGGAGACTTGAGCCAGCCAGGATGGAAGGGCTATGTTTACCTCTTTGTTGGAATTATATGCATCCTTGGTGACGAATGCATCGGCAACTATGTAAATCATCTTGGAAGCTCTACAGCTCTAAGACTAACCCTATGCCTGAAAAGTGCTGTCTTCAAAAAGGTAGATTATAAAATTTTAAAATGTAAAGTTTCAGTAATAGTTAATACAACTGCAATGCCTTTATATGTTTATGATATCAAAAAGTGTTAAAAACTATATTTGCTTAGTTTTAGCGAACAGAAAAGATAAAGCTCCACAATGTCAGAGTTTATGAATTCTAATATAGTAGCTATGACATATGATGTAAAAATCATGTAGTTCTTAATTAAAGCTTAATACGTCATTGTTATCTAATGAAAATCTTCCCAGATGTCATTATGTCAATTGCTTCCTTTATATGTTATTTCATACTTTAATCTAAATTCCAGTCCATGAGGTTAACAAACAAGGCACGTTCTGATTCCACGGTAGGAGAAATCGTAAATGTTTTGAGCCAAGACGTACTCCAAGTACGGCAATTTATCGCTCGCTTCTACTGGGTGTGGTGTGTTCCATTGGAATTTGCTTTAAACTTTGCCATACTGTACTACACCGTAGACTACGCCGCTCTTGCCGGTGTATCGGTTCTTGGTCTTGTCATGCCTCTTAATATTTACATGGCAAGAAATGGACATGATACTCACATAGCTCGCATGGATAAGAAAGACAAAAGAATGAAACTATTGACAGAGGTCCTGAATGGTATAAAGGTAGAACAACATTACAATTGATTAATCAAAATAATTAATTGTCACACACTTATGTGGAACTGCTTGAATTCCCTACATGATTTAAGAAATAGCATCTGTTCAAACGTTGCCCTTCCTTTGTTAAACAATGATTTGCAGTTATGGTGCACAGAAGCTAAGCACAAAGAGTGTAGGCTTATTAAGAAAGTGATTTATAACTGAACATTATGCCGACCAAAAGTTGTTTATTAACGAAAACTCTGTAATGACTAAATATTACAAAACGATGTATAAATGCAATAGTTTAGTTTTCTGCAAATACTATATTTCAAGCCGTGCAGCACAATACAACTGTATAACGTTTCATTACCCTGCCATAAAAGTATTCTGATTGATCAACGTTCCGTATATAGATATTAACGGACAAGCCGGTAATATACACTTAACATATCCCGTCATTGTACACCACGTAAAAAAGGTATTCATTCAAGAATTTACAACGTTTTATCCTTCCGTGTTTCACCGTTTAGACGGATAAAAGTGTATTAGGAAAAGCACTATCTTTAAGATATAAGCTAAAATAATTTTATTTTGAACAATGTTGCATGATGAACAAAGCAGCCCTTACTGTTATTTGCTCAAAATGATTCCGGGGCCGGATAAGGAGAAAAAATCCTTTAGCTACAAAGACTCGCATTAATTCATTGGGCAAACATGTGTAAAAATGCACATGTTCTTAACAGTCATTCTAAGAGGTAAATAGCAAAATATATGTACGTATGTTCGCAGATTTTAAAGTTGTATGCTTGGGAGATGGCTTTTGGAGAGAAAATTCTAGAACTACGTGAAGGAGAACTTGCCATACTACGTAAACAGAGGCTCTTTGGTTTGATCCAGTCCATCTGTTGGGGACTTGCACCAATCGGGGTAAACTATATTAGTTAATTGAAATATATGAACATGCGAAGATCTGTTTTTATCCTTCTTATAGAAATTAAAGGAAATGTAAGATGATTCTGTGTATTTTCAATCAATGTTACTACATTTGTAATGTACTCGTTACACAGTAGATAATCATTTTGAATGTTTTGTTCCTCTTTTTCAATCTTCTAGGTTACTTTTAAGTGTACTAACTGTACCTTAAATGTAAACAAAACCTAAAAGAGAGAATCTATAAGTTAAGTTATTTTTATATTTTAGATGACCCTGGTGACGTTTGCCGTTTATGTTTATATTAGTGCCGACCACATGCTTACTGCAGAGACAGCTTTCCGAGCAATGGCTACATTTGGAATGTTGACACATACATTTAACGCAATGCCACATATTGTTTGCCATTTTCTGAGATCAGTTGTTTCCCTCAAAAGAATTGAGAAATACCTCAATAATGATGAAATCCCGGAAGACGTCGTGACGCACCATGCTTCAGGTACAAAAATAAGAGAACCAATGTGTAATTTCGAATGTTGCAGCAATATAAGATACCTGTAAAATAATTTCATGAACACAGTTTCACTTCTTTTGCGCTTTAAAAGAGGTCTCTTTTAAAATTTTGATTTGATAAATTAAATTTGTTAGTACAATTATTGCAGTACCCTAGGTTTTATAAAAATATTTCTTTACAGATGAAGCAGTAAAAATAGAAGAGGGTACGTTTACCTGGAGCGATAAACTTGGACCATGCCTTACAGAGTATGCACGTCTTAACATGACCAATTTAATTCCCAAGCCGTATGTTTAAAATTAACAAAAGGACTCTTAGCATTCGTGATAAAGCAACATGAATTTGTAAATATGCTCTAGATTTGTTAAAACACATGCGAGTTTTTCATATAAAATAATTATTTAGAACAACAGACGACAAGACATATTTTCCACTGAATATATATCTCTATATATACCAACAATTATTTCAGTATAAATTTATCGGTTCCAAAAGGGAGTCTTGTGGCTGTCGTAGGGACTGTCGGTTCAGGGAAGTCTTCACTTATGTCTGCTATCTTGGGCGAGATGGAGAAGAATGAAGGAAAAGTTAATGTAAATGTATGTACGAAAGCATCATATTTAATTTATTACGAAACATTCCCAAATATACACAAAGAAAAAAGGTAAGCACCCCCTGAAAGTTTTAGAGTGACTCATCTAACGAAGCTTTATCATGAACATACCGTCAAATTGAGCAAAGGAAGAAGAATGTAATCCGTAACAGCAACCCTCTGGCAAACAGAAAACGGCAAAACTGTAATCATATGTTGGGTTTTTCGGATCATATTGTTGAACAATCAACGGGTGCCGTTTTATCCGAAATCAAAAACACATTTAAGTAACTGCAGAGATCATAGGAAGATTTTAGGTGGCGAATTAGAGTAAAAAATGCAATTTTGAGTCTTCAGATGAAATCCGTACTTCAAACGCTCAGTAGCAGAGTAAACCTTTACTGTGCCAGGTCGACCATCATAACCCTGACTTTTCTGTCTCCATATGAACCTCGAATCTTTTTTAAGACAATCTGCTGCGATCACAGGGCAAAGCCGTTTGCAGTTCGTGCAGAGGGTTGCTGTCATGATTCACAGCATTTTTTTCGTTTATTTGAAGGTGATTTCATGAAATAATTTTTTTAAGTCACTACGTAACTTCCAGGGGGTGCTTAACTTTTTTCTAGGTGTATATTTATTATTAAGGCTACAATGCAAAACATTATTTACGTTATGACTTTAGGGAAACCATGTTTTAATTTATTTGCTGCTTCACAATAAAAAAAGTCTATAGTTTAAGTCTAAAGTATGGTAACCTACATATTACGGTGTCATTTAAGATAATGAAGGACATTATCTTCAAAGATTATACAAGTTATTTTAAGGAACAAATAGAGATACTATATGCTGATTTTTTTCTTATTAGGGAAATGTCGCCTATGTTCCACAGCAAGCCTGGATACAAAACAATACTCTAAAGGACAATGTATTGTTTGGTAACAGATACAGAGAACAGATATATAATGAAGTTATTGACACGTGCTCGCTGCGAAGAGATTTAGATATTTTACCTGGGAAAGATCTCACAGAGATTGGGGAAAAGGTATCGTACAAATGACACGTAGTATATATTTTGGCTGAAAACAAAGGAAGCAAAGTAAAATTAAATTTTATGTCCCCAAGATGGGTATATTAAAATCGCCCTGTCCGTTTGTGTGTCCGTCCTTTCATGTTATTTGTGTCCGGGTTGTAGCTTTGTTACACGTAAAGGGTTTTCCAAATGTCCAGCACATGAAGACAATGTGTCGCGTGCAAGACCTACGTGTCAAGGTCACACATACAGTTTAGATATAACGAAATTCTGGACTGTATCTTTGTCATGCATTTTAGGATTTTAAAATAATTTGGCAATAATGTTCAGCACATCAAGACGATGTGCTACATCCAAGACCAACAAGTGTTAATGTCATGGAATCTTGTATACATGGTAACTCTGTCATGCATGGAAGGATTTTAAAACTATATGGCGCAATTGTTGAGCACATGGAGATGAAATGTCAAGCGCAAGTAACACGTCCTTACATTGAAAGTCAATGTCACACTTAGGGGTCAGATATTTTAGAATCCTGTATATGAAAATGTTCATGTACGGATTGTAACTTTGTTATACATAGAAGGATTTCAAAATGAAATGGAACAAAGGTTTAGTATATGGAGATAAAGTGTTAAACGAGTTTTAATATCATTGAACCCTCTATACATGTTCATGCATAGAAGGCTTGGAGATTAAATGTCGTGCGCAAGTACCGGGTCCAAACCTCGAAGGTCAAGGTCACGGACTGTGATATTTTTAGTCAATAAACATACATTGATGTTCTTGTGTTGCATTCTTAGGGAATTAACCTTAGTGGTGGACAAAAGCAGCGTGTAAGTTTGGCCAGGGCTGTTTATTTCAACGCTGATATATACCTCCTTGATGATCCATTATCTGCAGTAGATGCTCACGTTGGTAAGGATATATTTGATCACGTGATTGGCGAAACGGGACTCTTGAGAAATAAGGTATACTATTTCAGCTTTCTAATTCAGTAACAGTAATACAAACAATACCTTGATAAACAAAGCATTTGCAGAATTATTTTCTTTCTTGCAAGTTACATTACCGATTTCATTCATACCAAAGCAAAGTAACTACTACAGTAATATTCTTTTCCTTAATTAATACTGAAGAATCACCTTATTCCTTGAAGTGATATAGCTCAGTTAAAATCGTCTTGTGTGAAAAGTAAACATAGCAATGGTAGAGCTAATGCGATCTCTTTATGATTAATTGGACCAATTCTTGAACTTATCAATAATGTTGTTTTATCTTTAGACCAGGGTACTTGTCACACATGGTATAACATGGCTCCCCTATGTTGACAACATTTTTGTGATCGAGAATGGAACAATCTCAGAGACTGGCACATACGATGAATTAATGAGCAGAGCGGGTGCTTTTTCGGCGTTTATCCAGAGGTATCAAACCGATGGTCACATTTCTGATGACGAGGAAAATACAGTTGACGGTTGGTATATAACAGGCATTCTGATTTACGATAAACATTAGTGTCAGCTAAAAATGTAGTATTTAAACTTAACAGTGTAATGTATATTTTAAGACGAAATAGTTTTATTTTATTTCAGATATTTATGATGTATGATTATAAAGAATACACAAGAAGATATGGCTTGAAGTTTTACATTAACTTCATAAAAATTAAAAGTCTATTTCTACTAGATGTGAAAACTATATTTCAGAAATACATCCGATTGATACAGAAGTGACTGACGAAACAGTCAAAGATTGTATATACGACTTGGTAAAGGCAACTAACACTGTACCGCCACGTAAGCCATTTTACTCAACTTTCATAGTGAATTAATGAAAATAACAAAAACGACAGTAAAAACATAGTTTGGACAATACAGTGTTATGATATCTTAATTGTATTATTGTTGTATCTCAAAACACTTTTTATCTTGTTGATTTGCAGTGAAAAGTTTGTTCTTTGAATCAGACAGTGGTTACAACACAGACACGGATAAGGCATCTAAACGTAAAAAGAGGTATGTTTGATTTCACATTCTATAATTTATTGTTTTAAGTATGATTTCGTCTGATAAGAGGCAAATAACATTTCTTAGCCTTTGCCATGTCCCTTATTCACTGTTTATTACAATATCAATAGTAATAACGAATATGATTCTTTATTTTTCAATTTTAAAGAAACGAAAAAGAAAAGAATGATCGTTTGTTCAGACGTTCAATATCAAGAGCAATTTCAATCGAAGACAAACGATTCAAGAATTCATTCCTAACAGACAATCAGGACCATGAGAAGAACGCAACAAGAATTGAAACATTTGATGACAAAGCAAAATTGAACGAAGAAAGAATTAAGCGTGAATCAGAAAAATGTTCTTCAGGAAAACTCATTGATGACGAAATGGTCGAAACTGGAAAGGTACACATAATTACACAACTTGTTTTCTGTAAATATACGGTTATCAGTTGCTTAAAATGTGATACATTTCAACGGTACTCTATGTTACCTTTTGCTTAAAATGTGATTCATTTCAACGGTATTCTATGTTATCAATTGCTTAAAATGTGATTCTTCTCATGCATCATATGTACAAACGATGATGTGCTGATAATTTTCTTTGAAACCAGTTGTCAAATTTAAATGTAGTAGAGATAAAATCCTACTGAAAGACCTTGACCTTTCTATATTAAAACCTTAAGGCTTGAGATTGTTTTTGTTACATATTCTCCTTATTCTCCTTACTTATTCAGCATGGGTAGCATTTTAGAATGAATTGCTATTTTTACTTTTCGTTGGTGCTTCACTTGCTCAAAAACATGCATTAAATAGAATAGTCTAGACCAAATGGAATTTCAAGATCTATATGTATGACATCTATATACCTTTAAGTAAGTCACTTAATAAGTGTCCTAATTATTCGAAATTAATTCAGGTGTGGTTTATACCGTATAAGTAAGTGTTAATGGAAATTGAACAAAGCTTCACATAAAGGCCTTCAATAGTACATATTTCAATTTCTCTTTACAACAGATGCAGTTCCAATGAAAAACAAAAGGTTAACACAAGCAATAAATGTGAACTCTATGTCTAAATTTTGAACCCCTAAACACTGTATTTACATTTCTGTTTACAACAGGTGCAGTTCAAATACCTCCTTCCGTACTTCAAGGCAGTTGGATTATTCTCATGCTTTATGATTGTAACGTGTTTCCTCGGATTTAAAGTATGTGATATTTCGCGAGACGTCCTGATAAAAGACTGGACAGAAGACGGTTCTTTAAACAATCTGACTACACTCCCAAGTGACAGTGAAGAGAGATATGAAGAAAACTTGTATTTTATCAAGCTGATCGCGCTTTTTGGACTAGTGCATTGTAAGTAATTACTATGCATATATTTCAGTATTTAAAGTCTGTTTTATGTTTCTCTAATATCGTTAAAAATACTTGAATGTATATCCATCCAGTGCAGTCATATTTTAATTGACATTCAAAATTACTTGACACATAACTCTCAAGGTGTTAGCGATAACATGTACAACTATTCAATAAAACAAAACGTGTATTTATTACTACTAATACAGCACATTCTCTAACCACATAAGGCTGTTATTCTTATTTAGGTATAGCTAATCTGACTCAAGAAGCGTTAATGGCGTTTGGTGTACTGCGGGCAGCTAGAGTTCTTCATGAGAAAATGCTTAAAAATCTTCTCCGAGGACCAATGGCTTTCTTTGACACTACTCCAGTTGGAAGAATTGTACATAGGTAATATGTAACTACTGTCTTTTATTTTGATAGTCAGTAGCTAATTAAATTGCAATTATAATCGATATTCGCCGTAATCTTCTGTCCGCGAAACAAACTACCGGGTAATAGCATAACAATTTGATATCTGTTTCTCCGCGAATTCACAATACGCTATTGTATAAAAGAGATGCAGAAATAAACCGTATGCATATTCAGTATCTTGTCGATCTTCTAATTCATTTCTGTCAGGTCTCTTTCTAATGCAAAGGAACAGAAAACATTTATGAAACATTATTGCATAACCGGACTTTTTTTTTCAGATTTTCCAGTGACATTGAACCCTTAGATGGAGAAATAACTGGTCGCGCCAACCACTTACTGCACTGCATTTTTGGACTCCTCAGTGTGTTTTTTGTAATAATGACATCTTTGCCAAAGTTCATCATCATGGCAATACCGATTGCTATCGTCTACAGTGAAATTCACGTAAGTCTCGAGTTATAAGAATCGTCGGACAGTAATTTGTGTTACTAGCTTTCATATTACAATTAAGTTTAAATTTTTATTTAAACCGAGTAATTTTCGAAGCTTTTTATGTATGTTTCTCTGGTTTTTTTTACATGCGTTGCACTGATATTATTTCTTACTCTTTTGTTCATAGAAACGTTTCGTGCCAGTTAGACGCCAGCTCAGTCGTTTAGAGTCAAATAAAAATACCCCAGTACATAGTCATTTCACTGAATGTTTATATGGTGTGCATGTTATACGAGCATTTGGAGTACAGGAAAGGTTTGCTGAAGAGTCTGCGGCAAGGGCTGAAGAGTCAATCAGAGCAGCGTTCTATAACAGAACTGTAGACAGGTATTTTCGGTTCTGTTTTAAGTATTTTGATATTCAATTTAATTTAGGGTGAGTGATATCACAAAGCTTCTAAAACAATCTAAAAGCAGAATTTATCATATGTAATACAATAGCGGTATTAGTTGAGTAACACATGTCATTATTGATTGAGAAATTAGAAGTAAAAGCTTATGGCATTTTATTTATTGAATATGTCAGGTGGATGAACATACGTTTGAGTTTAGTGAGCACGTGTTGTTTTGCTGCAACAACATACTTTGCGATACAGGAGCGAGAGTTTCTAAGTGGTGCACTTATTGGAATGGCGATTACGTATGTTTTACAGGTATGTTAGAAAACTTCTTCATGGTGTAAACCTAATCAAGACATATAAGTTTTATGACATCACACATTGTTGTGATCAAAACCGTTATGTTTGTACTTATGAAATACCTACTCCAAAAAGTTAATACGACTGGTAAACTGAGACTTGCGAGCACACACCAAAAAGGAGTGATATATCAAATTCTGCATTTATCTATTTGTGTCTAGCTGAGTGGCTCTATGGAAGGATTTATTCGGTTGTCGGGAGAGTTAGAGAAAGATGTCGTTTCTATAGAACGAATTGGGCAGTATTCATCTATCGAACAAGAGGTATAATAAAGACTCTGTGTTAATTTTGTCAAGTAGACTAACTAGAAAGTAAGCGGTTATTTTTCAGCGATATAAACAGCTTATATCCTTTAAATTTGTTACCATCAGTAAATAGTTATATTAACCTACTCATCTATTATGAATAACTAAGCCGCCCGTAATCCAGAATATATTATTTAACTAAAATGTTTTTTATAGATATTCCCAACATTTGGTTCAGTTAATAACGCTGTTAGATAAGTAAACAACTAAATCTGCTCTTTTACCTCTCCGCTAAAAATTGCAGGCGCCTCTTCATACATCAGAAGTACCGACAAAGTCTTGGCCAGAGAGTGGAAAGGTGAACATAAAGAATTACTCAGTAAGATACAGAGAAGGTCTCGATCTCGTGCTGAAAAACATCAACGTCAACGTCAAACCTGGTGAAAAGGTATTATACTAAGTGTAATATTGGTATTTTGATAAATTTAATGTTTTGCACAATACTACCATCTTTTAAAGTACTGTATCATATAATTTACAAATTTTACTATATCGTGTACGCTATAAATTTCATTCAAAAGTAGATAGTCTGCGAATGTAGCTACAAATATAAGCGAGAAAAAAAACATGAGCACATTGTAACTTCCAGGTTGGTATAGTAGGACGTACTGGGGCAGGCAAGAGTTCTTTGACTTTGGGATTATTTCGCCTTATTGAACCTGCAGAAGGTAGCATACATATTGATAAACATGACATCAGCAAACTTGGGCTGTTTGATTTGAGATCAAACCTCACTATCTTACCACAGGTAATTAAAAGACTAAATGTAACATAAGTTATACTTTTATCCAAAATGACAGAGAATATTTCTCTATTAGCTTCTATACTGACTGTGTCTTATCATCTAATTATTATTATCATTATTATTATCATCATTAATATTCGGGCATTTTATCAGCAACTGGCATTGTATGTAAATTCTATTTTATCTTATTTCCATAGGAACCAGTTCTATTCTCTGGTACACTGAAGAGCAACCTAGACCCACTTAATGCTTACAGCGATGAGGCAATCTTTACTGCACTTGAACATGCTCATCTTAAAGACTTCATTGATGCCTTACCTGATAAACTGAACTACGATTGTGGGGAGGGAGGAAAAAACCTCAGGTATTACAAATACAGTCATTGTCATTACAATATGCACTCGTATCAAATAAATATACCTTACACCGTAAATATAAACCCATCTGTCAATAAAGTTATGCACGTTCTGCAATAAGTCTCCTATATTTATTGTGCAAACAAATTTTTCTAAACCCACAGGTAGTTAAATATTGTAATAAGGTTAGGGCCATGAATATTTTGCAGTAGTTGATTATAATTAATTTAGATATATCGATATGATGCTGAAATTAATTGTAATTAATTTAGGTCAATTGTTGTTTTCATAAAATGTTACTTATTAAGTTACAGAGAAATTAATTCTAAGTAATCTGTATCCTTCGATTTACTGTAGAAGTTGGTTCTAATCAACTAAGATTCATCTATGTTTCGCAAAATTGATTGTAATTAATGTGGGAGCATCGTTATATTTTTCCAAAAGAGTTAATTAAGGTACATTGATTTTTTTGAGAAATTGATCAGTAGAGATAGATAATAATCAGTCCAGGCCCATCGGTGATTTACACCAATATAAGTAATTAAAGTCCATCGATGTGGTACATAAACTTAACCATTTACTAGCTCGGATACCGCAGTTGGATAGAAATTATTTTTACTTGGCTAAAAGATATAGGAAATTCATTTTTTAAGTCGACTCTAATCCACGAAGACACTTTTTAAGGCATTAAACTAATGTATAGCAAGCTTATTCATACAAAATATCTTCTAGTGAAATATGAGATCTTATTAACTGGTATGTTTACTAATTTCTTAAAATAAACATACTGCATTGCTGAGTTGACTTTAACGTTGATGTAATTTTCAGTGTTGGGCAGCGTCAGTTGATTTGTTTAGCAAGGAGTTTGCTTAGGAAAAGTAGAGTGTTAGTTCTGGACGAGGCGACAGCAGCAGTTGATATGATGACGGATGAGTTGATACAGAACACCATCAAGATGGAGTTCAAAGACTGCACAGTTCTCACCATTGCTCATAGATTAAATACAATCATAGATTACGATAGGTAAGATGTCACTTTGTGTTTTTCAGAATAGCAGGACATTTTCTCGTTTTTGTACTGTCTGAATAACAGGTCTATTTACAGTCAAACATATTTGACATAGAGAGTTGCAGGCCTTTAGCATTTCAAAATAGTTTACAGGATCTTCCTTCGACTGACGGAAATAATTACAAGGCCTTCAAAAAGTTTTTTATTATATGAGATGAGAAATGTTTTAAAAGGTAAATACATGCTTAAAGTGACATTATGCTCATCTTACTACACATCGTGTACTTTTGGTGACAGTTTTATAAAAGCAATTTTCGGTTGCTGTGCATTTAAATGTGTAAAACTTATGATAATGCCGCATTAGTATTTGAAGTTGGTGCTTTAGAAATGAAAAAATTGGACAAATAAAATAAAAGTTCCTTCCTTCGCAGTGATCTCCCTTGTGTTGTTGTAGTTGTTGGTACGAAAGATTTCGGTAGTGGAAGGGAAGCAACTCATGCATGCAGTTGTTTTTTTTTTAATTGACTCTCCCAGTCAAAATAAGAAAAGTAATTTTTGGAAAGTTATTATTTCGTACTGGTAGCAGGAAGAGTTTGGTGTATTGGGTTAAAAGCTATTATTTCCTCTACCCTTTTTACACACACCTATTTCAGCTGGATTTTTTTCTTGGAAAAAAATGTGCATAATGTCACTTTAAGTCATTGTAATTTTATGTTCACGCTTTTATATTTTCTTTCCAGTTTGAACTCCTCTCTTTTGCCGAAACGTTTATAAATATTTCATACCCGGCCATTTTTTGTCGTTTGTCCCTAGGCGAATTATTTTTCCAAACAGGAAGCTCCCTGAATATTGACTGCCAAACAACTTCATTGGCTGGTCATATAACAAATACTGTTTATATTAGGAGTTCTGCAAAAAAATACTTATAGAGACGTGTAAACAATTTGCCTAACAAATAATTAAAACAAGGAATTAATTGTATTTCAACCATATTTTCATCTACTCTAAGGTGTCCTACTTCAAACTATTACTTATATTTATCTTTTCAGAATCCTGGTATTGGAACATGGGGAAATTAAAGAGTTCGATAAGCCTACCAGATTACTGGAAAACAAACACTCTGCATTCTATAGTATGGCTAAAGATGCTGGACTAATTAAATAGTCTGTTTATTTATCTTAAGCATGATATTAGAGAGAACAATGTATTTACAAGGCAGCATCTGTCTGTGAGAAATTTGACATACTGTGTGCTGTTGAACTGTTCTCGCGCCAGTAACCATGTAACTGTGTAAATATACGAATGTAAAAGGCCGCTAGAATGTCACAAATTATTATTTCAGTAGTATATCTATCATAATTAAGTATATAAGTCGCTTCAAATGAATCTACGGCATTAAACTTTATTATATAGATATTTGACTGGATATACTGTCTCGTATCGCCTGTTTGATTTAATACACTTAACAGGTTTAGAAACGCAAATATTTCCCCTGTAGAACATTTTTATTTGAATGACGCTATTGTTTTTATTACTATTTAAGTTTTTGCGATGAATTATTGAAACTTTTACAATAATTCAATTTTAAATTGTTTTTGTTGTGTATGAAATTTGAATAAATTTGAAACACGATAACACTATCAAAATTAATATCTTGCCACTTTTGCGTGTATAAACCCTCACCGATCTACAGAATTGAAAAAACTAGTTTAACAAAAAAGTGTGTTATAAAATTGACAAAATTGTTTTTCTGTACTGGGATACACGAGGTATACGTGTGCATGTCAACCCAGTTATGTAAGAGTCTTACGTGACTCACTGATAAGAATTCTGATATCATGTCATATACTTGTATAATTAGTATACATTTTGTATATATAAATAGATTACATATCATTATGTTATGACATAACAAAATGACAGTGGTAGTATTGCCTATAGTACTTAGTTTTAAAGTGTTCATACTGACTTGTCTCTTTATATTTACTTTTACCCTGTTCCATAAACTTGTTCATGATTAATAAAAATAAAAAAATAACAAGATATCATCTTGTTGCTTATTTGGTCAGTATTCAGTTCAGTGGTGATACTTCTCAAGAAAATATACTGAAGTAAATAACAAATGTGACCAGTATGAAGAAATTGATTTTTCCGTTTCAACAGTATTTTACTTGATTAACAAATGGGAAATTTAAATTTATAACATCTAGCACCCGGACTAGATTTCAATGCCCCGTCAGAGGTTGCCATTTTGTCAGAGAGTCAGGTCGGTACTTTAGCTTGAATCCATGACCATCAATCAGTGAAATGTATAGTGATTTAAGTCAGTTACCTCACCCACTCAACCAAGCAGGCGGAACCAGCGTTTGATTAAAAATATACAGCGAAAATGTATCATTTTCATCTATACATTAGACAACTTATAGGAGATATTCCTGTTAATGCAAATGATGGCTCTTTATCGTTTATCTTAGTTCAAAGAGAACATCTCTAGCTTATGCTTAGATTTTGACGTTCATGTATAGTAAAACAATTTGAATGTGACAATATTCTCTGTCAATTTGATACTGTTTCCTTATTGTAAAGTGATAATTTACACCATCACTGAAGACTCTTAGAATTAAAAATACTTATAGAGAAAGTTTGTATGAAATTATATATTTTGTAATGAGGCCACTTATTCAGAGGATATCGTTTAAAGGCGTTCTTTTGTTATCTCTAGTTGCCATTTTGTGTACATGCGCAGAACCACATGGAGTACTTGTATTTTGAGAGGATCATCCAGTAAAGATTCATGTATAGTTTGATGAAATATAAGTTGGTAGTTTCAGTGGAAAAGTATTTTTTCTGTTTAAGTTCTTGTTGCCATTATGTGTAGCAGAGAAAACGCTTGAGCAATACTAAAACGAGACATCGAAAATAAACATCCCTGTACACTTTGGTTCAAAGTGCCCAATTGATTTAGGAAGACATGTCATTTTAAGATTTATCTATTTTAGCTCTCGTCCCCATTTCAAGCATCCGAATGGAACCTATTCAGCAATTTCATATGTGAATATCCAGTGAGGTTTTGTCTGTATTGTCCTGGCAGTCATTATGATCAAAACTGCTTTGACAATTTTAGAAAAAAAGACCACCTAACGGACATTTCTGTTACGATTTGAAATGATTGGCCCTCTGTTTTTTTATAAGATTTCTTATATTTAGCTTTAGCGGCCATTATATGAAGAGACGAGCGAAACCATTACTGAACAGAATAAAATCTCATACATGTATGTGTATGCAAAAGTCGAAACAAATGAGGATTTAAGACTTTGACCTTGGTATTTCAAATGGTCATTTGGATTGCTACCTCTGGCAATTGTAGGTTTTTTTCCCCTCTGCAGTTGTCCTTAGTTTATTCATGATGTCATGATTTCTGATAAAATACCTTTCAGTTAGAATATATGACACTTATGTGTGCTCATACTAGGACTTTAGAGAACCTGTCTTTCAAAGGAAATTACTGAAGGTGCGCTTTCTGTCAGATTTTCTGTCTAATTTTATATACATATAAAAGTGCGTATCTCTTCTGTACGCCGACAGCATCTAAATGCATTGAAAACGCATCTCTTGATTGCTTTGCAAAATGCTTACTTGATTTTTGTTTGGAAGATTATTCATGTATCGCCATTCGACGCACTAAACTTTACTTTACCTTGTAAGACTTTTTTTATTTTGTAAAAGAAACTGTCTTATTCACATCATTCGTACAATATCACGTTTGCTTTAAAATAATAAATTCTAAGTTTCATTATTGTTCTATATAAATAACCCATATTTTTAATTAGAAAATTGATGTTAATGTTGTTCACGTAATGCTTTTAATAAACAAATTCTTTTTGTCGAGATTGTTTCAGTTCGTATTGCTATTTCATAATTTACAAAAGAATAGCTATCAGTACATGCGTAAGTTCTGAAAGTCTTAAGTCAATTATATTAAATATAATGAAAATGGACGATATAATAAACCCTTTTAGAGTTTTGAATAAATTAACCTATGTATTGACTTAAATTATACCTTGATTTTATATTCAAATGTCTAGTCTTGATAGTTTAAACAAAATTGATTTTGAATTGTTTTTTTTTCTATTTTGCTTAAAGAAAAATTCCCTTTCTAAATATCATTTGACTCATCAACTTGCACTTTTGACCGCTGGCCACCCCAAGTCACACAATGACCGTTAGTGTATACATAAAGACTTAAATATTCCCCAGCCAATTTAAACTTGCATGCCGATTTAAAAATTCCCCTTCTACAAGCGTCATTCTGTTACTGTGTTAAAATGAGCGAGTAAGTGTATACAAATATTAAGGTTTACAAATAATCAAATTTAATAGTTTATTGGAAAACATTAACCGTTTGGATTGATTTATCAATCGAAGATCGTTAAACTAATATCATTGAAATATGTACATATCTATATATCTATATCTACCGTGTTGTATTTGCACTTATACAATTATACATCAAAATAAGACCTAGAGCACACCATAAGAAAATTACGGGGAGGGAAAATACCTGTTGAGATAAGTAAAAACTATTGAAAAGAAGGCAATACGCCAAAGAAGATATAAGAAAATGATAATATTTATATATGTTGTATTTTCCAACCACCTGCCCTGACTCGTCTGCTGGTTATTCTGCCCTTAAGAGCCTGTATCTAGGAAGATTGTTCGCGGTTTCAATACATTATGACTTTTTAATTCAAATATCTTGAAATAATGATTGCTTAAACTGTGCTGATATAGATTTGACTTGATCGTGATCTTTTTTCTCTTTTATTTATACGCATGCATGCTTAATGTAGTGCATGACAAAAAGAAATATGACAATAAATCTAATATAATGCCACATAGGTAGTTAGCGATTCAAAAAGAATTATGATAAATCTAAAGGATTTTTTTCTGAAAGTTGACACATGTTCATAAAAGGCCCATACCATCTCTGACAGTTAAAATCACAACAATTATGTAGATATATTTAGATTTCAAGTTTTCAACCAATATACTGAATAAAAACGGTAGAGTAAAATCAATCATTCCATTGATCATTTATTGTTATACAGGCAAAACCCATCTATCATGCACAAGAAAAACATCATTTGAAGACCAATCAATAATGGTGACAAATCAAAATGGAGAAAAAATGTGAGAGGTCTTTGTTTCTCATAAAAGAGGCTATATGATTTGCTAAATATTGACTAGTTTTCTGCAAAGATATGAAGGAATTATTACTCTCTAGCCTGGGCCTTAGAACTATACAGCATAATCAATTGACGGGTGAAAGTAATTTACAGTAAAACTTGTCAAACGCTCAAAAACTGTCTGTTTCATTTACTGAAGAAAATCTACACTATTCTTGCTAATAGATGTCAATATTTTTTTATTACTATTCTGTTGGAGGTGTTACTTTCTTTAGAGTTAAAATATACATATATACATTTTAAGCTGGCATGCCAAATATTAAATTATTTGATGCAGTGTTTAAGTTAAAAAATCAATTAGCTACATATAAAAATAATACATTTTTGAACAGGGTAGCCCCGATACTAAAACGTTTTGTTGCCTTTATTCGCCGAAACTGTGTCACATATTTCAGACACGTGTCTACAAATTAATGGTATGTTCTTACCAGTGTTGTGATAGAAAGTTACCCACACCGCCCCCTACCCCGATAAATACAATAATGGTCATGAAACTATAGCAACTAATATTTTAAAGAATCTATGACACGGTTCCCTCAAGCGGGCAAAGGGAATGACCCCTCTCTGTAATCCTTGTTCAATTTTTTATTACATTTAGTGACCTATTTCTTTTTGTCACCATGCATCATTATTCGTTTTGTTTGATTTCTTTAGAAAGTGAAAATAACTTTGCCAAAAATGTATAGGTTTACATATGTTATAAACACAATGAAAAAGACAAAAATGTTTTAAGAGTTTGGTGAATGCAAAACAAGCTTTTGTCAAGCACTACCTTTATTCAATGTGAAACAAATAAATGTGAAACAAAATGTATTTCATACCACTTACTATACGTATATTTATACCTGTACAATTTATACTACCCTGATGATCTTAACTCCATTATGTATTTGTACGATAACTATATGCATATTTCTTCAATGCCTATATCTAAAACAAAATAAACATTTTATGTTGCTTTTTTCATTTGGACATGATCTAAATTGTAAAAATACAACATCTTTATTTGAATAACATTTAAGTTGTGCAATGCCTGAAGTCACTGAATTGTAATTTCTAAATTTAGATCGTTGGGTCGTTTACAGTTCACAAGTTCACAAACAAGGTTACCAATATCGCAAATCAATAAAAGTACGCTATGTCTATACCGTTATGCTAGCATTTGTACGGGGGGTATAATTTCGTAGTTAGTCACATTGAATTCAATAGAACGGGCAACATTGTGGGGATTTTTTTTTCTGTCAAAGCATTGAAAGGTTAATTACTATCTATTAATATTGCAAGCGTTTCGAAATTTAATCATAGATATGGGGAATACCGAGCTAAACTAGATTACTATGGGTATGTATAAATAGGGTTTAATGTATGCTGAACGTTCATATTTTTAAACTTATCGTTAGAGAGAAGAGGTTAAAACATATTAAAGACGAAATGGAGCATATATGTTCAGATACATTTTGGGTAAATTTCTTCTATTGCACCTTTTAATAAAACTAAATTGTAGAAGTATTTAATTATTTACAACTGTATTATAGTATATATTTTTGTCGATAGTAACACGATAGTTCTATGTTTTTCTTCTAAAGATACTTATCGATTC
Organism: Saxidomus purpurata; assembly: GCA_022818135.1. NCBI lineage: Eukaryota > Metazoa > Mollusca > Bivalvia > Venerida > Veneridae > Saxidomus > Saxidomus purpurata. The sequence goes on from JAFMSR010000011.1 coordinate 34,650,138, forward strand.
AATTTATCTCAATTTTACCTAGGAATCAGATTAAGGTAATGTCAAAACTGCTGTATATATATCGTAATTACGTACCTTTTTACTAGGATGCGAATTTGACATGGGGGGATCATCGGAGGTATCCGGAGTTTACCGAATGTTTTCAGAACACTATTATCCTCCTACTGCCCAGTCTTTGGTTACTCCTCACCGCACCGTTGTACATGTACATCTTGCACCAACACGTGGACACCAAGAAGCAGTGGAGCTGGAAATATCTGACAAAAATGGTAGGAATTATTTCATTGTATTAGTGAAAACATCAACATTTTCTGTTAAAAAAGCTAGTTACTTACAGCGTAGAGTCATAGTATTTAAAGTTGGCAAGCAATTATCAATGATTCAAGTGAGTGTCTTAATAACAGAATTTACAAGTTGAAGTTTGAATTAAGACAATAGCTATAACCAATAGCCTCAAATGTTGCATCTAACTTTGCAAATTTATTATGTATGAGGTATAAAATATAGAAAGTCAAAATTTGAAGTTAGACCGGAAAATATATACCACAATACAATTAAAGTTTTAAATTTACTAAACATGACTGAGAATGTGTATTGATAACTCTATCAGCTTCTTTAATCAAAGTATTGAAATTCGAAAGATGTCAGATTGCGAAAACGCATTTTTAAGTAGTTTCTCTGGGGAAAAAAACAAGTTTAATTCATTTAATATTTAGGTAAAATTAATTGCATACATAAGTTTCAAGACTGTTTCGTCATTTTATACATTTGCTTTAAAGTTTAGTTTATATACTGTAAATACTGAGTCTACTTTTCGTATACATATGATATACATTGAAGATTGTAATGAAATAAATTCCAGTACTTAATGTCCAATGTCTAACTATAGACTAATTTGGAAAATTCCGTTTCTATTTTTAGCGCATGACCTTGTAGCTGATTCAAAATATTACTTCAAAATTATTGCTTTCAAGCCAAATTAACATTTTCATCTACACTTTACAGAGTATATGTGCGCTGCAGCTGTCTGTGCGGTACATGCAACTGGTACAGACGGACGACCGAGACTGGAATACACGATACATCGGAATGATTATAGATGGAGTCGTTTTGGTATGTTACACATATAGGGAATATGAAATAACTGTACTATTTTGATGTGTTGTATTGGTCGAGTTGATTGTGTAAACGCTTTACACAATCAATGTGAGCGACACTACACATCGCACAAACTTGTGAATACAGCTTTCTTCTGATTACATACTTCTTATTACAACGAAATATTAATTCGTACAGATGTGAAAAACTTTATAGAACAAATATTTAAATCATACATATGACGCCATACCTCCATATGTCCATTGACAATTTCAGCCAACACGATGTACTCGTCTATAATTGTTGCAAATAGTTACCTTAAACATTGCAAGAAAAAAACTACTTACTGTGTCATTGTTTGTTACAGATTTTGGCAATGATGTTTATCGAGCTAGAGAGAAGGAAGGGATTTGTTACCTCTGGAATACAAACAATTTATTGGTTCCTATCAACGCTATCTCATGCAGTCATCCTGTATTCTAAAATGGTGAAACAGGTACTAGAAAAAATTGAGAATAAAAATTCTCGAAACAGTTATAAGCATTACAGATGGCAAGTTCAAAAAGCATTCAAACTCCTAGATAATTCACTTTGTTAAGTTAGCTTTATTGATTTGTCATTTTGATGAATAGAATGAAGTTTTACAGACACTTTATGTAAATATCAAATATTTTCAATTTCACTGTAGTAAAAATCGGGAAAATCAAGAAACGGACCTATATTATGCGAGCCATAGTTGTTCCAAGTAGCTGAGACGAATTCAATATCATCGAAATAGAACAGTTTTGCACGCAATGTCTTTCTAACATCATATTTGTATATGCATGTCAATGAAAATGCTGCTCGGATATCTTTAAACTTTCCATTCTATTCAAGGATTTTGAAGCCGGATCTGATGAATATGTAATTATGAAAACCTTGTTAGCACTTGGTGCGGCACAGTTTGTCCTGACATGGTTTGCCGATGCGAACAAAAATGCAGTGCACGTAAGTTAAAATAATACTTTTCATATGATTTGTTACTGTTTTGAACATACTTTGTTCTGTGCTCAAGATTTATATGAAATTAACCGGGATACAGTCTATTCCTGTGAAAGCGCTTATATTCATGCTGATCAGAAATTACCATACAAATAGAATAACAAAAGAAAGAACTAGTAAAAACAATTTAATGAACCTAGTTTAGGCTGAAGTACATCGGTTAACTTTGACCAATATTTTAATCTATTTTATTTTGCAGGGAGAATGTAAATTGTCTCAATCTTCGTTCATCTGTCGCTTAGTATTTATCTGGTTTGATGGGTAAGTCAAAACATTTACTAGTATATTAGAATACATCTTTACTGTACACATTGATATTTCCAAATTTTGATTTGACCTTAAGGACATTTCTTCTTCAGTTTGTTAAGAATGACGACAAAAGTTAAATGATACGTTTTTCTGTTTAATCCGAAACAGAGACATTATTTTTGTTGTCTGTGTAAAAACAATGGTATTAATTAAAACTCCAGTACGGGTTGTTTCCCTTCACAAGATTCACTTAGATATCGGTTATTATTGCGTTTTATGTTCAATTTGAAGCAATGCTGAGCAAGTTGTTTTCTTTTTGCAGATTTATGAATTTGGGTTACCAGCGTCCGATCACTGAAACTGATATTCCTGAACTGATGCCATCAGAACTGGCTAAAACGGCCATTCCAAACTTTGAAAAAGCATGGCATTCGGAACAGAATAAGGTCAACAAAAAGTGAGTTTTTCAATAATCAAGACTATTGCATTAAAACATTGCCGAAGGAAAATTAAAGCGGATATTATATATAGTATGTTAATTGTTGGTTAGTTGCTGGCTGGTCAGATGGGTGGAGGGGATGTGGATGTAAAGACAAATGTAGCGAAGTCTTTGAAAAGACCAAAATTTCATTTGTATTTCAGTCGCAGTGATAGCAAGAGTATTGTGAGCCTGTTGAGTGTTATCCTTAAGGCAGACTTCTCTGTTCTTTTCGGGACAAATATGTTGAAACTAGCATCATATGTCTTCATAACGGCAAGACCTTTCATCACTGGGTAAGTTCTAGCAATACATCCTCTTACGTTTGAAGAGTCCTAAAACCAACGCTAGTCGTTTCTCTTTTCGAAAACGCAGAATTTGAATAGTTTTCATTTATATGTATAGAGCAAAACTTTTTAATCGAACTGGGAAATCGTTTGTTTCTTAACTTGTTCTGTTGATTTCCTTTTCTTATTTTAAATATCGTCGTACACGTTTAAAATCCTCATTTGGTTAATTTCAATCGCGTCCTACTTTCCCAGTAAAACTAACTAGTGTTGTTTATCTACATAATTTCTAACAGTGTATTGGTGGCCTTTGCTGGTGACTTGAGTCAACCTGGATGGAAGGGTTATGTGTACCTCTTTGCGGGAATTATATGTATCTTTGGTGACGAATGCATCTGCAACTATGTGGAACATATTGGTAGCTCTACAGCTCTTAGGCTAAACGTATGCCTGAAAAGTGCTGTCTTCAAAAAGGTAGATTATCAATTACATAGATTACTATGAAGCTTCATCAATAGTTCATACATCTGTAATGTCTTTCTTGAGTCTTTTATCTGGAATTGTGTACGAACTTTAATATAATGGTGATGAACTGTGCTAAAAAATCTTTTTACAAAGTTCATTTTAAATGATATTTGCTATTACGTAGACATTAATTTCTAGATAATAGTCTGTTAATTACTAGTTCCATGTGTCACTACTTATCTTAATTCAAATTTCAGTCCATGAGATTGACAAACAAAGCCCGTTCTGAATCCACGGTTGGAGAAATCGTCAATGTGTTGAGTCAAGACGTAAACCAAGTACGAGTGTTCATATCTCACTTCTTCTGGATCTGGTGTGTTCCACTGGAGTTTATAATCAGCTTTGCTACACTATACTACACAGTAGACTGCGCAGCTCTAGCCGGTGTCTCAGTGCTTGCCCTTGTAATGCCTCTTAATATTTACATGGCAAGGAATGGACATGATACTCACATAGCACGTATGAATAAGAAAGACAAAAGAATAAAACTACTGACAGAAGTCCTAAATGGTATAAAGGTAAAACAACATAACTATTTTATTAAACAAGATGATTAAGTGTTGTTACTACACCTTTCAATCGAAGAAATGGCTATTGGCTCAAGCGTTACTCACCGGCTTGAAGTTTTGGTGCACAAAAATAATACCAGGGCGTAGGCCTTCAACCGTAAAGAATAATTATGTTAATCATTGAACAAGGTTTAAAGATGACTGAAGATGGTCAACAGCGTTTCATGTTATCGGGACATAATGCACACAAAAGCCGGATTAGGACAAATAGAAATACATTTCTTTTCCGTATATAGATTATGAAAACATGTATAATAGAAATGCACGTGTTCTAAACAGCCATTGCAATTTCAGTAAATCATTTTAACTTTTATGTGTAGTACCATATAATAAAAAAAATGTATTTTCTCAGATTTTAAAGTTGTATGCTTGGGAGATGGCTTTTGGAGAGAAAATCTTAGAACTACGTGAAGGAGAACTTGCCATACTACGTAAACAAAGACGCTTTCATATCATCCACTCCATATGCTGGGGAATTGCACCCATAGCGGTAAATGATTTAAGTTAATTGAAATTCATGAAATAAGAATACCTTTTTAAACGTTCAAAAGACTTGTAGAAATAATTGAGTCTGTCTGTTAATATTGCCTATATTCTTTTTAATTCAAGGTTTCTACTCCTACATTTATACATATAATATTCAAATACATACTACGATTTCTTTTTAAAAAACCGCTTGCCATTTAATTATCCTCAATGTTTTAAATCATCTACTTTCACATTTAACTGTACGAGGTGTACTTACAAGGGCTATTGGGGGAATGTGTATGTTTATTCTAACAGTTGAGAACTTGTTATTTTATGTTTTAGATGACCCTGGTGACGTTTGCCGTTTATGTTTATATGAGCGCCGACCACATGCTTACAGCCGAAACAGCTTTCCGAGCAATGGCTACGTTTGGAATGTTGACACACACATTTAACGTAATGCCGCATATTGTTTGCCACTTTCTGAGATCAGTTGTTTCCCTCAAAAGAATTGAGAAATACCTCAATAATGAAGAAATTCCAGAAGACGTCGTGACGCACCATGTTTCAGGTACAAGTATAAATAAAAATTATGCGTACTTTACAGTTTTTGCACAAAAATATCAGTTACTGCACACAGTATATGTGTTTGCCTTTTTATTAGGTCCCAGTCATAATTTGTCTATAATTTGTATGAATACAATGTTTGCCTTACCCTTTGATTTTTAAAATGAGTATGTTTTTCCAGATGACCCAGTCAAGATAGAAGAAGGAACGTTTACTTGGGACGATAAACTTGGACCATGTCTTAAAAAGTAAGTTACTATTACATATTCACATGATCAAATTGATTTTCGAGTCGTTTTTAACAGATTATCTTCCGAAGGGTCCTGGCTATTTCGGTATAAAGCCGCTCTTTAAAAAGTAATGACAGCATACCTTTGTTGTAAGATTTATCTGAGAGCAAAACTGTAGGATAGGTCTTCTCAAAGTATTCTTTAGAGCTGTAAAAACAAACAAAAAATCGATTTTTAGAGAAATTCAAAATCATAAATACATTTTGTATGTACAAATATTTCTAAAAAGTACTCAAAATTATTCTTTAGAACTGTAAAAAGAAATTAAAAAAAAACACGATTTTTATTTTAAAAAATTGGAGAAAATCAAAATCATAATTATGTACATATATTTCTAAAAAGTTCTCAAAATATATAAACTTATTACTTTTGTATCGTTTCAGTATAAATTTATCGGTTCCAAAAGGGAGTCTTGTAGCTGTCGTAGGGACTGTCGGTTCAGGGAAATCTTCACTTATGTCTGCTATCTTGGGAGAGATGGAGAAGAATGAAGGAAAAGTAAATGTACACGTATGTATTATGTAGAAGTATATCTAGCATTCACGAACATATACTAAAGTTACAATATAAAACGTTATTTCAGTTATGATATTTAGCTATATGTAGCTTTAATTTTCCGCTTCCCAATATATAATATCTTTAGTAAATGTTAAAATTCAGCTTCCGCTGCATATTCTAATTAAATGATAAAATGATTTAAGTTGTATTGGTCAGCCATGTAAATGAGCAAATAGATAATTATGCTGATTGTTTTTTCTTACTAGGGAAATGTCGCCTATGTCCCACAGCAAGCCTGGATACAGAACAATACTCTAAAGGACAATGTATTGTTTGGTAACAAATACAGAGAACAGATATATAATGAAGTTATTGACACGTGCTCGCTGCGAAGAGATTTGGATATTTTACCAGGGAAAGATCTCACAGAGATTGGTGAAAAGGTATCGTACAATTGACACATCGTATTTCTTATCGCTTTAATCAAAGGCGGGCATGGTAACACTAGATCTATCAGTTTTGTATCGATGTGGATTTATCATTGTTTTTTGTATTTCTATGAGTAATTTTACAACTAATAATATTCCTTTATTAATAATTGGTGAATAATTATCTTTCTTAGGGAATTAACCTTAGTGGTGGACAAAAGCAGCGTATAAGTTTGGCCAGGGCTGTTTATTTCAACGCTGATATATACCTCCTGGACGATCCGTTATCTGCCGTAGATGCTCACGTTGGCAAGGATATATTTAATCACGTGATTGGGGAAAAGGGACTGTTGAGAAATAAGGTAAAATCTTTAAGCTTTCTAATTCAGTAACTTAAAAAAGACAATACCAATTTTATTTCTTTCAGTGATTTATATCATTTCCGATTTCATCCATTTAAGAGACAGAGGTTCATTGTGCTGCAACAATAACCTATTACATGTTTTCTTATTTAGAAATGGTAAATATTAATGAAAAACATTTGAATATACATTGAAGTGTATGGTTTCAGAAACGGTAGAGCACATCCGATCTCCTAATGTTTAATTGGATTAATGTAATGAAATTATCAATGAAAAATTCTTAATTTTATATTCAGACAAGGGTACTTGTTACACATGGCATCACGTGGCTCCCCTATGTTGACAAGATTGTAGTGATCGATAATGGAACAATCTCAGAGACCGGCACATACGATCAACTAATGAGCACTGAAGGTGCCTTTGCAACGTTTATCCAAAAGTATAAAACTGATGGGCACATTTCGGATGACGAGGAAAATACAGTTGACGGTTAGTATATATATCATTCCAACCGTACAATAGCATGGGGTGTCAACTAGGAATATAGTATTTATACTGTACAGTATTTGTACTTTATTTTACTGAAGTTTTACAGTTATTTATAAATAGTTTTATAGTTACATATAATTATAAAAAACATGTATTTTAATAGTTTCTGTTTAATGCTAAAGAGGCATTTTGACTAAATTAAATAAAACAACATTTCAGAAATAAATCACATTGATACAAAAGGGACTGCAGATACAGAAAGAGACCATAGATGCGGCGACTTTGTAAACGCCACAAGTATCCCTGTGCCGCCGTGTAAGTTGATTTCACATTTTTCACAGTGATTGAATTGCACGCGTAAATGAAAATTAGGTCAGCAAGTTATATTTCGGACAATTTATTTTATCACATTTTAAGCGCTTTGTTGTATTTGTTTTGTCACTGTTTTGCAGTGGAGAATTTGTTCTTGGACTCAGACAGTGGATACAGTACAGAATCTGATACAGCATCTAGACGTAAAGACAGGTCAGTTTAATTTCTTACTGTAATTTCTGTGTTATGTCTTGTTTTAAGAATTATTATTTCCAGTGAGAAACAGTTCTACTTGACTTAATTCTTATCTGTACCCCTCATGATAATGAAACGTTATCAATTTCACTATGTACAGATAGTTTTTTGTAAATATAAAAAAAAATTGTTTCTTTTTCAAGAGATGAAAAAGAAAAGGACAAAAGCTTGTTTAGACGTTCAATATCAAGGGTCATTTCGATGGAAGACAAACGAGAGAAAAGTGCAGAAGAGACGGCCATACAAGCACCTGAGAATAAACCCACAAGAATAGAGACATTTGATGACAAAGCAAAATTAAATGAAGAAAGAATAAAACGTGAATCTGAAAAGAATTCTTCAGGAAAACTTATCGATGATGAAGAGGTCGAGACTGGAAAGGTACACAGAATAACACAGATATTTTATGTGAATTTATATACAGTACTTTATGTTATTACCTACTTAAATGTGATTCCCCTCCAGTATGCTATTCAGGAACGACCACGTGTTTAAATATCCTAAAACATACTTGATATTTTTCTTTGAAACAAGTTGTCAGAATTGTATGCAATACAAACAAAAAACTCTTTTACTTAAAGAGAGCTGACCCTTCTAAAATCAAACTTTTAGAGATTGACGTTGTCTTTTGTTTGTGCTTTTTTCATTTTTCTCATTGCCTGTTCGGCGACTGTAGCGAGTTTTAAAATTGTTATGACTTGCCTTTAGTTGTTTCATGCTCGAAAAATATCAAGTAATACGAAGAATTATAATTTTTATGTGTATGTACCTTTCAGTGTATCACTCTGTGTTTCTCCTTTTTGTGCGAACTGCATTCTGGTGTGATACATACAGTAGAACTAGCGAAAAATGTATACATTTTCATATATCCATATGAATCAATACGTTTGGAATTCTCAAAAATAATTCACAACAACAAAACACAAAACATCCACATAGGCAATACTTGTGGACTCCATGTCTATATTTTGAAGCCCCTAAACACTGTATTTACATTTTTCTTTACAACAGGTGCAGTTCAAATACCTCCTTCCATACTTCAAGGCAGTTGGATTATGCTCATGCTTTATGATTGCAACGTGTTTCGTTGGATTTAAAGTATGTGATATTTCGCGAGACGTCCTGATAAAAGACTGGACAGAAGACGATTCTTTGAACAATCTGACTACACTCCCAAGTGACAGTGAAGAGAGATATGAAGAAAACATGTATTTTATCAAGTTGTTTGCGCTTTTTGGACTAGTGCATTGTAAGTAATGTTATTATTGTTATATATTTCAGTATTTACAGTCCTTTTTCATGTTTCTTAAATACCTTTTTAAAAAATCAGTTGTATATCCACTGCGTGTAATAATATTTTAATTTAGAAACCTACGCAGCAGATTGGTGTTAATAACGAAAGATATAAATTTCAGCTACACTTGAATATATTTGATCGTAAACAAAAGATACTTGTAATTCAATTTCAAGATAATAATAACACAAATAACTTTAACCACAACGTTGCTGTTCTTTTTAGGTATAGCTAATCTGATTCAAGAAACATTAATGGCGTATGGCGTACTGCGGGCAGCTAGAGTACTTCATGAGAAAATGCTTAAAAATCTTCTCCGTGGACCGATGGCTTTCTTTGATACTACTCCAGTTGGAAGAATTGTGCATAGGTAATACACTGCCTTCTATTCATTCTTGATCGTCAAACAAATTAATAGAAAAAACATACATAAACATGTTTGATAATATGCCCCAATTTCATCTTAAACTATGGAATGTTTAAAAATATTTGTTTGTTTCTTATTTCAACAATAGTCGCGGTGATACTCTGTCCGCGCGATTAATTTTAATCCTAAAGTTATATCGTAACATGCTGATTTTTGTTTTTCCGCAAATTTAAAATTGCGCATGCATATTTAGAACCTCAGAAAGTTTTATACGCAAATTAAAATTCACATACTGACTTTTCACTTCGGTTAAATCAATTTTCATTCTAGTGCAAAAGAACAACACATATTTATTACATATTTGGCATGACCTTTTTCAGATTTTCCAGTGACATTGAACCCTTAGATGGAGAAATAACTGGTCGCGCCAACCACTTACTGCACTGCATTTTTGGACTCATCAGTGTGTTTTTTGTAATAATGACATCTTTGCCAAAGTTCATCATCATGGCAATACCGATTGCTATCGTCTACAGTGAAATTCACGTAAGTCTCAGGTTGTTAGAATCATCGGCAGTAAATTGTGTTATTAGCTTTCATATTGCCTAAGTAAACATTTAAATGTTAATGTACGTTATATGTTCTCAAGTTCGTAATTTTCAAATTGTATCATGTATGTATCTATGAGTTCATCATGCGTTGTATTGATATTTCTGTTCACAGAAACGTTTCGTGCCAGCCAGACGCCAGCTCAGTCGGATAGAGTCAAATAAAAATACACCAGTACACAGTCATTTCACTGAAAGTTTATATGGTGTGCATGTTATTCGAGCATTTGGAGTTCAGAAAAGGTTTGCTGAAGAGTCTGCAACAAGGGCTGAAGAGTCAATCAGAGCAGCGTTCTATAACAGAACTGTAGATAGGTATGATCACTTCTATGTAAAGTACTTTTATAACCAGTCTCATTCAGATTGAGTGGTATCACATAGCATTTAAAAGACAATCTAAACGCTGAATTTATCATATATAATATCATATTAGTTTAGTAATGTCTGTCACTATTGACTGAGATATTAGAAGTAAACTATGACATCTTGTTTCCTAAATATGTCAGGTGGATGAGCATACGTTTGAGTTTAGTGAACATGTGTTGTTTTGCTGCAACAACATACTTTGCGATACAGGAGCGAGAGTTTCTAAGTGGTGCACTTATTGGAATGGCGATCAATTACGTTCTGCAGGTATGTTAGAAAACTTCTTCATCTCCGCTTTAAAATATTATGAAATCTTACAAAATATTTTTTCTATGATATGATTAGGATCTATGCTAGCATAACTGATATCTTTTTACTTATGAAATATGTATTGCTAACTAAAGAGTGTCCAACAGTAATCACATGCATGCGATCACATACTTAAAAGCTGAAGTTCTGTATTTATCTATTTGTGTTTAGCTGAGTGGCTCTCTAGAAGGATTTGTTCGGTTATCGGGAGAGTTAGAGAAGGATGTTGTTTCCATTGAACGGATTGGGCAGTATTCATCTATCGAACAAGAGGTATGTAGAAAATATGCATTGCTTTTGTTAAAATGATTGGAAGTGTGTATACAGAATCCGTGACTGAATACATACACCATTTTATCCTTATGATAACCAGTAGACCCTAAAATGCAAACATTCTGAAGTAAATGGAGTTTATTCCTTTTCTTAAACATATCGATTTCGTTTTGAGTAATAACATCGCATTTAGATTAAGTGCCTAGAAAAATCCTCACCAGAATCTTTTTTCTACTAAAATGGTTTTACAAATATCTCCAAAACTTGGTACAGTTAAGAACGCACTTAGTAAGTGAAATCAGCTCTTCTACATTTAACGTGTCTTTCTTTCGTTACATATATCAGGCGCCTCTTCATACATCAGACGTACCAGTCAAATCCTGGCCAGAGAGTGGAAAGGTGAACATAAAGAATTACTCAGTAAGATACAGAGAAGGTCTCGATCTCGTGCTGAAAAACATCAACGTGAACGTCAAACCTGGTGAAAAGGTAAATGTTGTGTAATATTGATATATTGATCAATACCTTTAGGCTTAAAAATATATATTCTCTCATTTGTTTAGAATTAAGTTTGAAGGATTAATGCTACAGTACTGTGTCATATACACAAGAACTTTTATTTTAACAGTAGATAATATGTACAAATATTAGCAAACAAATAATATCTTTGAATATATTGTAACTTCCAGGTTGGTATAGTAGGACGTACTGGGGCAGGCAAGAGTTCTTTGACGTTGGGCTTATTTCGCCTCATTGAACCTGCAGAAGGTAGCATACATATTGATAAACATGACATTAGCAAACTGGGGCTGTTTGATTTGAGATCAAACCTCACTATCTTACCACAGGTAATTATACAGGCAAAACTGAGTGTATTTCACTAAGAAAAAGATAAGCACAATTATGTATCAATTTTTTCAATGACTAAGACTAATTATTAAAAATTATTATGGTTTTAGTTCCAATTAGTTTAAATGGGTAAAAGAATGAAATTGATATAATCACACCTTTGCATGATACAAACTGCCGTAGTAAGTAAATTATATTCTATGTTCTTTCCATAGGAACCTGTTCTATTCTCTGGTACATTGAAGAGCAACCTTGACCCACTGAATACTTACAGCGATGAAGCAATCTTTACTGCACTTGAACATGCTCATCTTAAAGACTTTATTGATGCCTTACCTGATAAACTGAACTACGATTGTGGGGAGGGAGGAAAAAATCTCAGGTAAATAAAATATGCACTTCTACAAAATAACTATAACCTCGCGGCCGCCGCCTGTCAATTAAAGTTATGCACATTTGCGATGAATCATTCTGCATTTTTGTGTAAAAAGTTATTAAAACAAAGTTAAAACTGTTCAATATTGTACTTACTTCAGCGCCATCGATATTTTGCAGAAATGTGTTACCTTTATTTAGACTTTAGATGCTTAGAAGAAATGTAGTTAATTTCAGTTAATGTTTTGCAGAAATTAAACAATTAAGTATTTTGGAAACCTCATTTTTATAAATTGCTAAATGCATAACAAAAGTTTATTTTTCATTTTTAAATACCACTTCATTATAGTGTCTGAATAAAATACCTTAAGTACACTTGCTTAGGCATCATAGGAATAGCAAGCAAGATCAATCATACATATTTCTAGTTAAACATCAGACCTTACTTTTTTAAATTAAATATAGTTATTGCATTGCTGAGTTGACTTTAAAGTTGATGTAATTTTCAGTGTTGGGCAGCGTCAGTTGATTTGTTTAGCAAGGAGTTTGCTTAGGAAAAGTAGAGTGTTAGTTCTGGACGAGGCGACAGCAGCAGTTGATATGATGACGGATGAGTTGATACAGAACACCATCAAGATGGAGTTCAAAGACTGCACAGTTCTCACCATTGCTCATAGATTAAATACAATCATAGATTACGACAGGTAATTTCTTCCTTGTTATATTAACCCTACACTTAATTTTTATCTTAATTTTTATCTTCAAATATACATATCATTATATAAACAGGCTTAAGTTGCTAAAAACCATGGATATTTTGTTCATTTCCAACGTAGATGTTCTCCGCATAAGTTATAACATACTGATTGTCTTTTCAGAATCCTTGTATTGGAACAAGGGGAAATAAAAGAATTTGACACACCTACAAAGTTACTGGAAAACAAAGATTCTGCGTTCTATAGTATGGCAAAAGATGCTGGACTTGTTAAATAGACGACATTGTTTTCTTAGTTTACAGACATTGTCTTCTTGTTTTACCCTCATCATCGTTGTTGTATATATTATAGGCAGTCATAATAACAAACAATATGGCAGACTTAAAACCAGCAATATCAAATAAAGATGTGCCAATAAGGTGCTGGCATTATATAATTAAACAGTTCTATGCATAGCAATTAAGCATCTTTATTTTATGGACTGTAAATGGCATTGCACACAGTAGAAAGTCTACCCTTGTTTTTATTTTTGTTTCTGTTCAGTCTTGTGTTCCTAACATTGCTATTTTGCTGATGTATAACATCAATGCGAATTTATCTATTCAGTACATTTGTGAATACCTCAACAGGGAGGGTCTTCCAAAAAAAGGGTCCAGTCCTGAACTAATGCCAATACATGTAATATTCATTTAATCAATTTGCATCACGGACCTATATAGGTCCGTGGTTTCCATGTAATTGTGATATGGTTAAATGTTCCTTACTAAATGTATTTTGGTGTAATTTACAAGTATATATTAATGATGTTTCTATTTATATTTTTACATTTGATATTCTATTGCAGAACTGAAAAATGTCATTTTGACATTTTGGACTTAAAATACACTAAAATAAATTTCATCTTACATTGTTGCATTTAAAAAAATAGTTTTAATGAACAGCTGCATAAAACAAGTGTTATACTTGAAAACAAGTCATTATCATTTTAAAATGTAAATATATAAACAATTTCATCTATTGTTGTTTATATAGTCTTACACTTTTCATATGAATCGTATACACATAAATGTCATTTTCTATCATTTTAAATATGTCATTGTACTGTGCATTACTTTAGAAGTGTTCACTGGTTTATTCTTTTAAGCTGTTGACAATCTGTTTTTATATACAATTTTTGTTTCTGTTTGTTACTTTTTTATTTGTTAATAGTTATAATACCAAATAAAATATTTTAAAAGACTATTTATTTCTATTCTTTTGATCCGGTATCTGACACTTAAATATTTGACATCATTAATACTACATACAGAAGTTTACACTCTGTAAAAACAAATTCAAAGTTCAGTACAATCATATTTCAAGAAGTACAAAACTTTAAAGTGACACTTAAGAACAAAATTTTAGTATTTTGAATAATGATAAATTGGATTAAGTCTAAAAGCCAGCATAGAATATGAAGAATAAACCATTGAATTTAAACGAAACACGCAAATACAGAATGTATTTGTATACGCATTATTTCTCAAACAAAAGAAATTCTAAACATTGTAAAACCATATGAAGCCGTTGGACCCTTTTATGTTTTGTAATGCAATATGGATATTATACAAAAGTCGTCTAACCTTCAAGCAGGTGCACGAGTACTTTCGACTTTCAAATCGAGAGATAGAGCGTTCCTCTGCTTTCATCGCTGGTCTTTATGAATTTTTAATTTTAAAATGTTAAAAAACCAAGAATAAAAATGAAAGAAGACGACGGTTAACCATTTACTTTTAACTGTCAAATTGGATTTATAATAATTGTATGTTGTTAAAAGCTTTTTGTTTTGTTGGAAATAAAGTTAAACTTGCATATGAGTCTAAGGTAAAGACCAAGATTTCACCTTTTACCGAATGAAGAAATGAACGCGACCGGATAATCTGATTGTTTAACTGGTCAGTATGACGCCATGACAAATAAGTCATATTTCACATTTAGAAAACACTATGTAATGCAGCCAGTCAGTGCTCCCACTATGCAAAATGACATATCAAAAGGCCACATTCAAGATAGAACGTGCCTCCAATTTTTTTGTCCAATTAGCCAATTGGAAAGCAGGTATCTTCTTCTCCTCTCGTCTTTTTTCAGCGATAGTGCTTCAAACAGTAATTAAGTTATTTCTAACAGAGCACTGTCCTACACTGGATGAGTTTTTACTCTGTAGCGTTCTTCACTGGAACTATATATCCACCCTACCAGTAGTTTCCTATTGCTTTCAATGAAATGTAAAGGTTTGATGCTGTAACCTTAACACATTGATTAAATTTGATTTGTGAAATCAAAATTGACAAAAAATGACTGACATGTAATTTAAATATGTTGCATTTTTTGTTGTATTACATTTGTTGTACTATTTTCCATTTATAAAACGTAAAAATTGAGGGATCATCAACATAGTTTTTTGCAATTTGACAAAATTTTACCCCTGCCACTGTGGGAAAGCACTCTGTTAAAAGGTGATGCCAATAGCCATGTTTGAAATAAAATTGCGGGGGGGAAAAAAATTGGTGTGGGGGGAGGGGGGGGAAAATTCAACCAAAAATGAGATGCATTCTATCTTATCAGTTAAATGTCAAAAATAAAAACAAGTCTTCAAAGAACATTTCATTTTTATTGTATTTATATCCAAAAGAACTTTCTTAATATCTTATAAATAATGAGCATTTTCGAGTATAAAACAAAAGAATGTTCAGAGTAAAATCAGTACAGACACACAGAAAACATTGACATATAATTTCTGAACCAGCAGAAATACCACAAGTAAAAACAAGGAGATATGCATGCGTAGAATATCTAAATTCAGTATTAGGCAAGATGAATGCAGACATAGTATTATCCGACATTAACAATAAAATCTAACCTTTATAAGGCAAAACAAAAGAAGTGTTGAGTCTTCTTGACAAAAAAAAGGTTAGTCAGGGTTTTTGAAAGTTCATTTCTTAAATTTGCCTCTTTTGCTCTAAAGCACATTAAAATTGGCCTTTTTGTTCATTTTCTTCTAAAAAGAAAGTTCGACGTCAACAGAAGAAAGATGAGGATGGTTGGGAGAGCCGAAATACACTTTTTTGCCCTAAGGCAATCTGCTGATTTATATAAAGGGTGACTTCTAAAAGCAGGCTTTTTAATTCAAGGGTGGATATATTAAAACTCGTAATTTTAGCAGAAATGTATTCACTCATTTATAGGTACAAAGGCTCTATAAGACTCACCTACAATTTCAGAAACATGCCAAAACAGGATTGCTTTTATCTTTAAATCTCATAAAAATTTGAAACATTTTAAATGTGTGTTCATCAAAATTCTTACTATTACATTAAAATATGTCATCAGCAGATAATAAACATTGCACTAAATAGCAGAATAAGGCACTAATTTAATAAAGTTTAAAACGACAACAAAGTCAAACGAACTGAACATTCTAAGATGACAACAAACAAAACTTTAAATGAGAGGGACAATAAACATGATCAGATTAAAAACAGATATTGCTTATGACACATTTTTTCATGATTATAAAAAAAGAAATATGACTATCAGACAACATATACACACAAAGCAGTTCTACAATGAAAGTTAGAATTGACATTTATAAATCAACACAAACTTACACAATGAATGAATATCATACAGTAGTAACTGAATTTCATATGTAGTGGTATATATTTAAATTCAAAATAGCCCTGCTAAATTTACTAACTGTACAATTCATTTACAGCCCCTGGAATGTAACCCCTTCATGAATTAATGGACAAAGAACAAATCTCTCAACACTTTGAATCTGTAACATACTTATTACAATGTGTAACTGCTTATACTGTAACAAGTTACAGTTAAAAAAAAATACATACTGTTATAAGTTGATAACAATCCTTTTTGCCAATAGTAGTTTACTTTATATTAAATATCACAATTTTTCATGAGAATCTCTACTTAGATATATCACCTATTGATCAAACTTCTTATCCTCATAATCAATTTGCAAAATGCCATTACACATCAACAGCATACTGGAATAAACACTAAACACTACTGGTAATCATATCTATTCTCGTCTTTGATTTGATGTCATACTAATTAAATAACCAATCAAATAATGGATTCTCATTCATTCTTAATTGGGTACAAGTGAAAACTGTCTTTAAGGTAGGCCAATATGCAGGTTTGAATTAATTAAAAAAGGAACAAGATGTTTTTTTAATCCATATACAGTGCAACCCCTCGGGAGTGAACACCCTTGGGAACACCGAAGAGTGTCAAGTGTTCTGGAGAGGTCAATCCTATCTTTTGGCTATATATATACTGGCATATTTACACAATTTCGCTAAATAGTCATAATCTTTGGACAAAACTCACTGGGTATTGCAGCCAGGTAAAACAAAACTCTCTAGATTTTTAAATTTTGATAGGTACCAGTATGCATGGGAGTCATACTGGGGTCTTGGCGAGTTCACCAATGGAAAAATCCTACGGTTGGCCGAGACTATAAACATTTTAAAAAAAAAGAGGTCAAACCCATTATATAGAAGAAAACAGGTGTCTTTATATAGAGGTTATTGCTTAAGGGAGGTGTCTTTCGGTGAGGTTAGACTATACAATTATTCAAAATTCATTTCTATGGAAATAAGCTAATGGAAACAATCCCCATGTATCATTTTTCTTCTCTGATTCTGCCCTTTTTACGCAGTAAGAAATATGCGTATCAACAATGAAAAGAGTCACCTTTCCAAAATATTTTAATTGATTTTTTTTTATACCTCAGATGATTCAAAACTGAGAATTTCTCTCATCTAATTATTGCATTAGGAAGTCTTTAATGTATTACTGACACACTATGAAACATGAATAGTACCTTTCTGGGACCTGTTTGTAAAGTTATTATTTCTTGTATTCATATAATAGTACATTCCCTTCTTAAATCTAAGCACTGCCCCCTGGTAGGAAGCAGGGGCATTATCTAACTGGTTCTGTAGAGGCGTTGTCTTGGTTTCAACAATATAGTCCTTATGCTCATTTCCTGGACAAGATGATTTCTTGAAACAACTGAAAAAATAATATACTATTAATTAGCTGCTGAATTGCTGACCATTTACCTTGCTGAATAACAAAATGAAGTTTTTCATAAATTTGTTATTTTGTAGTGTATCATTTACTGACAATCTGAGTAAACGGAAAAACCTACCAGGTCAACATCATATAGAACAAACACTTTGTAGGTTCCATGTATATGCAAGCTGTTCATGGTTCACACTGCTAGGTTGACATAACTGTGTCCAACATTGTATAAATCAACAAGTTCTATAAATATCTTTGCATACCAAACTACTGGTATCTATATAAAAGTTCTGTTTACTTATTATGCTAATTCTACCCAAAAGCTGATTTTACTTTTTACTTCCAGAAATTCATTCTGTTACATGTTTAAAACAGTCAAGTTCTGATATTTATTGTAGAAATACCAACATAAACTCTACTTCTACACAAAACTATTCACTGTTAAAAAATCTACATTTAGAAGAAAGTTTGTGACATTTTATAGAGTTCATAATGAGTCAGTCAGATTATAACTAGACATACTTGTAGTATCCGGAGGAGGCAATGTTCAGTGCCAAGTCTTTTGGCGAGATATCTGTCTTCCCATGATACATCCAGACGACGTCTGCATTTTTCCACATTGTCGTCTGCTCATATGGTAGAGGAAAATTGTCATTCAGATCTTTTATCTGAGCCATGGTGTTTCTGTCTGTACCTGTGACAGTGTAAATGTAAGACTGATATTTTGTTTGTTTTGATTACTGCATATATACACATGTCTTCATTTTGATATGTGTTTTACTAAATTCTTAGCCTGTTTTGTTCCTAAAATGAACTTTTCCATAAAACCCTGCTTTTCTAAAATAGTCTATTCCATTTGTCATAATTATTAAACAGTGTCATATAAGTTTTTTACAGGGGCACTCCTTGTTGATTCAGCATTCAAACTAGAATCTGAATAAGTGTAGACCACGATTAGACTGCTCGAATGTCAAGTCTAGTCATAGTCTACAATGTCCTAAAAGGTTTTGTTCACGCAGATACTCAAAGAAGATTTACCAACTGAATAACAAGATACAATTACATGGATGACTATGATCTATGGTAAAAAATCCAGACTCTTTTGTAGTCTACTATGGTAATAAAGTTAGAGATGTCTGCATCAATAACAGAAGATAAATTTACACGATGCTGCCAATACCACCAACACATCTGTCATAGTGAGGTCAATGGTACATTGGTATGCGTTTTTATACTCGTGTAAATACATTGTGAACAAATGCTTGAACACATTACCTTCTTTGCCTTCTCCATCGTTCCCTGCCTGTCCATCTCCAGCCGGGTTGCCATTATTGTGCGTGTTCGAACCTGAAAATATAGAATAACTGTTCAGCATTAAAGTCATTCAATGCATTTTGTTATGAGACACTCAAAACTTGTTTGTTTATCTTTTTCTGGTTGTTTTAAGTGGCACTACCAAGGCCATATATTTTGACTTCCCACAATTTTTAAAATTTTCTACGATGATCATACGTACAGTTCTTTCTTTGCATGCAGACATTGTTTTTTTTTAGAATAAAAACATTTGGGGAGACACATGGTAAATCATGGTAAACCATTCTTCTGGGGCTTTTGGCTCTTTGGACTGCTTGATATATGTAGATAATGTAGTTGTAGGAACTTTGCCAATGCAAATAATGTCTGTGGACTATGATAAAAATTATAAAAACTATTTTTCAACGTATCACAAAAATACTTCAATTTTTTTTTTCCAGAAACATCTTTCTGATAAAACTTGAACCATTTATTAGTTTTGCATAGCAAATGTACAACACTAATGATACTGTATACAGAAGAGTCTTTGGAACAGAATTTTTTTTTTTTAAATTGTAATGTTTCAAGGAAATGAGTCTGAAATCAAAAAAGATATGTACCTGTCCACTGTATATGTACTAAGTCTGTTGGTGATATATGTAAATGATTGGGTACAAAGTCATACTCCACAGCCGGGTACACTTGCACTATGTTCCCCCTCTTGCCTCGGACATTTAAATTGTATATCCGTTCCCCCTCCAGTCCTTTAGGACGAGGTATAAGTCGGAATAAATGTGTTCTATCCTGAAATCAAGAAATCAATCAATTAAGTGATACAGCAGTGACTTTAAATAAATGAATCCTCACAAGATATGTCTGAAAAAATTAAGAGGTAAATGATTATGTATTATTTTTACAAACTAGCAGAGATAAACACAGGTCATTTTATTTCAATACTTGGGACATAGCAAGGAGATGAATTAACAGTAAGAAAAACATTCTGAGGGCCAAATGAATAAATTTAAACATGGACAAATATTTAATGCATTATATAAGAGGATAATTGTTGGTTTCAGTGTAATATCACATTACAGTTTCACCGAGTGGGCACCATAAGTGATATTTTCAAAATTGGCACAGCAACAAGTGAAAATAACTACATAATATCGATATAATCCACCACTATGTTTCGATAAAACACCGAAAAACATAAAATAATAGTCTGGTATCTGAATTTCACTGTAGATGTGCAAAGATTCTGAAATAAATTACTATAACAAAGAAAACAAAATAATTTAATATCTATGGCATGTCATAATGTTAATAACCAATAAACAATGCCTTAGATAAATCTCCAGATGGACAATGCCAATACTATATCCCTTTTGTCCTTGGTTAGAGATAAAAACACCTTAGTTTTCACATACCTGAAATACCCTGCCAGTCTGGTCCGTGTTTAATGCCATCTGTAGTTTAGTGGGTCCTCCCACCTCAATCTGTGTGTTATCTTGTACAGGAGATACAATTTTCTTGCCTTTGTTAGCATTCTGACTAGCGTTTGTGTAGTATGGATCGTAGTCATCTGTAGAAATGTTGTATCTGAAATAAACCAAGATCTTTACTCATTTCAAAGGGAGGTAACTTCTGCAGCTTTATTCTTCTATCACAGGGGCTATAGGTTTTCATTCACGCTGGCCTGTATTGGTATATTCCTTTCATATAATCAGACGAAATTCAGGGCATAATTGGCAAAGTGGTCTCAATATATTGGCGTGCTCCGGGCATATGCCCTATATACTATGGCGTAGATCAAACATATAGCCCCACACTGCACCATGGCATGGTGAATAGCGCCCAATCATAATGTATGCATGTGCCATCAAATGTCAAAAATGGCAGTAATGTACAGCTGTCCCTATATTAATCTAATTCATAGACAATTACAATTAAGATATAGTAAAAAATTTTAAAAAAGCAGTTTTAAAGGAATTAAATGAAAACTTTGCAGCAATATGGTGGTCCATTCTAAAGACTTATTTAAAACCTTTATTTTTTGTAGACAGTGGAAAGATATTGTAATTCTTACTTCTTTAAGAACTTTACATACCTGATTCTCAGGACACATTTGTGTTCATTGCCTGATGGGAAGTATGGAAGAGTCCATGTGTATGTCAGGGGTTGTGCGTTGCCTCGTCCATTGCCTAAGTGGTTGGATCTAACAATAGTTAAGAGACAAGACCATTCAATATGTTCTACCTTTTCCGTAAAACTCCCAACAATCATACTTGGAATATCCAGTCAGAAATATTAACAAAACAAGAAACATTGCAGTTGCAACAGCCTGCAATTCAATGTACTAAAGATTCTGTGTGATCAGTTTAGACAATCATTAGCCATAACAGTTATTAGTTTAGCCAGTTATCAGCATACACAATCATTGTTAGCATTCACAGATGTCAGCAAAGACAGTTATCAGCATAGACAATTGTAAACATACACAGTTATCCACTAGACAGTAACTGTTGTCAGCCGTGACATCTTCTGCATAGACAGTGATCTGTCTAAGCATAATCTACAATAAATGCCACTCAGTTCAAAGTTAACATTAACATCGCTTGACCCTATAGTCAATGAAGGTCACTGACACAACTGAATGAAGAGTAAAGTTCACTGTAAAAATTACAGAATACAATTATTGTCAGAGGAATGAAACTAATGAACTCTTCTATTACTCATACCTGGACCAGGGAGCTTCGTAACACTCTGGTGTTTCCAAAGCAACTAGACACTGTTTCTGATCGGGATTTTCTGAGTCATATGGCACTCCCCAGATGTATTTTACATTTCGATTGCTAGCAGATGTGCATTTTGCTTCAGATTTATATGCTGAAAATACATTTTTATTACTAAGTTAGAACTTATACAAGTAAACAAAAGATTTCATGGGTATCAAAGGCTACTATCAAAAGGCATGCGTGTGCGTCTTGTAAGGGGCCACTCACATGACTTGGTGGTAACAGTCACAAGATTTAGTGGTTACAGTCACATATCATAGTGGTTACAGTCTTGGTAGACAGTGGGTACAGTCACATGACATGGTGGTTACAGTCATATGACATAGTGGTTACAGTCACATGACTCATTGGTTACAGTCACATGACTTAGTAATTGCAGACACATGAAAAATGGTTCCATATTTCAAGCTTTGTGTTTATAACTTTAAAGATGCCTGTGCCATGGAAATGCGAAAAAGAACATGCATTAAATTATTTATTGTGATACTCTTACATGAAAACTTGAATCTTCTATGCAAATTGCACATTTTCAGAAGTCTTTGTTGTAAAATTTTACTTTCTAATGGATAAAAGTCTGATTCAAATTGTGCAATAGATTTCTTGTTTTACCTGGAGCTTTTTCAAGATAGTTATGGAAAAGAATCCACTTTCCATCATTTTCTGTGCACTGTTTTTCATTGTTCCACTTTGACCAGTGTTTGTATTTGCCATTTGACCAGGATTGTACACATCTATGGTAAGGCTGTACGTTAAAACTCTTTGTCTCATAGTGGCTGGAAATATTTATAGAAGATATATGAAGTAACAAAAGGGCCAAGATGGCCATATATCGCTCACCTGTATATCAATTGCCAATAATACAACGGGTCATGATTTTAACATAATTTGTAGAGGTCCACTACACAATGCTTAGTAACATTCCAAATATCTAAGCTTTTCCTGTGGGCCTTGTGATTTTTTAAGTTTACCCTATATAAGCCTACGCAAAATCAAGCGACCGGGAAGGGTTAATTTTCATCAGGGGTCATGATTTAAGCAATTTGGTAAAGGTTCACAAGGCAATGCTACATGCTAAATATCTAAGTTCTAGGCCCTGTGGTTTCAGAGAAGAAGACTTTTTAAGTTTTTCCTATGTAAAATCAGAGACCCCTTGGGCTGGGTCAGTTTGACCCAGGGGTCATGAATTTGAACAAACTTAATGGAGGTCAACTAATATCTCAGCTCTAGGCCCTGTGGTTTCACAGAATATTTTTAAAGTTTTTCCTATATAAGCCTATATCAAACCAAGAGACCCCCGGGTGGGATCAATTTTGACTCAGGGATCATAATTTGAACATTCTTGATAGAGGTCCACTAGACAATGCTACATGCCAAATATATCTAAGCTCTAGGCATTGTGGTTTCAGAGAACAAGATTTTTAAGCCATAGCAACCACAGTTCTGCATGGAACGGAATTCTTTGAACAATTTTGGTAGAGCTTCATGCAAGGAACATCCCTGCATAGTTTCATCAATATTGGCTAAGTGGTTTCATTTGACTCAAAATGTTGACGGACGATGGACAATCATCCATTAGAAAAGCTCACCCTGGCACAACCAGAAGAGCTGAAAAGAAACTGTACCTTCCTGAAAAGTATTTTGCACACATGATGGCCCTATATCGCTCACCTGACTACCATTTGCTATAATAAAAGGGGTCATGATTCTAACATAATTCGTAGAGGTCCACTACACATTATGCTAAGTAACATTTAAAATATTTATTATCTGCCAGTCGGCCTTGTGTTTTTTTTAAGTTTTCCCTATATAAGCCTATGTAATAAGCCTATGTAAAATCAAGTGACTCTGCACCCCCCTCCTGGGAAGGGGTATTTTTGACTAAGGGGTCATGATTTGACTCTTGGTAAAGGTTCACTAGCCAATGCTACATGCCAAATATCTAAGTAACATTTAAAATATTTATTATCTGCCAGTCGGCCTTTTGTTTTTTTAAAGTTTTCCCTATATAAGCCTATGTAAAATCAAGTGACTTCCCCCCCTCCCGGGAAGGGGTATTTTTGACTCAGGGGTCATGATTTGACTCTTGGTAAAGGTTCACTAGCCAATGCTACATGCCAAAATATCTAAGCTCTAGGCCTTGTGGTTTCAGAGAAGAAGATTTTTAAAGTTTTTCCTATATAAGCCTATGTAAAACCAAGTGACCCCCCGGGTGGGGTCAATTTTGACCAAGGGCTCATAATTTGGACAATATTGGTAGAGGTCCATTAGATAATGATACATGCTAAATATCTAAACTCTAGACCTTGTAGTTTCAGAAAAGAAGATTTTTTAAGTTTTTCCTATATAAGCCTATGTAAAATCAAGTGACCCCCCGGGCAGGGTCAATGTTGACTCGGGGCTCATAATTTGAACAAAGTTGGTAGAGGTCCACTAGACAATGCCACATGATATATATCTAAGCTCTAGACCTTGTGGTTACAGAGAAGAAGATTTTTAAAACTTTTCCTATTCATTGCCATAGCAACCAGAGTTCTGCATTGAATGGAATTTTTTTTGAACAACTTTGATATAGCTTCATGCAAGGAACATCCCTGCAAAGTTTCATAAATATTTGCCAAGTGGTTTCAGAGGAGATGTTGTTTGAAGAAAATGGTGGACAGACGAACGGATGTACAACGTACGACAGACCGAGAGGAACGAGTGATCCTAATAGCTCACTCTGACACTTTGTGCCAGGTGAGCTAACAAGAGCTGTCAGTAGGACAGTGCGCTCGACTTTTTTAGTGCTTGCCAATAAAACTAGAAATGTGTCCATAGGACACGGATGCCCCCACACGCCACTGTTCTGTCAATCTCATGACTCTAGGTCAAATATTTTTTGGACTACATGTGCCACAAGTTGAAAACTAAAAATCAACAAAGGGCCATAATTCTGTTAAATTTGAGTAGCATAAAATTCCTTCCTTTACTACCATCTACACATTAGGTTGTTCTTCCCTGGAAGTTTAAGCAAAATCTGCCATCCGGTTTAAAAGGAGTTGCATTCACAAAATTTCTACATAGTATATAATGAAAAAAATCAACAAAGGGCCATAATTCTGTTAAATTTGGTTGCAGCAAAAACTTCCTTTACTGCCATCTACACATTAAGGTTGTTCATCCCTGGAAGTTTAAGCAAAATCTGCCATCCGGTTTAAGAGGAGTTGCATTCACAAAATTTCTACATAGTATATAGTGAAAAAATCAACAAAGGGCCATAATTCTGTAAAATTTGGTCCAAGGGAAATTCTTTGGTTTAGTACCATCTACACCTTAAGTTGTTCATCCCTGTAAATTTAAGCAAAATCTAGACCATCCGGTTTAAGAAAAGAAGTTCTTCACAAAATTTCTACATAGTATATAGTGAAAAAATCAACAAAGGGCCATAATTCTGTTAAATTTGGTCACAGCAAAAATTCCTTCCTTTACTACCATGCTACACATTAAGGTTGTTCATCCCTATAAGTTTAAGCAAAATCTAGACCATCTGGTTTAAGAGGAGAAGATTTTTAAAAAATTTCTCCATAGTATCATTGAAAAAATCAACCAGAGGTCCATTGAATTCTCTTTAAAACTTTGGTAGCAGCAAAGAATCCTCCCTTTAATTCCATCACACATTAAGGTTGTTTCATCCGTGTAAGTTTGAAGCAAAATGTGGCATCCGGTTTAACGAGGATGTGCGATCCAAGATTTCGGGGCAGACCGAGGACGGACCTAATAGCGACTCTGACACTTTGTGCCAGGTGAGCTAACAAGACTGTCAGTAGGACAAGTGCGCACTTTTTAGTGCTCGCCACATTGTGGGGGCATAACAAAACTTTGACAGTTAAGGGCACACAAGACTTTAACTAGGAATTTCTAAGTACAAATCAAGAAACATTTTCACAGAGTTATCTTCTCTTGCTTACAGATAGGTCTCATGATGGTACATAAGTACTCCAACTTTCAAAGTAATATCTCAAATGGTTAAGTCAACAAGTGGACAAGAATGAAAATTTTAACTCAAAAAGGGCCATAATTCATGTAAAATCCTTCACAGAATTACCTGCTCCTGCCCATGTTTTGGGATCATGATAGTAAACAAGTACATTGTATTCCAACTTTCAAAGTAATATCTCGAACAGTTTAGTCAAAAAGTGGACTGGTATGAAAAACTTAACCAAGATTCTAAGTCGATAAAGGGCCTTAATTTTTAAAACAAATCCCTGACAGAGTTACCTTCTCTTGCCAACAGATGGGGGTAATGATGTAAACAAGCATTCAAAGTTTCAAAGCAATATCTCAAAGGGTTTAAAGGCAATAAGTGGATTTTACCCATATTCAATGTATTTTCTAAGTAAAAACGGGGCATAATTCTGTTCAAAACCTTGACAGAGTTATGTACTCTTGTCTGTTGATGTAGGTCATGATGGTCAACAAGTATGGTTAGTTTCAAAGCAATACCTCCAATGGTTTTGAAATAAAGTGAGGTGGTACGAAAAACTTAACCAAGCTCAATACACTTTCTAAGTCAAAAAAGGGCCATAATTCTGTCAAAAACCTTGACAGAGTTATGTACTCTTGTCTGTAGATGGAGGTTATGATGGTAAACAAGTATGGTAAGTTTCAAAGCCATACCTCTAATACTTATTGAAATACGAAAAACTTAACCAAGGTGTGACACCAACGCCGACGATGACGTCGGGGCGAGTAGGATAGCTCCCCTTTTCATAGAAAAGTCGAGCTAAAAAAGCAAGCACTAAAGCACAACCAATGCAAGCACTAGAGCACAACCAGTGCAGGGCAGACACACCAATAGACAGCAGTGGAGTAGAGGTTTAGGTGTCTGCTGCTCACCCCAAAGGTTGTGGGTTGGAGCCTCACTAGGGTCACAACCATACCTACTCATATGACACCAGTACTGGCTTTCTTAGGAAGCTGAATTGTTAGTGATTTGATAAGCTTCAAGCTTTCTTCAAAAGCAATTTAAAATAATTATAAGTATAAACTAAAGCCCTACATTAGTGAAATCTTAGCAATTCAATCATCCATGTAAAAAAGCATGGCCTATTTAAAAATTCATGATAGAGACTAAGGGTTGTTCTATGTTTTAAGAAAAATACACGTCCCCTTTCCTTTGACAGTAAAACATTAAGCCGTTACCTGCACATGGAACTATTTTCAGCCAGAATTGCTATATCTTTCCACTGTGTTGGATGCCAGTATGGAAAGTAGTCCCTCTCTTCTGGACACTCGTAACCATAGCGCTGACCATTTGGATTCTGTCTAGTGTATGCAGCACTACTGTAACCAAACTTGTTTTTCTTTACATTCTGGTCAGCAGTGAACAGTCCTGTAAATATAACACTGTCACAGTATTATTCTGGTCAGCAGTGAACAGTCCTGTAAATGTAACACTGTCACAGTATTATTCTGGTCAGCAGTGAACAGTCCTGTAAATGTAACACTGTCACAGTATTATTCTGGTCAGCAGTGAACAGTCCTGTAAATATAACACTGTCACAGTATTATTCTGGTCAGCAGTGAACAGTCCTGTAAATATAACACTGTCACAGTATTATTCTGGTCAGCAGTGAACAGTCCTGTAAATGTAACACTGTCACAGTATTATTCTGGTCAGCAGTGAACAGTCCTGTAAATGTAACACTGTCACAGTATTATTCTGGTCAGCAGTGAACAGTCCTGTAAATGTAACACTGTCACAGTATTATTCTGGTCAGCAGTGAACAGTCCTGTAAATGTAACACTGTCACAGTATTATTCTGGTCAGCAGTGAACAGTCCCTTAAATGTAACACAGTATTATTCTGGTCAGCAGTGAACAGTCCTGTAAATATAACACTGTCACAGTATTATCTGATTTCAAAATATTTCAACAATCATGAACACTTAACAACCACATACAATGCTGATAAAATCTTGCAACAAAAGTAATGTTACTAACATATGCATACTACGTGTAGGTACAGCTCAAGGGAAATGACTCTGTTAGTATTGGACCAAGAAAGAAAATTCTGACAGGTACATTCTTCTTATGTGTATGATTTTTTTTTAATTGCTAGAGAAATTCCTATAGAAGTATACACTGAAAGATTTCCCAGTCAAGGTCACAAACACTGCAGTAACTGAATTAACATGGATGAAGTATGGTGTATACTTTATGGTGATCATATAAAAACATTTAGTTGTCTCCCTTTAACAATAATTGACCATGGGGAAATTATATGCACTGGCTGAAATGTCTTTAGACAGTAAAATGTTATGAAAAGAATTGGCAGACATATAAACAAACTTGGCAGACTGACTATGTATTTCTCTTTTATCATGTCTAATCTTAACTACTGCCCATTAATGTTGCACTTTACAGACGAAACAAATACTAAGAAAAAATTGAAAAGCTACAAGAAAGAGCATTGTGTTTTATTCATGATGATCATGTAAGCTCCTATCACATTTGGCTACAACGTTCTGGTCTACTATCTCTAAAAGGAGAATGAGAAGTGTCACCTTAGAAGTTTTTTCCTTTTTTTGTTGGCTGCTTTGTTATGGCAGCTTTAGTATTTCAGATGCTTAACTTTTAGTTCTATTGTTATTATATAGTGTAATTCTATTAATTTTCTCAGTCATGTGTATATATGTGAGGAAGTGGCTTATCAGTTCCTCCAAAATCTGATTGGGGGTGATAAACTTCTTCTAAACCATTTCTTAGCGGTCACACTTTTGTGTTTCTTTTCCTTCTAAGAGTTTTATTTATATTTTTCTTTATGGTAGTTCTTAGACTTCTGTCAGGACCAGTAGTTTCCACATAGCTCTTAATTACCATTTGCTTTTATTGCATTTTCGTTTTATTACTGATTCTTTCCATTTGCATTCTGTGATATAATACAAATTGTGCTACTTGTGATATAATCCATGTAAAGTTAAACTGATATTGGTGATACGAAATATGATAATTATGATACTTGTGATATTGGCTATGGTCATGTGATATAATACTGTAATACTATGTTTTACTGAATAATACTCTTCATTATGTATGTAATTCTACAGTTCTATGTAATCGTAATGTGTGAATAAGTTGGCTTTAAAAGCTCTTCAGGGCTTGTGTTTTTTTGTGCACTATGTATCAATGTTATGTTTCAACCAGACTTTATAAAATAAATATTACTTGACTTGCCTTGACTAACAGCTAATATTGAAAAAATAAAAAGATCGTCACTTTTTCCATGTACACAGTACAGTACACAGTACAGGACTGTTACCAAGTTACATTACGATATAAGGAAGTGGTTCACAGCAGACAACTGACAAACCAACCACATGAGAAATTTGAAAACTTCTATAATTACCAAGGTTTCTTTCTCTCAAATAGCAGTCATCATAGCTTTCCCAGGATTCCTGCAGCCCTCTAGCCGTGTCAAGGGCCCCGTTCTTTCTCTGGTTAATCTTGGCCTGTGTCTCATCCATGGTCGGGGGTTTGGTATACTCCATTGTTTTTGTTGACGTACCATCCCTCATCTGCTCCTTCAAAGCTATAAATACATTTTAAACCTTTAATACCCAGTGACTTTGTTTTGGCAACCATCTGTGAAGATAACCCCTACTCACCATTCAGTCAGTAAATTTTCAGAGAGCACCCACTTTGAACAGGGCAATAATTTGACTGACGTCACAAGAAATCCAGTTGATCTAAATAAACATCCATAGGACCTGAATGAATCTGATAAGGAAAATATCTTGCTCTCCAAGAGTAATAAATGCTGGTAGCAAGAATGATTAAGCTTACAAAACATGTTTTGAAAGCTAGACCTGATGATCTTTCAACATTACTAAAAATCAAGGAAACATTTAAGTTTTCCAATCTGTAAAGATCTCGGCCCATTATGGGCTGATTTTGCCTGTTCTCAAATTACATTTAAATTTATATGTGAAAAATCTTTTTTTAATTCTTAACTTGGGATCTTTTTGACATAAACAGTATCAGTTAGGTACCACGGCAGTTAGAACAGAGGCAATTTCAACTTCAAATTTGCACATATTTTTCCGTTTATTATTCATGTGAGAGCCTTTTGACTAAAAGGAATTTAATTTTCTTTTGAAAGAAACATTGAATTTGGCACATTGAAGAAGAATGTGGTTATCAATATTGATCCAAATACGTATGAAATAAAATGCATAATTTTCTTTAAATTTGCATACAGAGAGTACTTTCGCCTACATCACCAAAATGGAATGTGCCATTATTATTTAAACTAATCTGCACATTTTCCTTTCTCTGCCATCCATGCATCATAACTCATCTTTATTTCCATCTAGAATTATGATAATTTGGTTTTAAAGTAATATCGAATTTATTATGTTTTGCATGCTCTAAGCTTTTAACTGAAGTTTTAACTAAAAGCGATTCATACCCCCTGTTGATAAACTCTTGACTCAAATAACAACAATGCTTTTTACCATTTTGGGGAAGCATCCCAGTCTGGACATGCATTGAGTAGTTTCCTCTAAACTTTGAATTTAAGGAATTTAATGACATCATGTGCAACATAGAGAAACACATTCAAATTTTCGGCTGAGAAGATGATGATTTAGTTGATTTCCTAAACATTTTTTACTTTCTCTCATTTTATGGCATAACGCTGTTTATGACCGACTTTCTTGATGTTTTGCTGGCAGAGTAAATGATATAAGGTGTCTATTAATATAATTTTTGTCACAATAATTATATTGAAATTTAAATTTCATAAATAATGGGTCCAGCCCTTTGAAACAAAGTACTTACGTGGTAAATTATCTTTGGCATCTTCACACATGTACTGTAGCACCAAATTGCAGTTTTGTTTCTGAGGGTCAGTGTCTTCATTGCCTCCACAGCCATGCTGATTGGTCCATTCCACCGTAAGCACAGTGCCTCCCTCACCTGTCGCCCTATTGGCTGATGGCCCACTTTGGAAATAGTGCTGAAACATAATCAAATTCATAACTAACATTTAAAGTGCTTGATGCAAAACTAAAGGTAATACACTTCTGCACAAAGTTAATTTATTTGAACTTACAACAGATTTGCACCAAGGCCTTGACTTAAATATGAGCGGACAAGTTACTGACACTGGAAACTCCAGTAAACCAAGCAGAGCAACTCCCTTACTGAATCCCTGTACTGTTTATAGTTTAATATGCTTTAAGGGGTAATGGGAACACTTTATCCACTGTTTCCAAATAACACTAACTTCTTTAGCCTATTCATCGTCGGACATCTACTGTCGTTGACTCTGCTACACTGTGATGTATGGAGTGTAGCGGAGTCAACAACCTTGAGTGTCCAATGATGTAGCCTAGTATCCAAACACTTTAACTTATGACAAAATTTATAGCTACCAGTAGAGCGCAACCTAAGATGACCATGATCAGTAAACAAGGACGTGCAGGAGAATCATAGTCTACGAGAACCATAGTCTACACATGTTATAAAGACAGAAATATCTGCCTCGAACATTAGGTAGATTTCTAATAATACAACAAAATCCAGTATTTGAAGTAGTTCAATTTTTGCCCCTTTGGATAATTCCCACATTCTTTTTTCCCCAAGATTATTGATGCCTGGTAAAGCTTGGAGCCTGGGGATTTTAACAAAGCTCCCATCTGCACATGTGAGCTTTTAAGACAACAAAATTGGCAGATGAGGCTATGCTGTGCAGCAAAACATTGTTAAGTGCATAAACAACATGAAAAAACATGGCTGAACCATACAAAATTCTCATAAATATCAAGGCAGGATATTTACATGTACATTGAATCAACAGCAACCAGTATGCAAAAATTAAATAGCACTAGTGAGCCATCAATTAAACCAAAACCAAAAATATAACAATTTTTTTCTGTATAAACCAGTAATTTCTTTCAAACCATCTCTGTCATACTGTGCAGTCAACCTTATTACCGGTAAGCGACATGAAGCAATCCATCACATCACCTAGAGTACTGTAAAGCACCACAAAACTAGTAATTAACACAGCTGACTTTTGTCCCAATGCATCTGACATTTATTTTCAAGTAAGTGCAGTCAAAAAGCTTTAGCACTAGCTATATGAAATTACTATTGTGAGTAATTAACCTATTTGACAGTTCAAACTGAGTGACCGAAATAAATTTGGTTTCACAATTATCCATAACCTTGATTACATTGAGTGATTCTGCCTTTGCCATCACTGGGCAATTCTGTCTTTCCCATAAATGGAGTACAAGTTGTGGCTGACTCTGATTTTACCATCAAAGCAGATCATGCTATGGGTGATTTGCTGGTCTGCCTTTGCCACCAGCACATATTATGCAGTGGGAGATTCTGCCTTTGCTACTAATGCAGAACAAATACAGTAAGTGATCATAATGTCCACTGTTGACTCTTCAGTCAGTGAACTTTCGGAGAGCATCACGGTGAACAATAAAATGTTACGTTGTGTATTGAAAAATTGACATGTTCAATTCCATTTTGATACTATAGAAGGGTTGATTTCATTAGCATAAAAATCCAACACAGCAACCTGAGGATTGACTTCTAAACTGCCTTTAAACATTGTGACCTATTTGATGAAAACTGTATCAAGACTTATCCAAATCTACAGAGCACAGGGCTTATTAGACCAGTCACCCAATTTTGGCAACTTTGTAGGTGAATCCAAAATTTGTCATATCAATGGGTCACCAGATGTTAAAATTAACAAGAACAGAAAACCCTGATGAGTCTGAACATGCAAGAACGCTATTTTAACCTAATATAGATATGATGGGTGTAGCTGAAAGTCACAAAAAGGACATGATCTTGACACATGAGAACCAAGATAAGTAGATGAGTAAGCACTTTTTGTGCAAAATGAGAACATTCAATAGCATCAATTACCGCTAGACGGAGTTTCTGTTTCAGGATGTGCGTCACAACGTAGCGATCAAGTGTTACAATCATAATCACAATTCACTAATTGTGACAAAATGAAATATAAAACTGTTGAAGAAAGCAACTTACATTTTTTTGTAATCTAGCACTTTCACGAATTACTATAGTATTTTCTACTAGAGTTAACTGGTATGTGTAACTGAGACAAATTATGTTTGTTAGACAAACATCAACAATATTTTTACATCAAATTGCTTTTCTAATTCATTTGCAGATTGTTGAAAAGGGCATTAAACCATCAAAGAATTATTTAAATGTTCATATTCATTTAGATATCTTAATAATACTGCAGATTAAACGAACTCCCCCATCCCACCCAACTACCAACAAAATAAATGACTTGATTTCACCAGATGATGCGTGTACTTTTGTAAAATTTTATGAAAACTATTAACAAAGCTGCTGTGAGTCATAATTTTAAAATTAAACTGCATCTTAAATATTGTACTAAC
Organism: Saxidomus purpurata; assembly: GCA_022818135.1. NCBI lineage: Eukaryota > Metazoa > Mollusca > Bivalvia > Venerida > Veneridae > Saxidomus > Saxidomus purpurata. The sequence goes on from JAFMSR010000011.1 coordinate 34,683,831, forward strand.
ACAATTATCACAGCGGTCTGTATCAATCACTTATGATACAAGTGCACAGGAAAACAATACCCTGATAGCAAAGTACATGTGACCTAGTAGCATGATTAGATGACAATAACACTTCACTATCATCAGATTAATTATCTACCCTATTATCATGAGGGGCAGTTTCCCTTTCTACAACCTGTCAACCTCAGATAATGTATCATTAAGTGGTCAACTTTTACATTTCACAATCTATGTATGTACTTGTAAGCTTTTATATAATAATGTCTCTGACATTACCATTCTGTACCAGTAATACCTTTCCCTCAAAACTGTTGTTATTTAGTATTTAAACTTAACAATTAAATGTCCATGCTTGAGGTATTAAATAACTTTACTGTCTAAAATGTTTTTGCTCTAAAGTTAACGAGCGAAGGTTAGTATTGAAACCATTGTACATAAATCTACATTTGTACATGAATTAAGTTATATATAAACAAAGAAGCAAATAAACATATTTAATAGTTTCAAAAGCAACCCTTTTAATATAATATGTGAGAGGGAAAGCTGATCTCTTAAATTTCTTATATTTTTTACATTGTTCAAGTTTTAAAACATTACTATAGCAACAACTTTATAGGCGGAAGTTCTTGCAACGAAGACATTAACAGCATTCAATGACTATGCTATTTCCTGGAATTATGACCAACATAACTGTTGCTAATATGTTTAAAAGTCATGACCTGTGAGTCTGCAATCAAGTGATCTACACTGACAAACCAACAGCTGATGTACATGTATATGTTTCATTTTACAGGTGACAGGAGTATCTCTCAACCATGTGATCTATCCTCCGCTTAGGGGGACTGGGGCCCCCGAGACCCTCTGGTATAGAGATTTTTGTGTCATTTTAAAGAAAAAGGGGAATTTAAGGGAATTTTATATAATTGCCCTATAAACCAGCCAGTGGTCTTACTACTGGACCAACCTCTTAAACATTGGTAAACGCCTACTTAATTAATGACATTTTGTAAGACCTAACAAGCTACTGAAATATTGTTTCTTGCATATCAGATCAGCATTTCTGGTGATTTTACTTATGCCTGAAAAATCGATCTGTCAGAGCCTCGTTCCAGCCAAAACAGTTACCCTCAGTGGCAGATATTTCAATCTGAACTGTGTGCTCATGGCAGAAACTAAAATACCACTAGGACTGTTGAAGTTTACTTTGATGTTTTTTCTACATTTTTATTCCTATAATTGTGACACAGTTCATGTTTCTTGAGTCCAAATTTCAATAAAGTTGTGCTTAGCAAACTTGTTACTGTGATTAGTTACTCAAAACTGCTTCTTTTCATCAGCATCTAACTGTACTTCCAATTAACACATCACAAAACATTTGAAAAAAAAAACGCAAAAATGAGAACAGGAAATAATTATTTTATGTTTGTAATGAATACAATTTATTAATGCTCTAAAGGAAGTATTGGTCAAGATATTTAAAACATCACTTTAAACTTGACATTCACGCTATTACAGAACAAACAAGTTCGGAGTGCACATTTCCTAATCGCCTTAAGGCTTCTATCTACTGTGATAATGCAAAAGTTCATAAAAAAGAGACACTGCATGTGAACATATAGTCCTCTTAGTTGATACATGATGACAGCTAATGTTAGGTGAACTTTTTTTTTAGGTTTTCTCTTCTAAAACAAAAATATCTAATCACATTATGGCAATCAAATTCAAACTCAGGACATGTACAAGCTTGTCCCTAAAGAGACATTAGATTTTACAATGAACAGAACAGTCAAGTCAATAGGGCACTTCAGCTGTCTTCTGACTCATACACTTACCATATTATACTGTTTCGCAGCATTAGTTGCGGCTGGCACATCTGTCAGATCTCCAACATTGTAACCACCTCTATTATTATTCTACAATGTAAAAAGTAATTCCATTGAAGCATTTATATCTTGAAGACACGTAGAGGTAAACTGAGGAATCAATTATGTGGGCTCGACATTTAGCATAGGGGCACCGGTCTCAAGTGTGGTTTGATGTGTCCAGACTAAGCAAACTGTGGTCAAATACATTTACCTCTGTGGGAGTGGATTCGAACCAATATTTCAACATCTACTAAATGGCTGGGAAAGACTGTACTAAATCATCATATTTACCTGTGAATCAAACATTCTGTTAGCATTAGCTCTGTTTGCAGACTTCTCGTTGAGTCTATTGTTTGATCCTCGGGCGTTATGCAAATATATGTCACCATGGGTGACAGCTGCCATGGTGACAAGATAGCATAAAATGACTCCTCCCAGTTTTTCTGTATTCTTCATGTCTGAAACTAAAAAAACATCAATGTATAAGACATCAATAACACTAAGTAATACACACTTGTTTTCAACAGGGGTATGGTGATTTCAAAGCTAACCCTTTAAAGGTATATAATTGGAATTTGGCCATGTAACAGATTTGTTGAAACTTTAATATGATTGGTTTATATCTGATCATTTACACTCATTTATGTTCACTTAGCGCTTAATTCAAGTAAGATTTTCACTTGAGGTGTTTTTAATATTTGATTTCCCTATCCCGGTTGCCTAATCAAGATAGAGTTATTTTATCATAAGTAAAAATTTGATACACATACTTTGCCTACAGAAAGATATAAATATAAGACCTATTGTATTATATTTGTGAAATATTTGCATTGAATATTATATATTTAGATGGAATTCATTAGAAATTCAAGTTTGAAAAGATATTATTACATGTTTGTAAATAAATCAATTCAGAAGCTACAGTAGATTTAAAACCTGCATTTTGGTTCAGAATGTTAAGATATTTGTATATCTATCCAATTCAAATGTAAAAGTAGAAATTATATTGAAATAAAAAGAAATACTCTGCGTTTTGAATACTTTCATATTAAAGGGGAGTAATAACACAATTTTATAAAAGTAAATAAAATGTAAATTTCTGATAGGGATCTAACTATATGTAGTGGGTCCTTTTGTTCATTAAATAAATCTCTAACAGAATATACAAAAAGTAAAAAGTCATAAAATGTTGCTTAAAAGTAATTGACCACCTTTAATGTGCAGCTCAATTGTCCCTAAGTTAATGCTTTTCATTGAGAACTTTTATACCCTGATGGTATTGTCTTCTAATTCCAGGTCAAACAAAAGCTGAGATAACTACTTGAAATAAAATATAACATTGTCAAACTGTTCGTCCTTCACAAAACAAAAGTTCTAGGCTCTACAACACTCTATAAATTTTGTAGAGCGCAGATTTGTTTTTCGTTACAGGAGTGTTTCTTATGTGAGGTTGTAGAGTGCAGATGTTTTTTTCTTGAAGGATGAGCACTTTTGACAATGTTATATATTTTATTTCAAATAGTCAAACAAAAGGTAAAATTATGTTTATATTAACATCACAAAGTTCTATCTAATCACAGACCTAAAGATTATAATTACCGTACATCACACACAGATATTATTATCATTATTCCTAATTAAATTTAACATCATTTTTGTTTCACTGAGTATCCTCTCTATTTCATTTAGTAACACTTAGTCCCTTTAATATTTAACAACACAAAGTATTCCTTTTTGTATTTTCTTACACAAATTATTCTATTCGTTTTCTTACACAAAGTTCTCTTTTGGCTTTTATACCATTTTGCTTTTGCTTGACACCTAGAGCTAAACAGGCACATCTAAAAAGTTCTAATACAATGAAAAGAATGAACGGTCAATTCCTGTATTAGCAAATAATAAAGATTTTGATTATTTCCTTGATAGGAAGTTGGTTGACAAACATATTGTAATATAGCAGACATTTAGCTTGAAGGGAAGGAAATGCTTGTCACTTGAAAGTAATATTTTTCAGGGGGTCGGACGTAAACGATGTATCTCGGGGCTTTAAGCGAGAATTCGATGTAGTTCTGGTCAAAATGGCGGAAATTGAATGTTTTTTGGGGGACACGGATAAGAAAATTGGTAAGAAAATGTTTATTTTTAATTTGATCGAACTGTTATCATGTCCTTTGTATAGCCACATGTAATATATGAAATCGTCACACCCGTTTTGGATCGTGGACCTAAAAATAAAAAAGTTATTGAAGGGATAAATTGGTCGGTCGTGTTTATGTTTGGATTTTCCGACGTTTTCTCTCAATTTTGGACAGTTCAGACTGCTTTATTCGAGCTTATTTGAATGCATTTCGTATAAACGTGATGCGATCCATTGTTATGTAATGTGTACACGTTTCCAAAACGAACTATCGCCGATTTTTAAACTTTAAACCGATTTCGATGTATCTCGGGTCGTTTTAAGGCGATTTGAGTATCACCGGGTTCCAAAAGCAATTTCGCACTAACCCAAAACTAATAAAACTCGATGAGTTTGTTATTTATGAAACTATTTTCGGGTACATGCAAAATGAACGACATAATAGGCTGGCGCGACTCATGGATTTGCCGATCCAAATCTATCGCTCATTTCGCATGGACACCTAACAATATCGTTTCTTAAGTACATTATGTGTCACAAAGACAAACAAATTATTTCAAGTGTTATTTTTTTCAGACAGCGATAGGATATATAATGAACACACTGTACTTTGAATATAGATAACATTGCACCTTCTCTTTAGACGTACATATCATACGAACTGTTTTGACAAAGTATTCTATTTAAACTTGTTCTACCTTGCTTGTTTAGATACAATTTGTTGAGACTAACATTGTTTTGGACTGTATACGGTTCTTACATGCACACTTATTCTGCCATCTAAAAATAAACCTCTAAATTTCAGCTGCCACAATGCCTGTAACTAAAAGGATTTCTGTAAAAAATGCACGAATAGATAAAAAAATCAGCTACATATAGATCTATTAATTTTGTTTCATTCAGCATAACATGTTGACAGCAAATGTTTGTTGATTCAGTTTAATACCATTCCATTTTGTGTTATTTAATTCCATGGTCGAGAAAACACTAGTGTGGGCAGCAGCCGCCTGGTTCGCAATTACACATCGTACATCATCCATGCGTCCGTGGTTTACTGTTTACAGTTGCTTTTGGAACCGGTGATACATCAAATCGCCTTAAAACGACCCGAGATACATCGAAATCGGTTTAAAGTTTAAAAATCGGCGATACCGATTCAAACGCTGCACACATTACATAACAAGGATCGCATCATTTTTATACGAAATGCATTCAGATAAGCTCGAGTAACGCGGTCTGAACCGTCCAAACGTGGGATAAAACGTCGGAAAATCCAAACATAAACACGACCGACCAATTTATCCCTTCAATAACTTTTTTTTTTTTAGGTCCACGATCCAAAACGGGTGTGACGATTTCATATATGACATGTGGCTATACAAAGGGCAGATAACAGTTCGATCAAATTAAAAATAAACATTTCCTTACCAATTTTCTTATCCGTGTCCCCCAAAAAAACATTCAATTTCCGCCATTTTGACCAGAACTACATCAAATTCTCGCTTAAAAACCCGAGATACATCGTTTACGTCCGACCCCCTGTTTTTATCAAATAATGGTAGATCATAGGGTAGTCATTTATTGTCAAGATTTAAAATCAATAACTGACCCAGAAAGTTGAAGTTTTAATAAAAAATGAAATTCTGAAAAACATGCAAATCGTAAGGAATAGATAAATTTCGTATTAGTTTCTTGTTTTTCCCATTAAAGTTTAATTTAGTTTAATACTATTTTATTGTTCTATGTACAAGTACGGGTATAACATTTGGATACAAACAATGTAGATACATTTGAAAAATGAATTGGGCCACGAGTTATAGCAACATCAGTAAACGGCCCTCTCCAAGTATTATTAAAGTACTTCGGAAAAATGATAAGTTTCTGTAACAAAAAGGTAAGAAAATATTCACAATACAGGTTTTGAAAACCAGGGTCTGTATAGTGCATTTATATGTACCGATCCTGTGAAAACAGACCAACTTCAAAGTATCTACATTGTACATATATATTGTAATGACATAATTTTCTAGCTCTTTTTTTCATCAATTTTTTGACAACTTGGTCACATACTTTGGCTCAGATATACATGTATTTATAGAGTATCGGTTCTTATCACCGTGATAGAAAACCTTTGTAATCTGAACACCTTTGTTATCTGAACAATTCCTCTGGTCTGAACAAGTTCCACTACAGCATATTGAATAAGGGTGCACGATAAATTCGGTACAGGATATTTGTTTGTTTTGATATATCTCACTGAGAAAGTGATACAATTGTAATATTTTCACCAGTGCGAAGCACGAGTTAAAATGTGAAAATTGTATCACTTTGATTTGAGATATATTCCATATCCTCTTAAAACCAACAAATTATCTTTTTATTTTATGCTAAATATTAAAACAAAAACAAAATTATGTATATATGCACAACTTAAAAAAGTAGTTCAAATATACACTCCATGGAGAAACCTAACAGCCTTTATCAGCATGAAAAATATCTAGGGTTGGACATTTCAAAAGAGACAGCACCACAGCTAACAAAACATTAGGGTTCATTCGCAGAAACATTATTACTTATATTTTTAGATAATTAGATAATGCAAAGTTGTTAATGAAAAGCGTCCAGTGTCATAACTGAACGCTATCCTTTGTTTCTAATTCAGTACACTTAGCCATTTAACAGTCATTCTGTTATAGGAGGGATCGCCGTGACATCACACGGCAATTTCTATAAGATTGCTGGTGGGTGATAACAACTGTGTTTACAATGCTTGTGTATCGGAAAGGAATATTTGAATATTCGAACTTTTTTGCTATCTAAAGGATTTTTAAAATTCAAAAAGTTATGAAATGCTCTTGATACTCATAATTTTCACATTAAAATATCTCTTTTGAAAAAAATACTGTTTTTAATGACACTTGATTTTTCATAACAGCTTGTTGCTGCTATAACCATTTACGAAAACAGTGAAAGTTACATGCTTGCGAATTTTTCATTGTGAATCTAAACAAAAATTGAAAATAATGAATAAAGAGAATATTTTTTTAGCTTTCCAGTAATATAAAACATTTTAAAATATCTTTTGTTTTAAAAAAACTTACGGCCATTAAAAAACAAGCCTAACAATAAAAAAACACAGACTACCCGCCGCTGCCCACCACATTGATCTCTTATCAAAAGAAAATATTGCGTTACTTAGTACAGGGTTTTGTTTGCAAACACGATCTCTTCTATTTCTCATACTTATACTACAATAAGTCTTTCATGTCATAATTTTATAAAGGATCTCTAAATATTCATCTTCCGAATAACATAATTAATGATTACAATAATAATTAACATATACATTTCTATAGCTGTATCTATTACTGTGCCGATAACGACACACCAATTGATTCGTCCACATATTAATTCGCTACGGTCGCTGTCTAAGGAAACAATTCCGGTTGAAGGGTTCGCTAGACACTTCCATACTGTAAACCTACTTTTCTGTTATAAAAAATGCAAAAATAATGGGAAATAATCATGAGCATAAAATATTTCAAAACATTATGTTCATTGCTTCAGTTCCCTGCAGTACTATAGAATGGTTTGATTCTCTGCAGTGCAGTTTTTTCTTACTACGTTAGTACTTTCAGTACTTTGATACAGTGAGAGTGTTTATCAATATTTCCTGCCCTAAGAACTTTCATTTTAGTAAAAGTAAATTAACTTACCAACTTCTGTTCAATGTAAAGAATATTCTTATACTACTTCTAGCTGATGTAAGATCGATTCTTAATTGATAAAACACAAAATCCCCTAAATTAATTGATCACAATTCCCTACTCTCTTTTTACTTTCAGTTTGACTGATTTCCACGGTCCAGCTCCGCCAGGTGACACGGCACTACTTCTTTGCATCCGTGAAATGAGAGACAAAAGATGTATTTAGTAGAAATTAAAGTATATAGGAAAATTAACGTATAATTTCGTGGGGCATTTAGTCTTTCTCGAAATCATTAATGCCAGTAAAATGGATTAAAGATGAAACATATTTGGTACTACGTTTTTGTCGAATTTTTAAAACCTGTTTACCGTCGAATTAGTAAACAACCAGGAAGATGACTCAGGTGTGCGTGATTTCAGCTTCAGTAAAGTGTAACGCGTGATTAGCGTGGTTATTGATGTTTCAATACGTTCCAAATATGGTATTATATGCAGACAAAGACGCTGTATATTAAAGAAGAAACTGACACAGAAAATAAAGATATTATTTTCTCTTACTGTAACCATATTCGGATACATACATATTATACATAAAAACGGACATATCAGTATAGCATTTATTTACAATGGAAAGAATTTTATTTTTATTAGTCACACTTGCTGTGGCCAGTGCAGACATTTATCTACATAATTTCAGGTAAGTAGTTCTCAGGTTCTTATTTAACATGTTTAACTATTTATCTTGTCTCTTTCAAAATAATTTGTTGACATTCGGATTGTCTTAATATTGACTGTCAAAGTGTTGAAATTTGAATTTTTTTACTAAAAGGAAGGGCACATATTTCTACTATCTAGCAAGGCTTAAATCACTGCTAAATTTGTTATTACAAACTTTGAATAGTTTTGGCAAAGATCAAGGGATTAATAAATTTTCTTTCGTATCAGTGTCATATGTTGCTAGAGTTGTGGAAGTTCCTTATCTGGACTGTCTACAGTTACAGAAGTTTTCAAAGGCATTATGGTAATAACAAATAAATTGATAATACTGTTAACAGAAATATTATCATTTTCAAATGTTTACTTCAGTTTTCAGCAGTTTGCAGTTGAAGTGGACAGTTACTAGTGTTTTTACTGATCTACAGAAGTAATTGTTAATAATAATATGTTATCTTCGTTGTATCTTTCCTGTCAAAAATAATTATCTCTAAACTTCAGATAATTTATGCATATATACACAGCCTATATACATGTATAGGTCCATGATTTTTTAATAGGACGAAACTTCCAAAGACAGATACCCTTATAATTAACATGATAAAATATATGACATTTTGACAAAACCCAGAGGGTCTCTTTCTCTTTAAAAAATAAATGAAACAGTAGTAAGATAAGAAATATTATGTAATGTATCATTAATATATTAAAGCAACTAAAAGTTTCATAACTGTAGACAGCCATCATAGGGTTATCTATCATACGGATCTTCCTTAACTCTAGAATTTGTGACAAAAATTTGGTGAGAAAGAGTCCATAGTTCATTACAATCTTTCCAAATGTTGACAGGAATGGGGATATTGTCCATACAAAAATTGCTCATTGTAATTAGTTTCCTAGTTTAGAGTTGGTCCTTCCAAGGTGTGATGGTCGAGGAAACTTTCTCCCGTTTATTATTCTGTTGAGACTGGTGGTTGAAAACCTATGAAATAATTGTCATTATACTTTGGTCTGTAACATTCTGTTTAGTTCTGACAGAAGTTGACTTCTTGATTTTAATTGATTTAGTTGGTCACTTTCTTTCACTTTGCCGTTTGTTCATTAATTTCTCAACATAACAGTAAAACTGTAATAAGAATACCACAATTGACACAGAAGAAAACTGGTCTTGTTAGGGTGATGGTCTGATGGTAGAGGAGCTATTTGGGGGACAAGTACAGAAACAGTCCTCACAGATCTGTACTGCTACATGAAAGGTTTTAATTTTGAGTACGATTTTAGGTGTGATTAGAAAATCGTATTTTTGTCATTACTTAAAATATGCATATGTTTTTTAAGAACTTCTATGCCCAAAACTAGGGGTGTCTTTATAACATTTGTGCTATAAAACTCACCAAAATGATTAATCATTGTTAGAAATGAGAATTTGATTATTTGGCCATAAAGATTAAAAGAAAATGAGCTTTTTTTAAACTGATACTTAAATTCTAACTGTAATTTGCTAGAAACTGTTGTCAAAGACTGTCCTGAATTTTTAATGCACTATATGGACCTTCTTGAATGTAGAGATTCATATAACTTGTCCACTTTTCTCATCAGCCATAAAAAACAGGCTTTGAGAATTGAACACTAATTACTGTCAATATAATATATTTAAGACAATTATGAGATCCTGGCTACTTATTTTTTCTACAGACTTCACATAACAAACAGCTCTTTTTGTATCAAGAAAACAAATTTTTTGTCAAGTTTCTAATTAATGTTTATTATTTTTCAAAATCTTTATATGAAAGCTATTTGCATTACTGTTGGCTCTTAGATAAGCTTTCACTTCTGTCTTTTTCAGAGGATCAAATAACAGGTTAAATGAAAATACAAGAAATAGAAAGAATGCCAAGAGGTGAGTTTAAGTTATTTAATTTATTTGACGTGGTACCATAAATGGCAATCAGTGTTGCAGACAATATCTCATTGCCAAAGGTTGTAAAGTTGTACAAAGCATGATTTTAATTAAATGTACGTTGGAAATTATCAAATCTTTATTATTTGCATGGTGTAATGTGTGTGGGGACGGGGAGGGGGCACACTCTGACTACCGGTATGTTACATAACATTTTCTTTTTAAGTATTCTTTAAATCAAGATTTTTTAATCTTTTTATTTGTTAAAACTCACTAAAAGAGAGAATATATGTTGATTCCGAATCTTTTGCTTAAAATCAGTACTTCTATTATACATGTTTATAAGTTGTGCATCAGACAGTGGCTATAATACCTTTTTAACCAGGTTTTCAATTTTGAAAATTGGTTATTAGGATTGGGGAGGGGGGGGGGGGGGGGGGGGGGGGGGGGGGGGGGGGGGGGGGGGGGGGGGGGGGGGGGGGGGGGGGGGGGGGGGGGGGCTGGGGGGGGGGGGGGGGGGGGGGGGGGGGGGGGGGGGGGGGGGGGGGGGGGGGGGGGGGGGGGGGGGGGGGGGGGGGGTCCGCTCTGTAACTCTTCAACCCTTGAAGAATTTTGAGGGGGGGGTGAAACTTCAGACAGTTTACCACATCAAGTGACGTGCAGAACGGATGTTGATGGCTGGCTCCAAGGTCAAGGCACAGTGACATTAACATTGAAAATCCGTCCGCTACTCTTTCAACCCTTTGAAGAATTTTGATGAACTTCGACAAATGTTTACCACATATGATATTTACTTTTTCAGTATTCTTTTAAGAATCAAGAGTTTTTAACTCTTCAACCCTTTGAAGAATTTTGATTAAAACTCAGACAAATTTTACCAAATCAGAGAGCGCAGAACGCATACATTGATGCTCCAAAAGTCACATAGACATGATGCTTAAAATCATTCTCGTAACTCTCAACCCTTTAGATTTATGATACTTCAGACAAATGTTTACCACATCAAGATGACGTGCAAAAAGAATGTTTCGTATGGGTGGGTCCAAGGTCAAGGTCACAGTGGCATTAACATTAAAATACTTTTCTTTTTTATTGGCATCAAGCTTATTTGCAATTTAAACTTTACTTGATAGAAAACAATTTTGAAAACCTTTTGTGGCATTCCTTTTTTTATACTTATTTTATGGTAATGCAAAATTGATGGGGTGAAGATCCATTCATTGGTAATTTGGGCTATATATTTCTTCAGGTAAAATTTTGACTGTATGAATAGTGACATAATACACCCATTGAAGATTGAGTTTAGACAGGCCAGATGAATGGGATAATATCTTCAAAATTTCTTTTTACCATGTTTGAACAATTGTTAAAATTGTTATGACATTGATTTTGTATGTTGCTTTTTTAATATAATACGCAGTAAAAATGAAATAGAAAAAATAAAAGCTGAGGGTAAAATAATCATGCAACAGTTACTTTCAGTATCAAGATGAATAAAACTACTTCAATCAGTAAGAAGAGCATTTCTTTTGTAATATTAATTAATTTTAATTTATACATGTAAACAGCTTTTTGCCTTTTAACTTGTATATTTTTTGCATCATTTTATTTATGAATGCATCTATCCATCAAAATGTGACAGCATTCTTTGCAAAAATAATTGATAGTGTAGACGGAAGAGGTATGTAATTGTAATTGTTTTTTAAGTTCAACAGTTACAAGATGGTGTATCTAGGTTAGTGATAGACTGGCATTCAGTCCTTACATTTACTGCTTTTTTTGTCATTATCTGTCCATGTATTTCTTACAAATTGCCTCCATTCGCTGCCAAAAATTTTAGATGTAGATAAACAAACCCTGTTTATAGAAAAAAGCTGAAAGTATTTTGTTTTTAGTTTTAATGCAATATATAATTATCTAGCCTGGTGGCGAGACTAAGTAAGGCTTGTTTTTGCAAACAACTAAATTATATTTGTTTTTATTTTGTCCAGTATGAATTAAACTTCAGTATTATATATGTTTGTTTATTGTTTACAGCAATATTAATCCTCAGTACATAAGTACTCATTAGCTCAATTTACGTCTAAAGATTTTGAGAAAATGTAAGAATGCTTGTAAGTTGAACCTGTATAAATAGTCACCTTTGTTTCGCATTGTGTAAACCAGGCCTACCATTAATAGGGCTCCCCAGGTCTACCATTAACAGGGCCCCCAATGCCACTCACCAATGTCCTTACATAGTGCACTTGTATGAAACAAAAAGTACTGTTGATGTCTGCGCTGTAGTTAGCAGATTTTATGTGATGAATGTGTTGAAAATTCTCAATGTAATGAAATCATAATCACCTTACATTATATACCAAATGTTTTAGTCAGATTTTATGATTGAAACATTATAGCCAACTAACATGACTAAATTACTGTTCAGGTCAGTATTGGTCTCTATTTAGGGGGTGTGATTGTGAAGATCTGAGTGATGTTTAACTTGAACGCTCTACCTGGTCTTTTACACAACCTCAAAGTTTGGGGGGTATACTGGATTCAGTTTGTCTGTCCGTCCGTCTGTAGACGGAATTACAAAATGTATGTGGACACTAGATCTCCAATTCCCCTGGTCAGAATTAAATGATACTTCACACAAGTGATAAGTACAATGCCTAGTTGTGCATTGTCCATGTTTCAGGTCAAAGGTCAAGGTCACAGGTGCTCAAGATGGTAAAATCTTGTGTACGCTAAATCTCCAAAACCCCTGGTCAAAATTTAATGATACATCGCAGAAGTGATAAGTGCGATGCTTAGTTGTGCATGGTCGATGTTTCGGGTCTCTATGTTAAAGGTCAATGTCACAGGGGCTTGAGATAGTAAAATCTTGTGGACGCAAAATCTTCAAAACCCCTGGTCAGAATTTAATGATACTTAAAAGAAGTAATAAGCACCATGCCTAGTTGTGCATGGTCTATGTTTTGGGTCAGCACTAGTCAAGATCACAGGGGCTTGAGATAGTAAAATCTTGTGGATTCAAAATCTCCAAAACCCCTGGTCAGAATATAATGATACTTCATAGAAGTAATGAGCACCATGGTCTATGTTTTGGGTCACTAGATCAAAGGGGCTTCAGATAGTTAAATCTTGTGTGCTTTTAATCTCCAAACCCGCTGGTCAAAATTAAATTATACTTTACAGAAGCCATAAGTTGTGCAGGTCCAATAATCAAAGCATCAGATATTACATAAATTTTTAAATACTGTGTCAGTGGGGTGTTCCAGTGGGGGGGGGGGGGGTATTCATCACCTTCAGTGATAGTTCTAGTTATTTTTGGAAAAACTGTGACTGGCTCAATTAGACAGGTGGCCTTGAGCATGATCGAAGATCAGCAACAGGAAAATAAATGGCATTTTCAAGTTTTTTTCATTCTGTTTTTCCAGATTGTTTGATTCCCAGAATAATGACAGAGGAGGCTACCTGGTTGGTCCCCAGCCCATGTATTACTATGCTGGATCCAAGCTTCAGATTGAATGGTTTGTGGTTCCTTTTCTTCTTTGAAACAAGTACTAGTAACATCTCAGTGGCCAAATAGCTTCATTTAAATGCTGAAAATATTACATCAGTGTTTTACTGTGTAAAACAGTTTCAGATAGAATTATTGCCAGTTTTTAAATCCAGAGTTGTCCAACACCATGTGTAATAATGATTTAAATCTTGTGCAAATAATTAACTTTGTTTTGGAACCCTGTGGAAGATTTTTTTGTGAGACTTTCCCAGTTATCACTGCATTACATGTTCAAGTTTATTTAACCTCTTTGTTTACTTCTGTACTTGTAATATCGATATTGACTAATTATTTTCATCCATGCAAAATTTCGTGAAAATGCAATCTGTGTTTTTATAGGTATTTCAGATTAAAATTGTTTTTTGTAAACCTAATGAATAGCCCTAAACCGTACAATCACATTTCTTTTTGTCAAAATATTTACTAAGTAGTAAGTTCAACCTGATTATTGAAGTTCGTAATACATGAAACAGTAACCTGTTTATAGTTTATCATCGTCATCACATTCTGTAATGTGTATCCACGTTTTTGAATCGTCAAAACTGCAAGAAAAATGTTGTTTTTGTCTGATTGATTAGCAGGATGGGGAGGAATCAATCAACTTTAATTTAAGAATAAGCATATTCTCTTTAGTATATATTTTGATGTTTTTTGTCCTATATTGAATTATATTGTTCTGTTATTCTGGATTCCAGGTCTTAAAGCTTTTTTTAGGCTGTCTGCAGTTCACCAAGTTTTCTCCTGACAAAATAAGACTTACAGATTTATTTAGTTTATCGGTATACAAATTTAGATTAGTTTGATTACAAAGAAATCTTCCATAGCTTATTGAATTATTTGGGAACATTCATTCCAGATCCTATCACAATTTCATGGCTGCTTCTTATTTACAGCTAGGTGAACTGAGGTGGGTATGACATCAATGTCTTTGCCCAAGGACAAACCTCATGTGTCAGCTGGGATTCGAACCTGGGACCTTTTGTTTTGGAGGCAGGTGCTGTAACCACGGAGCTTAGAATCAATTCCCATTTCGTTTGACCACCTCTTAACAAACATTGTAATTACAATAAATTTGTATGTTTTTGCAGGACGAATCAACATTCATGCAATGACAAAAACAGCCATTGTGAACTGATTTTGCAATACATGTGTGGTGATAATGTCAGAGATGGGACAACTACAGAGTAAGGCTTGTCTTAATGACTAACTGGTTGCGTACAACTAGCACTTTCCTGTCTGTCTTGTTAATTTTTGCTATTTCCGCTTTTAAGAAAAAACTGTCAAAATATACCAAATTTAACACACATAAAAATTGGCTGACATTTAGCAACCAGCCAAGGGAGACAATAGAAATATTCCCTGAAGGCAGGAGTATTTATTTCAAAACTGGCTGTCTATAAGAAGTGTATGCTGCATTAAGTAGACAATTTAACATAAGGCTGACAGTGTAACTTTTTTCTGTCTGTGTTGAATTTACAGTTGGACAATTAGTAATCAGGATTATGCGACCATATTTTCCGTAGTTACAACTCAAACTGCCAGTTTGTAAGTGTATTTACCTTAATAAAGTATCAACCTGCTTAATTGTTAGCATTTTTTGGTACCTCATGTCTGGCTTCTTATCATTGGTTTATAAAGAGTTCTGGTTAGGTCTTGAATGCAAAATATGTATTTGTAGCTAGTATAGCAATTGAAGTGATACCATTATGTTTATATTACAGCACGATTCCATTAGATCAAACTAAGTGTGCAAAGAAAGACTGCAATACGGATGAGAAGTATGGGATGCACGAGAACTACGACTTCTACACTCAGTGTCGACTGAGACAGCGTAACATGGGATTGTTTACAGCTGACCAGGTAAGTGTGCAGAAAATAGCCTGATTTCCTTGGTAATGCTGTAAGTGAAAATACTGTTCATTGTATTACTGATCTACAGGTATTACAGATTTTGAAAAAGAAAAATATTTAAATTGAATGGCAGTGTGAAAATTGTTAACTGATCATGTATCATTGTATCTTACCGGAGAACAAAGGGCTCACAGTGAACTATTTCAATCATTTTGTAGATCACAGTTCTCATCTGTCATCAGCATTATTTCAACTGGCTCCTGCTCTGCAACCATTTGGCAAAAGTATGGTTACTATGGCAACCTAACGAAAATACAGCCCTTATGATGAAGTGGTTAAGGATGCAGACGGGAAATCACTAACTTTAAGCATTTCACATTTATGTATGTCTTTTTTTTAAGAATATGAAGAACCGAAATACAGCAGTTTATACCAGACAAGATAACAATGGAAAGAATAATCGCTATGGTTACGAGTGCCCAGAGGAGAGAGATTACTATCCCTACTGGCACCAATCTCCATGGAAGGTAGGTTGTTATAGGAAGGAGAAATCTAGCAGTTGCTATGGCAATGCATCACAAGTTAAGGTCAAAAGATTCATCCTTGCATTTTGTTGCCACTCTTTATCTACCACTGCTTGAAAGATTTTTATTATACCGGTACTTGAGTTCAGTGTTCATTAAATCAGAAGGCGGGATATGGTAATAGTCCTATATCAGGTGTTCACCTTATGAATGCGCTTAGCTCATTTAAGAGCTGCACAGGGTCAAGGTCAAAACTTACAGTCACCATGGCAACCCTTGCATTTCATGTATGCTCCATTTCTCATACATGCCTAAAGATGACAGTCTAGAGAAGAAATTTTGTATAATGGTATTAAATTCAAATATACACGCACTGTACACAAATAGGGCTATTGTTATTGCATCTAGATTGAAAATGTTCATCAAATACACTGTAGTGTAGTACATACCATTCCTGTGTTTATTATATTCAAAAATGTTTTTTCTCTCCAGGATATTGCTGTACTAACAAATAATGTTGAGCGTTGTAAATACTACATGAAAGAGAGTGCAAATGTAAAGTCACGCTGGGAATGCTTCTTTCCAACAGAGAAGCTTGTGGAAATGGTTAAAGTACCAAGCATTCCAAATAACAAGGAAGACTGTGAGGTAATCTATGCAGTTTGATCATGATCTACACTTTTTGACCATACAGAAATCAGTCAGTAAATTAATATGCAAAAATGTGTATGATAATGATAATAATGTAAGAATAAGGTGATAATAATACATGTATAATATTTTGTCAATTTTCAATATATAAATTCTGTATTCGATGTTCTGAATTGAGTAACTTTAGTGGGCAGAAACCAGGTTAGTGTGTAAAGCAGGTTAGAGCCAATGAAATACAATTTGTTTTATAGATGATATGTTAAATACATTGCATATGTGTATATATATTAATTTTAAATTCTGTTGTCAGAAATTCACATATCCAGCCAATGATAAAAATGGTGTAAAAGGAGTTTGGAAAGAGATCCGTGCCCATGGATTACCTGCCCCTGTCTGTCGAGAAACTCAATTCACACGAGACAATCACCTTGGTAACGGTTTAGATGGTAACCCTAATAGATTTAACTGGACAATTCCTGACATCAAAGCAGACAAATGTGTTTTAAGAATGAGGTAATGTCATTTTTTAATTATTTAAGGTTTGGTTTAAAATACCATACTTTTTACCATCAAAACTTTCTGACTGCAGTTGAAAGTGATTGAGCAGGGTAGGCCTGTGGTCCCTCACTTTTTTAAAACCATTGGAGGTATTGCTTTAAACTAACCCTCTTTTTTTCCCCCCCCCACTTTCACCAAAAAAAAAGGGAAAAAAACTTTTTGAAGGTTTTGACAAATTCAGCCTTTTGGCTCATAAATAGGTAAAATCCATTACCTTAACCCTTTATATTCTTTAACTTTTAGCTATTTAACATGCTGGCAACTTGTTTTTTAGGCCTTTTATCGGATTTTTTTTTTTTTTTTTTTTTTTTTTTTTTTTTTTTTTTTTTTTATTGAACTGTTTGAGATATTAATTTGAATTGGAATACTTGTATACCATCAGTCATGGGAGGAGAGTAATTCTGTCAAGGATTTTTTATGAAATATGGCCCTTTTACTTGAAACTCAGTTAAAACATTCTTCCCTTATTAACTTAACCATTTGAGATACTTTAAATTGAGTACTTATGCATCCATACAAAAAAAAAATAAATCTGGAAATTTTGGCAGTACTTAGAAATACCTAGTTAAAGTGTGTGCCCTTAACTGTCAATGATGGGGTGGAAACAAGTCGAGCACGCTGTCCAACTGACAACTCTGTTAAACCATACTTAATTACTGCAGCTAAATGGGGGGGGGTAGGCCTTGTGGTTCATTTTTAAAATAATTCAGTTTTGGTAAATAGAAGTTCCCCGCTTTAACAGTGCCCCCGAAAGATTCTGTATTCACTACACCTGTTTGAAACAGTTACCTCCCTTATATTTTTCCTTTTTTTATGCATCCAATGGTTGGCAGCTTTACAAAGGTTTAGCTGTATGAAACAAGGTTGTTGGAGAGTGACGACCTTGACTTTCTCTCTCTCTCTCCACGTTCCAAGTCTACACCGTCATCCCGGTCACGGCAATGATGGAAACTCTCATTTTTTTCTTTAAAATAAGGCCAAGTATTTATTTCATTTTCAGGTACAACATATCTACCAATGACTATGATGGTTGGAACACCAATGCATCAATGAACGCAGGAAAAGTTGGTGATCCCACAAAACTTGATTTGTCACAGAAATACGGCTTTCTCAACTACACGGACGCAAAAGAACGAGGCTACTTGTTTGAAGGTGATCCTGAAGTGAAGATTTTCGATGAGGGCAATTTTAATTTCCGGCTTGCAGTTGATACGTCACAGTTTGGAAGAACATTTCAGGATAGGTAATGGTTGTACCATAATAAATTTCACAAAATAGTGTTAGATTTTCTTGTGAATTTTTCTAGAAAAGTTGATAAATGGACAAAACAAAATAAAAAATGATATGGTTTTTGATACTTGTAGCTGATTTTTGTTTCCATTTGAGTAGAACAGTAAATTTTGACTGCCACTGCTGTGCTTGATTTATGGCAAAACAAATGAACAGCAGTTTTAACAGAAAAAGGTCAAAGTAACCTGTTTGAGTGGTCATCTGTATCAAGCAACCACTTGTATAAAGCAGCAATACTTAATATTGTTTAATTTGTCCTCTTGGATTCTTTATGTCACATAAAAATTAAAGAATAAATCTCCAATAATACATATTATTATTTTGGATGAAACATTCTTTTGCTTTGTGTTATAGGTCCCATGTGTTTTCAATAAAGAAAAGACCAAATAATTTAAAAGGCGTTACAATACATAATCTAAATGTTCGAGGAAAGAGAGGAAACATAGTGCAGGTGTACCCAGCAGTGGAGTATGACTTTGTACCAAACACACTGGAGATCACACCGCAGGAATATGTACATTTTCAGTAAGAGATTTCAAGATAATAAATACCTGACCCTTGATAAGTGCAGATCATGATCATCCTGGGAGCCGTGTTATAATTTGTAATGTCCACTGTTCAGACAATAAGCTTTGAGTAAGCACCCCTTTGAATACTTAATGGTACATCAGTTAAAGGTACCGTTGCAATCAGTTAATGGTACAGTTGCAATCAGTTAATGGTACAGTTGCTGGTACAGTTTTGTAGCACTATCCATATTGAGAACAGACCAGTTATTTTTAAAAAAATTAGGAAGTAGAAAATCAAACTGGCAAAAATTATCCCAACTTAGATAGAAAATTAAATGAATACTTAGTAACTTGACAGCACCAACTCTGAATAAACTTTGTATTTTATTATACTGTATTGTATAATAGGAAAGAATTATATATACTTCTAAATTGCTGCAAAACATAAAGAATGTTAAAGTAAATTTTGAACAGAACTGAAATATAATAGTTAATTAACATGAAATGGTGTGAAAATAGTCAAATTTACTGAAACAAAAATTGTTTAGCTTAGTTGTACATGTAGCAGTCCAGGTTAAGTCTTGTCAGACGTATATTTATGAGATATATTCAATGATTTCAGGTGGACTGGTTCTGACAATAACCCTCAAAACAATGATGGACAGGGGAAAAAAGGGTCAGATAGAAACAACCTTCTGCTGCTGCGTAAACAGAACTATGCAGAAGGAAACGGAGTCCAGTATGGTCCTGCCCCAACTTACGGTCACTATGGAAACAACTATCCAATGCTTTTGAACGAGTCAAAGTTTCTAGGACTTAGCGTTAAAGATCTTACAAAATTAGCTTTTCTTGACCCAGGTAAATTAACTTCAAAATTTAAGTTGTCATAAATACATTAAACTGTTTCCATGGTTACAGATAATGAAGACTTAAAGAGGCACAGCCTAAAGTTAAGTAATAAGTAAATGGAAAGAATCTTCCTCACACCTAAATGATTCAGCCAAAAAGCAGAAAATTTGCTGATAACATTACCAAAATAAGATATAGTACAGGTAAACCTTCATTTTATAGTTAGCTTAATTATTGGGTAAATAGTGATACATTTAACATTAGTATTTTGAGCTCAAAAGAGACATTTGTTGACCCAAGTGAAAATACATGCAGGATTCCCAATTGGGATACCACTGTGATCCCACCTGGATAAAATCACGGGATTCCCAGTCGGGAATCCAAGATCCTTGGATCCCACCGGGAAAAAATCACAGGATTCCCAGTCGGGAATCCCTGATCCTGGGAGCCCACTGGGAAAAAATCATGGGATTTTAATTGGGATTCCACAGCAAGTATTTTCACTTGGGGATTTATGCTCGTTTTGCAAAATGCATTTATTCAGTATTTCATGTACATTCAACCCATTCTATGTATTTTGAGAAAATAATCTGCAACTTGTAGGGTTTGCCCCTTTAATGATGGTTTCCCATTGTAATTAGAAGATATTTTTGATAGAGTGTTCAGTGTTGATATATGCAAAGTAGACAAATGCAACCAAATATTGCAAGATACTTAATTCAACATTGCCTCCACCTTAAATGAGCCTCTCTCAGAGGTTTATTTCACCTTAAATGAGCCTCAAGAGCTGTTACTCTGAGATATAAGAAGTACTTTTGCACTCAAGAAAATGTCAGTTGGAATAGAAACCTAGATAGAAATAGACAAAAATGTTTTTGAATCTTAGTTAAATTACATTATGTTACAATGTATCGAATTGTTCACAAAGATAGAAATAGACAAAAAAAAATTGAATGTTGTAAAAATACGCTATGTTACAATGTATCACATGGTTTACAAAGTGCCCATGGTGAGGTATTGTGACTATGTGTTGTCCGTCATACGTTGGCATGCAGCACGTGTTGTGTGTCTAACTCTTCAACAAGTGACTCAAACGACATCTCCTTAACCACTGAGCCAATTTCAACCAAACCTTACATAATTGTTCATTGCATGGTCCTCTACCAAAATTGCTCAAATGGTTCTGCTCTACTGTACATAATGGCTACCAAAGCTAAAATAGAAAAACCTTTAAATGACATCTCTTTAAAGGTCCATTATTAAGACAAAAGCGAATTTTCTTTTAAATCTGGAATTGTAACAGCAAAATACAGTTTGAAACTGGCTTCTAAAACTTTAAATAGCCATGGAAAATCCCTGTTCGAAATACTGCTGGAGAAAAACAAGTGAATGTTTTTGTATTTCTTTAGATTAACCTGGGTGGTCTTTTTGTCCTACTTTCGCTTTATTGCATGTTGTAAACAGTCAGAGATATATGTTGCACATTATTGGAAGTAAAGTTCTTTCTACCATAATTCAAAATAGGCATGCTTATTCATGTACAACCTATTTACAGCCTTTTTCTGGGAGTTTTCATGAAAATTACAAAGATATATGATAACTGGAAAACCTACTTTTGTTTTTAAAAAGGCAAAATATAATTGATAAATTCTTTTGTTAAAACTCAAATTTTCAACACAATAATTATGGTCACATTAGATGCAGTATGTCATATTTTTACTTCTGAGAAGACACCTGTTACAATTTGAGATTAAAAAGAAACTTCGATTTGGTCTTAGTAATGGACCGTTAACCACTGGGCCAATTTCAACCAAACTTCACAGAATTGTTCTTTGGGTGATCTTTTCCGAAAGGGCTCACAGTTCTGCTCCATTCCATAAAATTATTGTCAGAGCTAAAAATAGAAAATCCTTATAACAACATCTCCTTAACCACTTCAACCAAACTTCACAGAATTGTCACTTGTATGGTCTTAATTCTCTCTAAATTGCTCACAGAGCTCTGCTCCAATTATTATAATTTTATCTTTACTATCGGGAATTGTGCAGATCTGATCATGTATTGCAGATGTTCTCTGTTCACTCAGGTGAATGATATAGGCCCATCATGACCATCATGACCCTCTTGTTTTATGAGCGGAGCAGGAAATTTACAAAAAACAACAGGGAAAATTAAATCAGCAGTTGTATTTCCCAATTAACAGAAGCTAGTTACAGTTAAATCCCACCCATAGGTTACATAGTTGTAAATTTTACACATTTATTCTTGGAATAAAAAATAATTATTCTATTGTTCAAAGAAAATGACAAAATAGATCCAAACTTGAATGAGGCTTCACCTTACTTTGACCTTGGAGCCAGGAAGGTGAACCAGCTTGGAACGTACCATTACGTCAGCACAAGGAACAATGACTTCAGCAACCGCGATCAGAAGGCAA
This sequence comes from Saxidomus purpurata, assembly GCA_022818135.1. Lineage (NCBI taxonomy): Eukaryota > Metazoa > Mollusca > Bivalvia > Venerida > Veneridae > Saxidomus > Saxidomus purpurata. Next base: position 34,706,373 of record JAFMSR010000011.1, read on the forward strand.
GGGTCATGGTCACCAATATGGCCTTCACTGAATCTGCTCTTGGATACTTTGGTGGAAATTTGGCATTACCAAATGGGTAAACATGCATGCAGTTATTCTGTTCACATTGTTTTTCAGATTATAAATAATTTTCTCACGTTAAATTTGTCTGATGTGTAGGTCAGTTCAGGGAAAACTCTATGTCCGTGGAGATTTCTGGAACAAATTTAAGCAGAACCTAGAAACTGCCTTGTGCTGGGTTGTTCACATTCAATTCCTGATTTATCACTCAGTGTTTCTAAAGCATAATATTCTTCTGAATACATGTTACATTTCAATTATTAGGATTTACTTCACACTTGCTTGAAGCCATACAGTTTCACTTTAAAATTTGAATTTATTTTTATGATTTTACTTCATAATTCAAACCATCAGTTGGTAAACTTGATTTGTTTCACTTTATGTTCAGAACTTTTAAACCATTGAATTGATATTGTACAAGTTTATCATACTCATCAGTTAATCTATTTGTATTTAAATTTTCATCAATGCACTAAGTTTTACTTATTATGGTTATTTGAAGTCCCAGGATCACTTTGAATTTACTGATAGGATAACGATAAAAACATGTTATTCACTCTAAAACAATGTTGATACATTATGCCTTTCTTTCGTATTCAAGTTCTTTCTTCATGAAAAAGATTTGTCAGAAAGCCTTTCTTATTTTTGCAATATCATTGAAAACATACTGTGCTGTATTTCTAACATGTACTTATCTGCTTAAAAAGCAAAGTTAATGTTTTAGAACAAATAAAGGTCATTTACGGTAAGACCTCTATCTTGGTAAAATAAGAGCTACTTTTAAATGTGCTCCTGGGACTTTAAAGGTGCTATTGGGACTTTAAACATGCTCCAAGGACTTTAAACCACAAGTCTAAAACTTTAAATGATACCACAAAGTTACGACAGGCTTGGTAAAACATTAATCATCGCTAAGACTTCCATGTCATTGTCATCATGAGCTCGGATTGCCTTTAAGTTGGTATGTTTAATAAATTTCCATGTAAACTTTACAGAGCTGGCACCGTACATATAGATGAAGGTGTGTTTGATAGTCTACACCTGATGAGACTGGAGGTGTGGCCTAGAGGTCAAGGTCATGACAAGGTGGAAGTTGCGGGCAAAGTTTTAAAGGTAAGCTTTGATTATTACAATTTATTTGTTCTTTAAACATATTAATATGAGGAGGCAAAATGTTAAAGATGGTCAATCACATTTAAGCAACATTTGATGACAATTTTTACTTTTTGTATATTCTGTTAGAGATTTATCTAAGGAACAAAAGAAAACCATTACATAGAGTTAGATCCTTATTAGAAATTTACATTTTATTAACTTTTATAAAATTTTGTTACTACTCCCATTTAATATGAAAGTATTTAAAAAGTTGAGTATTCTTTTTTATTTCAATATAATTTCTACTTTTACATTTGCATTGGATAGATATACAAATATTTTAACATTCTGAACCAAAAGGCAAGTTTTAAAACTACGTATAGCTTCTGAATTCATTTATTTCCAATCTATCTTGGTTGCGCAAACAAGATAGGTAAAGGGAGGTAATAATAATTTTTCAAACTTGCATTTCTTATGAATTCCATCTAAATATATAATTGTTAATGCAAATATTTTACAAATATAATACAATAGGTCTAATATTTATATCTTTCCTTAGGCAAATTATGTGTATCAAATTTGTACATATGATAAAATAACTCCGAACCAAGATAGGGAAATCAAAATTTAAAAATACCTTCAGTGAAAATCTGACTTGAATTAAGCGCTAAGTGAACATAAATAAGCGTAAATGATCAGAAGCCCTCTCTGATAAGCCTGTATCATGCTGATGTTTATAGGCTTTTTTCTAGAATAGTACAAGTTTAACCAAAATTGAAAACAAGAACTTCACCATAAAAATGTTAGTATCTGTGTTACAAGATTTACATGTAGATCTTGTATTCTTAAAGTTTTGCTGTTTTGATAGTAGAACCTTATTCAGCAACTATCCCAGGGGATCATCAAAAGTGGCTCTTTGAAAGAAGTTTCTGGGTAATAAAGTGTAGTTTATGTAAATTTGCCAACAAAAAACTTTGATATAGGTTGTTGAAGGCAGTTGACTGCTTTCAATTCACGTACCTGTACCACAGCTTCAATTGAATTGAAAATACTTCTTTTTCCAGGCCGGTGATGACTATGTCAGTGATTTCTTAGTACTTTTTCCTCAATCGAGCATGGCAAAACCTGGAAAACATATGGATGTTAAACTAAAAATAGATTCTGATGCCAGTCGGGTAGCTGTCTATAGATCATCTTCAGATAGCAACTTCGGTACTTGGACCAAACTTGACACCGATGTGGACGGAGATGTGGCAAGTTTCAAGGCTATAGCAGGTGGTGTCTATGTTGCCAGATCACATGCCAATACAATATTAATTGTAGCTTTAGTTGTATCAGGTGTGGCTATACTTGCCATGGTAGTAGGAGGCATTGTTTACTTTAGAAAAAATCCATCAAAATGGAAGAAATTGAAAACGGAAACTAAAAATGTAAAAAGGAACTTTAACAATGAGCTTTAATTTTTAAAAACTCTAACCTGCTAAAGGCAAACATGTTAATCCATACTGCATGAAAAGTGTGAAACCAATCATCAGCCTAAACCAGGTGAAGTCTGATCATAATCTGCACTATTAGTTTATCAGTTGGTAATTTTTCAGTTCATATGCTAGTGAGCAATGAATTGTTTTGTCCAAAGTGAAACATGGGCAAGTCTTTGTGTTGCCGTTGCACTCAGGATAAAATAACATTCCATTTCCTATGTCTTAGTAAACATATCTGTTGTTTTAATCTTTTACAACCTTTTCACTGATAAGCAGCAAGTTCAAACTGATTATTTTTCTAAAATGTATTTTTGTAGTTGAATCTAAGCATTTTACAGTATTAGGATTAGAAATAGTTTGTTTAGTGCTAGAAACAGATCATAGTGTACAATGTACAATGATACAGCCAAGATTTGAAAATAGAAGGGAGGTTCCGCTGAGAAATTATGTAATTCAACTTTAGTTACATACTTTCAGTATATAAGCTTTATATATTTATTAGTACATGATGCTACTTGATATGTTTGCCTTCTTTGTTGTTTCTATGTATCTTTTTATTATTAAATGTAAAATTGGTCTTAAGTATTATAGGACACACTTCAGTTTTTGATGAGGGCAGAAAAGCGAGGGTTTTATTTTAGAGAGGAGGCCCTTTACAGGGCATTTTTTAGAGGGAAGGGGACAGGGGTTCCCTTCTAAACATTCGTAGGTGCTACACTGATGTAAGTCTTTCAAATCTTAGATGTAAGCATAGGCAGGCATTAGTGTATTTTTATGTTAGATTTTTGAAAGTTTTACTCTTTTACCTCATTATTTAAAATTTAATATTTTCCAATGAATCAGATTACAGCATACATAAACGTATTAATTGCCTTAATCTGATGTCCGTGTAGATGCCTGAAAAAGTATCTTACTCTCCACTTTTGCTTCATATGTGTAAATAAATAAAAACATAGCAAAGAAAACAGGAAGATGCATACTTCTGCATGCTGGCCAGTATTGTTTTTCTACTCCTTTCTTTGTGATACAGCTGATTATATGCATGATATAAAGTTTAATCAAGTAGATATCATAATCTAGATATTTTGCTCAACAGCTTTTGTTATATAATCATTTTTAAATATGTTGTTCAGTATTTGTCATATTTATATACTAGGATTGTACTCAATACATGTTAAGCAGTCAACCAAGGGAAACTACTCCAGTTGCCTTTTCAAGCTGATGGCTGTTTATTACAGGTGCAGTTGTTTTGGGATTGTATGGAATATAACAATGTTTGCTTGTTTAGGCAGGGCTTCCTACTTCATTACGAAATACTTTTTTTGAAGAAAATTATGTTTGCTTCTTCTAGTCTAATTCTGTGATTAAAATTTTTATTTAAGAATTACTAAATGCTAGTTCAAATAATTTATAGCCATTTTATTGAATTTTCAAGAGATGTTTTAAGGGTTCAGTCCCGACTCCAGAAACCACAGATTTGTCCTGTTTTTGTTATGATACAGAGTAGTCTTGGCAAAATCAGTACCGTACATTGTCAAACATATTTTTTTGTAAACCCACTACTCTCTCAGCTGAAAACAGGGTGAAATTCCACAGCTTTTCGAGGTCTCTCTCTCTAGGCCATTCCTTAATAATGTTTTAAATATTATTTTATTACATGATGACCTAGACTTGATCTTTACTCTCTTTTTAGGATCATCTTACTGGTAAACCTAGAAACACTATGTCAGACTTACCTTTTGATGAAAAAAGATGTACCTTGTGCAATAACCCAAATAATTCATTCATTACCAAACATTTTTTTTCCATTGATTTAGCATAATTTTCTGTCCCTTTTCATATGTCAACAGATATTGTATATTTTTCACATACGGCACTTATTTTTGATATTCATCTTTTATGTTTAATGTTATTTTAAATACTCATGTACTCGGTGCCATATAGAGTTTTTATTGTAGTCCAAATAGAGGGTTAAATGCAAAACAATCAGAAGTTATAATAAAATCAAATGATTTATGACTGTTTTGCGTTTAACTCTCAAAATGTAATGTTCTGTAGTAGCATGTAAATGTATGCGATTTTAATGACGTGCCTTGCCTTGATTACTGGAAATAGATGATTTGATAACATGATCTGACAGGGGAGGTTGAAGACAATATTTTAATGCATATATCTAAAGTTTCAGACTTTTATCCATGAATTTGAAATAACATTTGACAGTCAGTAAATAATCTGTGTAAAAACTTGTTAAAAGTCACTTGTATACAGTGTGATATATATAAATGTTATTTCCTACAAAATGTAGATAATCTTGCTAATTGTTTCTCTGATGTTCATGTCGTATTTGATCGGTGATGTTCGACTGCTAATTTCTTCAGATCTCTTTACGTATCTATTCCATGAGCTGTTACTGGTCACTGGCCGTTACTGGTAACTGGGGGATAAAAATTTAGCTGGGATAAACAGATGGCCGGAATAATCGGGCACTCATTGTGACTAGACCTTCCCTCTTAACCCGTAGAATTTGAATAAATTTTAAATATGTAGTCTAAAGTTAATATAAGTTTACCATTGGAATGGGACAGACTGCAGTCTTCATATATGGCAACTTCTCAATCTGTTAACAAAATTTTCCGATTTTCAGTTTTTTTTTCAGTCATCAGCTACAGCAGTTACTTCATAACTGAGATTATCACTAAATGAACAGAAAGTAATACTCATGTTAGCAATTTTAAATTGTATGCTAGTTTCATGTAGCTATCTGTTTCAAAACTTACTGTTGACTATAGCATTGTTTCAAGAGCGTTGCTTTCCAAAGATACACAATACGTGCTTACTATACATTTTTTTGTCCAATCAGCATGATTCACTTGGTCTTCTTTACGTGCTTTAAATACAGACCATTAAAATACTATCTTGTGGTATTTTAGCTCATGACATGGTCTAGTTATTAGGCCCTAAGAAAGTGTGTGTTTCGGGGCTCCTTGCCAAAAATATTTAGGTCATTTGGTTATTGAAAAAAAAAATGTTTTTGCTCTAAAACACTTGTGGTTTTCTTTTAGAAACAAGTTTGTGGATGGCAGTAAAAAGTTAAGGTCAATCAGGAGACCTGAAAACACTTTAAGGCCTTAGATATGGGGTTTGTAAATTATTTGCTCTGCATAAGCACTTTTTAAAAATAGAAAATTGTAATAACTGCTGGTCAGTTATAGTTTGATAATAAAATGTCTTTAAACTAAATGTTCCTTGTTCTTTTTCTACCATCACAAGATCCCAGTTGATTACTTTCCTTTACTCTTCTCTGTTCAAAGATTTTACCAAACCATTATTTGATTTCAGTTGTTTACTTTCTTTACTTTTTACTTTCTTCTACTGTCACAATATCTCAGTTATACCCTTAGCAGACCCAAGTTGTTTACTTTTCCTTATACACTTGGTTGTTAACTTGTTTGTCACCCATTTCTACATGATAATTCTAGATAGGCATGTATTTACTTACCATTTTCATAAGCCTTTCATAATGAACCTAACTTGACCAGCGCCATAAGGAAAGGATCTCTTAATGGTATATGAACAACAAAATACCAGTATATATCATAGTCAGATTTAATCTCAAATTCCATTTTACAATGTAGAAAGAAAATCCAATTATTAAAGTTTACCCTTGTCTGTCTGGAATGGATAAAGTAGTACATTTTGTCTGCTTATATATACTGTAGTTTTGTTACTGTTTTCATCTCTTTCATTTCACATTTGCAGGCAGAAAACAGTTTCTTTGACATTTGTATATAAAATTAGTTTGCATAAGAGAGGTAATAGAAAGATTCTTAATTATTTGAATACAAACAAGTACTTATGATACCCACGCTAACAACTGTAAGCATACACCCCTCAACGTCTCATGACACAGGTGATTTGACAAACCTGTAGCATCAGTAGACATCTATTTCTGATAGTAAATTCAAAGGGTTCTGGAGTACAGGTGGCAATATGTTGGCCACTACACCTAGTGATTGTCAGTTTGAGCCTCACTTCAGTAACAGCCACAAAGCCCCAAAGGACACCAGAACTGGATTTTTTTTTAAGTGGATGGAAACTCGTACAGTTAAAAGTTCTTGTTGCAATCAAGCTTACATGTGAATAACTTTATCTGGATATTGTTATACTATCGCACATATTACTGGTTATACTGAACTAAGATTAAAATAAGAAATGGTGTAAAAATCATCTTTTAAGTCTGCTTAAAGTAACAAAATGTATCTGATTTATATGTTGTCTGCATAGAATCAAGTTACTGCTTTATACAAGAGAGTGCCAAACTGTCACAAAATATGCCTGTCGGTATCTGGCATTTCATAGGTTTTCTGAAACCTGTTTAACTATAGAGGGGACAAGGCTAGTTCACCTGCTTGAACTATGGAGCTGACAATGCTAATTTTATGATTTTTGGAGAATTCAAGGGCCATAACCCAAAGTGCCTTGGGTGATTTTGCTGGTTATTGAACTCGACCTAGACATTATACCCACAAATATTTTCACTACGTTAGGTGACAATCAGATGAAAACCACTCGAAGTAGAGAGCAGACAAGGCTAATTTTGCCAATTTGGGATAATTCAAGGGCAATAATCCAAAAGTGCCTATGGTGATTTGGCTGGTATTGAACTTGCCCAAGATATTATGCCCACAAACATGTTCAGCAGTTTTGGTGAAGATTGGATAAAAACTGTTATATGTAAAAAGCAGACAATGTTAATTGGGCAATATTCCATAATTAAAGTGACATTATGCTTTCCTTGGTTAACTTGTTGTCACCCATGGCTGCATAATTTTCTAGAGCATGAACCAGTTTTATAAAAGCAAATGCCTTGCTGTGCATTTAAGAGATGTGTTAAACTAATGATAAACAGCATACCAATATATATGAAGTAAGTGCTTAAGAAATAAAACTAGAAATGTGTCCATTTACACGGAAGAAACCAACAAGCCATTGTTCTGTCAATCTCATGACTCTAGGTCAAATATTATTTTGTTACTATTCATGTGCTACAAGTCTTGAAAACTAAAAATCAACAAAGGGCCATAATTCTGTTAAAATTAGTTTGCAAAGCGGTAATAAAGATTCCTTATTATTTAATACAATCTACACAGTAAGGTTGTTCTTCCCTGGAAGTTTAAGCAAAATCTGCCATACCGGTGATTTAGAGGAAGTTGCATTCACAAAATTTCTGCATAGTATATAATGAAAAGGTTCGAACAAAGGGGCCATAATTCCGTTAAATTTGGTTTGCCGCAAAAATTCCTTCCTTTACTGCCAACTACACCATTAAGGTTTTTTATGGCTGGAAGCTTACAGCAAAATCTTGCCATCCGGTTTAAGAGGTTGCATTCAAAAAATTTCTGGATATGTATATAGTAAAAAATCAACAAAGGGCCATAATTCTGTAAGATTAAATATGGTGTAAGCGAAATTCTTTTTCCTTAAATACCAAAATGTACACCTTAATGTTGTTCATCCAATGTAAGTTACTAAGCAAAATCGTGCCAACCGGTTTAAGAGCCTGTCGGAGTTGGCATTTCATAAGATTTCTACCTTTAGTATATAGGGGAAAAAGCTAGTTCAACGAAAGGGCCATAATTTTATTAATTTTGGATCACAGCAAACAATGCCTTGGGTGTTTTGCTACCATCTACACATTAAGGTTGTTCATCCCTAAATAGTTTCAGCGTTAGGTGAAAATCTGCCATCCGGTTTAGAGAGCAGCACAAGAATTTTGCCAATTTGGGATAATTCTAGTGAAAAAATCAACAAAGGGCCATAATTTTCTTATTGAACTTGCCCAAGATATTACTGCCTTTACTAACATGTTCACATTAAGGTTAAGATTGATCCCTGTAAAGTTTAAAGCAAAAATGTCATCGGGAATTCATATTAAGAGGACTTATGCGTCTTACCAGATTTGGTGTATTTTGGACAGTTTATAAAAGCAACTTTGGGTTGCTGGCATTTAAATGGTTAAACAATGATAATGCCGCTATATGCTCCCACGTTGTTAGGGAATAAAAAATTGGACAAATAAAATAACAGTTCCTTCCTTTGCAGTGATCTCCCTTGTGTTTTGCTGTAGTTGTTGGTAGAGAGATTTCAGCAGTGGAAGGGAAGCAACTCCTACAAGCAGTTTTTTTGTTTTTTTTTCAACTGACTCTCCCAGTCAAAATAGGAAAAGTAATATTTGGAAAGTTATTATTTCGTACTTGTAGCAGGAAGAGTTTGGTGTATTGGGCTAAAAGCTATTATTTCCTCGACCCTTTTACACAAAACTATTTCAGCTGGATTTTTTCTTTAAAAAAATGTGGATAATTCCACTTTAAAGGGCCAATATCTGAAAGTGTCTAGGGGAAATTGGGTAGTTATCAAACTCAGCCTAGATAGTATGCCAAAAAGTATTTTCAGCAAGATTGGTGATGATCAGATGAAAATTGCTCGATTTAGAGAACGAACAAGGCTATTTCAAGGCCCATAATCTAAAAAATGCCTAGGACCATTTGGCTGCTTATCAAAACTTGGCCAAGACCGCCCACAAACATGTTCAGCAAGTTTGGTGATGATCAGATGAAAATTGTTCAGCTTAGAGAGCAGACATATTGATACCTGCCGCCAGCATGTGTTCCCATAATAAATCCCTATGGGCTTATAATGTACTTGAATACTAGGGGGCTTAGGCAATCCTACTAAAATTTCTTATATCTCCTGAGCAAATAATACCTTGTTAAAGAGGCACTCCCTACATCTAGCAGATTATACTCGATACATATATTATGTGTTCAGTGAACATAAAATGATAAATAAATACAATTTCTAAGAAGAACCTATGGCAAAAAATGCCTCATTTTACAAAAATTAATCAATATAGAGGCTTTCTGTAATAAATCGCATCCATCAATTAATTGTACAACAACTCTACATAGATTATTGAATGGTTTACTGTACTACAGTATATTTTAAACCGCTGATTTTATCAAAAATGACAGGGAATGGATAGCTGAAACTTTTAGGTTAAGTTATAATACTTCCAAAGATTCTATTATTCATGTTTTGGAGGTTATTTAGTCGACATCAGTAAAAGGGTATGTCCCTTTAAGGTTACAGTGCACTGCACATGCAATGACACATTAAGGTTGATGTTCATTGAACCATTTATAAATGTTTATACAAGCGTCTGCCTCTGAATCAACTTTTACTATCGGGTGGCCATTGTCTGGATAAGATATATACCTGAAATTACAACAAAGAAAATATCAAAATAAAGACAATCAGAGAAATTATGTCCAACAGACACAGATCTCAGCTGTGTAGCTTTGTAGTCTAGTGCTTGTGCTGTTTGCTTTGCAACCCAGAGTACCTGAGTTCAATCACAGATCATGCCACAGGAGTAAAGTCTTTGTGAAGGCTCAAAATAGCCCTAATGTGTCTGTATTTATTGACTAATGGAAACAAGACAAAATGATAAAAGTTCTTTATTAAATGATTTCTGGACTTGTTGCTGCGCTGTAAATACTCTGCTTATAATTATTACAACACTTATTTCATCATGTGTAAGATGGCTTTAAAAACAACAGCTGACGCAACTAAGTTTACACAGAAGTAAGAAATTTGGCGTACCTCACTGGTTTGTTTCTTGATTTTAGAGCCTTGTACAGCTCGTAGCTCTGTTTTGGAGGGACTCTCTTATCATCTGTACCCATCATTATCATCACGGGTGTTTCAATCTAAAAATATACATCACACCTCCCATGGTAGCAATACATTTGCACAAGTATACACTTATTCCAGTTTCAAATATTTGTTGAAGCGTACGGGGAAATAGCAAAGTTTCTTCAAACTTTGTTAACCTATCTCTTTTTTTTTTGTCAATTTTGTAATAGGGAGGTGTGTGGACCCCAGACCAAGAGATCAAAAGTTCAAACCCTTTCTGCAGAATTTGACCGGGACTGCCTGAACTATTCTTTTAACACCCATTTTAATCAGAACCAAAGAAAGCATTTGTTATGAGTAGTAAATTGAAGTTGCAAGAGCTTGAGTCCAATTGAGCTCATTAGCCTATGCGAAATCAAGTGACCCAACCACTAGGGAAGTGTTAATTTTGACCTGGGGTCATGATTTGAACAATCTTAGTAAAGGTCCACAAGGCAATGCTACATACTATTTTATATCTCAGCTCTAGGCCTTTCCTATTTAAGCCTACGTAAAATCAAGTGACCCCTTCGGGCAGGGGCAGTTTTGGCCCAGGCTAAGCTCTAGGCCTTGTGGTTTCAGAGAAGATTTTTAAAGTATTTCCTGTATTTGCCTATGTAAATTTAAGTAATCCCCTGGAGGTGTCAATTCTGACCTGGGGCTCATAATTTGAACAATCTTGGTAGAGGTCCACTAGGCATTTCTACATGCGACACATCAACATTGGCCCAGTGGTTTCAGAGGAGATGTCGTTTAAAGGAAATGGTGGACGGACCCTGGACAATGAGTGATCCTAATAGCTCAGCCTGGCACTTTGTGCCAGGTGAGCTAAAATCTGAAATAAAAATATTTTTCTTGGTAATAACTCTGTAATTTGTCAAGAAAGAGTTATGTTTCTTGTACACTGCACTTCTTGAAGATTTATTGTATTCCAACCAGTAGTTTTCAAGTTATGCTCCGGACAAGGAAATGTAACAAAGGGCAATAACTCTGTAATTACTTAAGAAAGAGTTACAATTCTTGTACACTGCACTTTCTCTCATTGTGCTTGACCATTGAATGAATTTGTATTGAATTCCAACCATTAGTTTTCAAGTCATGCTACAGAAACGGAAAAGTTACAAAGGGCAATAACTCTGTAATTTGTCAAGAAAGAGTTATGGTTCCTGTGCAATGCACTTCTTGATGTACTTGACCATTGTATGAAGTTGTATTGAATTCCAACCCGTAGTTTTCAAGTTATGCTCCAGACAAGGAAAATGCAACGGACAGCCTGACCGACCAACCGATGACTCCTATATACTCCTTTATACCCCACTAAACTTTATTTCGGGGGTATAAAAAACCAACAAACCATACTGTTACACTGTCCAAATTTATACCAAAATACAAATCAAACAGAACAAAAGTAGAAAAACAATCTTTTCACAGGTGGCAACAAACCGCCATAAGCCATTGCTTTATTTTGGACTAAAAAATAAACACTAAAGCTCTATACCTGATCCACATACTGCAGTGGTGAGCACTTCCACATTGCTGCCACTGCTTTCCCACTAGCTAAAGTAGTAAAATCAAAGTCGAGGCCCGCCTCAACATTGCACCTACAGTAGAAATTTAGCAATATGTCACCATGACTTATGATGATCAAACATCAGTGAAACATGTCTCCCCTGACATAATTATGCAGAACAAATGCATGTAAAAGTTTATAGGGATTCTAAAACCCAAACACAACACAAAGTACATAATTATGACACATCACAAATTAAAACCTATTTTAAGTTAAAACTTCATTTTACGTCTGAACTCAATGCATATCAATTCAACATTTTCATGTTACATTAACTTAAAGGTAATTTCAGCCCCTAAAGTACATAAAGCAGGTAAGAATGTATAAAATTGATCATATTAATCATTATAACTGAATCCAAGATGGACAATCTTTATAAAGTCAGACCTACCAGTCAGGTATATCAGTACTTCCTGCCATTGCTGAAAATAAGAATATTTTTTGGTAAAAATGACAAGATACACCACTGTTCCTTTCATTCCTGTCCAAGTGCAGACAGCATCAGACAAGTCCACTTATACATTAATAAATATGAAACAATAGAGCCATCATGGTTCTATATCACTCACCTGAGTATAAGTGCACTTACCAAAGGAAGTCACTAGTTGCTAGGGAAAGTCACTGCTTGCTAAAGAAGTCACTGGTCATCAAAGTCACAAGCTGCCAGGGGCAGTCAGTGGTTGCTAAGGGAATCACTGGTCACTAAAGCGAGTCACTAACTCTTGCTAGTTGATAAGCACATCAATGGTTGCAAAGGAAATCACTGGTGGTAACATAATGCTGAAGGTTGCTAAGGAAAGCACTGGTTGCTAGGGAAAGTCACTGGTTGCTAGGGGACTTAGTTGTTGCTAAGGAAGTCAATGGTTGCTAATTAAATCACTTGTTCCAAGGGGAAGTCACTGGTTGCTAAGGACGTCAATTGTTCCAAGGGTAAGTCACTGGTTGCTTGTGGAAATCACTGGTTGTTAAGGAAATCACTGGTTGCTACATGAACTCATTGGAAGCTAGGGTTTTCCTATAACTCTATATACAGACTAGGGGCTCCCCCTCCCGTCCCCCTGCCAGGCTGGCATGGTCAAGTTTTGCCCCAGGGGCATTATTTGAAACAAGAGGGCCAAGCTTGTCCTATATTGCTCACCTGGCTACCATAGGTTATAACACAAGGTCAACAATAGCAGAAGGGTGTTTTTTTACCAGGGGAGTCCTGATTTTAACAACATTCATAGAGAACCACTACATTATTAAATGCTACATTCCAAATATCTAAGCTCTGGGCCTTATGAATCTAGACAAGAAGAGTCTTGAAGTTTTGCCTACATAAGCCCATATAAAATCAAGTGACACCTTTGGTGGGGTCAATTTTGACCTAGGGGTCATGATTTGAACATTTTTTTATAGAAGTCCACTAGGCACTGCTACATGCTAAACATCTAAGCTCTAAACATTGTTGTTTCAGAGAAGATTTTAAAGTTTTCCCTATATAAGCATAATTATGTAGAGTCAAAATAACTCCCAGGGCAGCGTCAGTTTTGACCCAGGGGTCGTAATTTGAAAAATCTTGGTAGAGGTCTACTATGCAATAATAAAGCTAAATATCTAAGCTCTAGGCCTTGTGGTTTCAGAAGTGAAGATTTTTTTAAAGTTTTTCCTATATAAGCCAAGGTTGGGTCAATTTTGACCCGGGGATTATGATTTGAACAATCTTGGTAGAATTCAAGTAAGCAATGCTCCATTCAAAATATCAAAGCTCTAGGTCTTGTTGTTTCAGAGAAGGAACAAGAGCTGCCCCTCACAAGTGACGAATGCCCCTAGAAGAGGTGTCTCACAGTCTGTGTCCTCTCCATGTGCTCAATAATTGTGTATGTTATTTTAAAATCCTTCCATGCATGACAGAGTTAAACACAAGTATTCCATTACTTTAAAACACTAGTGACCTTGACCTTTGCAGTAGGGAGATGGTTCTTCACACAAACATTGTCTTGATGTGCTGAACATTTGTGCCAAGTTATTTTATTATGAATCAATGCAAGACAAAGTTACAGTCGGGCACAAATGTATGCATATATACAGGAGTCCATTACCTATTAACTCCAAGTGTGACTTTGACCTTTGAGAGAGGGACTTGGGTCTTGCACGCGACACGTCGTCTTGATGTGCTAAACATTTGTGCCAAGTTATTTTAAAATCCTTCAATGCATGACAAAGTTACAGTCCGGACACGAATGTGTGCAAATATAGAAGATTCCATTACCTTCAAACTCTAAGTGTGGCCTTGACCTTTGAGGTAGGGACATCGGTCTTGCATGCGACACACTGTCTTGATGTGCTAGACATTTGTGCCAAGTTATTTTAAAATCCTTCAATGCATGACAAAGTTACAGTCCAGACACGAATGTGTGTAAATATAGAGGATTCCATTACCTTCAAACTCTAAGTGTGACCTTGACCTTTGAGGTAGGGACATCGGTCTTGCATGCGACACACCGTCTTGATGTGCTGAACATTTGAGCCAGGTTATTTCAAAGCTTTCAATGCATGACAAAGTTACAGCATGGACATGAAGAAATGTAAGGCCGGACGGACAGACGGACGCACAGACAGACAGTTGGACGGACAGTGCGATTTTAATATGCCACCCTTTGGGGGCATAAAAACTTAAATATTTTTTTATATCTAAACCTATGTAAAGACAATGTTGCATGTCAAGGGAAGAAAAGGAAGACTACTCCAACACTTCACAAATGTCAGGAATTTGCATTATTCTCTCTTAGAAAAATATATTTTTACAGCTAAGAAATAGGTGCAAGTTCTAACAGAAGTCTCATTAAAGAGAACAATACTGAAGTTCTACCGCTTACACTTACTAGGCATGTTGGAAAATGTGGATAGGATAACTGAAATGTAGTTGGATGTGCAAAATACATTGTCAAACCATCATGATCTATGCTGAATTTCTAAGCAATATTTTCCTCAATACTTAAATCTAGTGCTTTTCTTTAAATGCATTTGAATGCAACAACAACCCAAACCACATTTAGCACAATGTAATACAAATGTACTTATCAACTTCCTTATGTGACATTTTCAAACAGACAGACACCACTGAATCAATAAAGTGGGAGACATAATGGAAGTCTGGCCACTGGTTTCAAAGAAGACTGTAAGAAATATTCCAAATGTATTAAACAGCCAATCCTGAAAAGGGCCATTATTTTTCAACGTATAAGGTTCCATTAAAAACTTTTGGTACAAAATTATATGATAAATTTGCAAAGCATACTTCAATGTATGTCTTAGACAACTAAGCTCATACAAGTTTTCATACTATACTATACAGGGAAAACAGCAAACCCCAATGCGGCCCTAATTTTTTAAGCAATTGTCTTCATTTTAAAATCATTTACTTAAAATGAAACAAATGTCATCAAAAAGACTTAAGGATTTTTTTTTTCTAAGTATCACTTTATGATTGTCGAGTGACATACGGACAAAAACAAACTATATCCCACCATGCATTTTAAAGGAGCAGGAAATGTTGTGGCCGAAATATACACTTCAGAGGACTCTTAGTATTTTCTTCCTTCTCAGTTAGAAATTCAAGACAAGAAAATGGAAATGGTGGAAGTTATGAAAATACCAATCAGTTCAACAACATTTAGAAAAGTAAAATAAGGTAAGAAACTACATATTCTTCTTAAAATATAGTATTTTTTGTACTCATTTTGTTCACATACTTGTTAGTAATAATCAAATTCAGAAGAACTGTTCAGAGAATGTTAAAGAGATTATTTAAGAAAGAAACCTCAGTCAGCATTCTTTCAGAAAAGTGTTTCATGGTAGTTGCCCTACTTTCTGATGCAATCAATTAAATGCTCCCATTTCATCCAAAACTAGAAAAGTGGCCCAGTTATTTTAAAATATCATCATTTATAATAATGTTGTAGACCAGAAATTATTTTCCAATGTATGGAAACACCGACAGGGGTTAGTTAAACACTATATGCCCTTGACCCTAGTGACCCCGAATGCAATCCCAAGCTTCCTCTCCACACAAGCTACCTTCACACCAAGTTTCATTACAATTGGTCACTCCTAACTCAAGTTATTGAGCGGAAACCATTTTTATTTTTTAGAAACAGTGCCCTTGACCCTAGTGACCCCAAATGCAATGCCAAGCTTCCTCTCCATGCAAGCTACATACACACCAAGTTTCATTGCAATTGGTCACTCCTAACTTGAGTTATTGAGCGGAAACCATTTTTCAATTATTAGAAACAGTGACCTTGACCTTGACCCTAGTGACCCCAAATGCAATTCCAAACTTTACCTCCAGGAAAGCTACCTTCACACCAAGTTTCATTGCAATTGGTCACTCCTAACTTGAGTTATTGAGCGGAAACCATTTTATATTTTTAGTAACAGTGACCTTAACCTTGACCCTAGTGACCCCAAATGCTATCCCAAGCTTCCTCTCCATGCAAGCTACATACACACCAAGTTTCATTGCAATTGGTCACTCCTAACTTGAGTTATTGAGCGGAAACCATTTTTCAATTATTAGAAACAGTGACCTTGACCTTGACCCTAGTGACCCCAAAGCAATTCCAAACTTTACCTCCAGGAAAGCACCTTCACATCAAGTTTCATTGCAATTGGTCACTCCTAACTTGAGTTATTGAGAGGAAACCATTTTATATTTTTAGTAACAGTGACCTTAACCTTGACCCTAGTGACCCCAAATGCTATCCCAAGCTTCCTCTCCATGCAAGCTACATACACACCAAGTTTCATTGCAATTGGTCACTCCTAACTTGAGTTATTGAGCGGAAACCATTTTTCAATTATTAGAAACAGTGACCTTGACCTTGACCCTAGTGACCCCAAATGCAATTCCAAACTTTACCTCCAGGAAAGCTACCTTCACATCAAGTTTCATTGCAATTGGTCACTCCTAACTTGAGTTATTGAGCGGAAACCATTATATATTGTTAGTAACAGTGACCTTGACCTTGACCCTAAATGTATTCCCAAGCTGTGTCTCCATGCAAGCTACCTACACACCAAGTTTCATTGCAATTGGTCACTCCTATCTTCAGTTATTGAGCGGAAACCAATGTTTGATGCCCTCCTGTCGACCCGCCTGCCCACTCGTCATACGACATCGGCATTCTTATAAGCAGGTTTTTTTTAAAAGCCTGCTTAAAAATGACAGTGAAGGAGACAAGCAATAAGCCAATTATAGGTCCATATTACAGGAATAAACAAACTTATAACTGCAGTTTGCAGACATTCCCTTGCAAAACATTTGCTTGTTCTTGTAATATAGACCTGTAACCTATACTTATTATTGTTGCATTTACACTATGAAATACATGTGCCTAATGTATGCTTTTAAAATTTTGTAACATGTTTCAATTATACCACACTTTGATAAAATATCATGGCAACAGCTTGTGAAACTTATTTGACGGGCCTCACAGAAATATTGCGCATGCTTAGTTTGTCACTTTCCACTATCCACACAATTTTAACATACTTTCAGTGACTGACAAAATAAGTTGTGAGATTTCTGGTCAAAAATTTACATTAAACTATTACTGTTGTGGAAATTAAGTGTCTCTTTGATCAACAACAAATAATTGAAATAAAAAACATAATCACATATTTTTCTTCAAGTGTCCAGATTGGCAGTCATCCATGTTTTGTGGTCTAAAACCAGCAGAGAAGAAAACTAAGGTTAGTTATAACATATTTGTCTTTAAAAACAGTACTAAATAATACATATATTAATGTTGTTTGCTTACATATAAGTAACAATCAAATTAAACAAGAGCTGTCACATGACAGCACGCTCGACTATTCGAAAGCTTGTTGGTAAAATGGGGTTTTTGTCTAAGAACAGGAGTATTGTGTAATTGTCTATAAGAATTAAGGTCAAAGATATGAAACTGTTCAAAGACCTTTGTAAATGTACATTGCATTCAAGGCCTTACTCTGGATTCTGCAAGCCAACTGGAGGGAGGATGGGGGGATAATTTCAAAGAAATACATGACCTTGTATATTTGATCATGAATAATTTTGTAACTTTTCAAAATTGATATGTATAGAATTAAAAAAGCATGACCGCTTCATGCGCATAATTATTCTATGACATTTCAAAAAGAAAGCCATTTTGAGTATTTCCATTTTAGTCTGGAAAAACTGTGACAAAATTCTAAGTTAAAAAGGGCATAAATATGTCAAAAATCAAAAACATTGGTGAAGATGTTGACAGTAAATACGTTCGTATAGTATTCATCTTTAACAAAACATTCAAAGTTAAAAAGGGACACAAATCTATCAAAAATCAAAACAGAGTTATAGGGATTGTTTCCTCAGGTGTAGATGTTGATGGTAAACATATATTTTGAGTTTCAAGTCAATACCTTATATAGTATTCAAGATATTTGAATTTACAAAAAAAAAATACCAAAACTTCTAAGTTAAAAAGGGGCATAAATCTGTCAAAAATCAAAACAGAGTTATGGGAATTGTTTCCTCAGGTGTATAATGTTGATGGTAAACATATAGTTTGAGTTTCAAGTCAATACCTTATATAGTATTCAAGATATTTGAATTTACAAAAAAAAATACCAAAACTTCTAAGTTAAAAAGGGGCATAAACTGTCAAAAATCAAAACAGAGTTATGGGAATTGTTTCCTCAGGTGTATATGTTGATGGTAGACACATACTTTGAGTTTCAAGTCAATACCTTTGATAGTATTCAAGATATTTGAATTTAAAAAAAAATCTAACCAAAAATTCTAAGTTAAAAAGGGGCATTAATCTGTCAAAAATCAAAACAGAGTTATGGGGATTGTTTCCTCAGGTGTAGATGTTGATGGTAGACACATACTTTGAGTTTCAAGTCAATACCTTTGATAGTATTCAAGATATTTGAATTTATAAAAAACTTTAACCAAAAATTCTAAGTTAAAAAGGGGCATAAATCTGTCAAAAATCAAAACAGAGTTATGGGGATTGTTTCCTCAGGTGAAGATGTTGATGGTAGACACATACTTTGAGTTTCAAGTCAATACCTTTGATAGTATTCAAGATATTTGAATTTATAAAAAACTTTAACCAAAATTTCTAAGTTAAAAAGGGGCATAAATCTGTCAAAATTCAAAACAGAGTTATGGGGATCGTTTCCTCAGGTGAAGATGTTGATGGTAAACATATAGTTTGATTTTGAAGTCAATACCTTTGATAGTGTTCAAGATATTTGACTTTATGAAAAACTTTAACCAACGCAGACGCCGACGCCGACGCTGGGGCGAGTGCAATAGTCTCCTTATTCTTCGAATAGTCGAGCTAAAAAACTGGTGAGTATGTTAATGAGCTTACAAAATCAGCTCTAACCTCTCAAGACCTCACTTAAGAAGGGGTCAACATTCAGAAAAGTGTGACATGTACCTACAGTTCTCCCAACTTTCTGATCAAATCAAATGCTCCCATTTCATTAACAATAGGCCCATGCGGGTCAGTATCACTCTACTGGACTAACTGGACTATTATGTGTAAGTTTTGTGAAAATCTTTTGAAATGTTATCAAGGAAAAGAGGTCACAGTGACCTCCACCCACTGACCCAAAAAACAGTAGGGATTATCTATCTACTCAGAAGGACTATTCATCCTATTAAGTTACAAGACTTTTGTTGATAATAAGATCTCACAATATTAAGCATAAATTATTTTCAAAGTTCAGGTCACTATGACCTTTGACCCACTGACCCCAAAACAAACAGGTTTAGTTCATACTAATTAGCCTGTGAGAAAGCTGTAGCTATGAGTCACTCTCGAGTCCGCTTCCTGGAAAAACCAGTACTGGTGTCATATGGGAGGTTTCATGCACTTTCTGAGCAAGTTTCGTAAGTTCAAAATAAAATTATTGTGACCTGTAGAGTGTTATCTAGGAAAAGCTAACAGAGGTCACTGTGACCTTCACCTTTGACCAACTGACCCATAAGTCATCACTAGCAACTTTACCAATGACTGCTTTAGCCAATCCTAAAAGGGGCCCATATTTTTTAAAGGAAAATATTTGTTTAAAAGTTTGGTACAGAATCACTAGGTATCTATCCGAAGTTTGATTCAAACACTTTCAACCAAGTCTTAGACATGCAGCTCATATCAGTTTTCATATAGATTATACATGGGGAAAAAAAGCAAAATCCCACTAGGGCCCAAGCTTTCCAAACGATCATTGAAGAGGTCTACTAGGCAATGCTACACGCTTAATTCCAGGTGAGCTAAAAATCAACAAGGGGAGATAACTCAAAAATAGAGGAAGGAACGGTTATGGTTCTTAGACACTGCACTGCATATTAATGTCCTCTGTTAGTGCATGCAGTTTGAATTAATTAGGTTCCGTACTTAAGGAGTTATGGCACAGACAAGAAAATTCAATAAAGGGAGATACAATGTAATTCAAAAATATAAGACAAGCCAGAGTTGAGGTCCATGTACTCTGCACTTCCTCTCAATGCCCTCTGTATGTGTGTAAAGTTTAAACAAATTCCCTTAAATATTTTCATAGTTATGCTTCAGACAAAAAAATCCTTGACAGAGTTACCCACTCTTGCCTACTGACTAAAACTTTCAAAGAGTTATGTTTTCTTGCCTGTTGATGGATGTAATGATCGCAAATAGGTATGGGTAGGAGTAGGATAGCTCCCCTTTTCTTCGAAAAGTCAAGCTATTAAAAAACAAGTTAAAGATGTTGATTTTTTACCTACACACTGAACTATATCTTTATGGAGTCACATGCTGTTATGTCAAAGTGTTTCTTACCACTGGCTAAAAAATTACATGATTCATAGAATCGTGCATAAAATATGACCACACTTTTAACTCAACACGTGCATGGTTGATGGCTTAATATACTATTCATGTACAATTTCAGGATGTTTCATGCTCCAGACAGCTATGAAAATGCCTCACTGCAACTGTCAGAGGTGTTAAATGATATTGGCATCAGCAAGAGAATGTTGATGAAGACAAGAAGGGCATACTTACTGCAAGAGACTATAGAAACAATCACACATAGATTATTAGGTACACAAGACACTGTGTATCTGTTAGGAAGTCAGTCTGAAGGTACTACGACAATAGGACTTCAATCTGACCTAGATGTGCTTTTCTATTCAAATGATAACACTGTGATACAGGACTGGGCTGAATGGTCTCCTCGTAAACGAAACCTACTGAGGATCAAGGATGATACCACTCCACCTGGGTACAGCTATCTACAGGACATTAGATCTGATGTTCCACTTCCTTGTACTGAGGAACATGACAACAACCATGGAAAGGACACACATGGAAGAGTTTTGATGAAAAACACAGTGATTGAAGACGTACTAAAAAATCGAAAGCGAGAAGGGCCATCACTGGCAGATGAAGGTGGACCAAGTATGTCGGCAACAGATCTTGTTCATTCAATTCCCTTCAAATCCTTGCCACTTTCAGTCCGACATTGGTTAGACCAGGAACATTCAGTATGGCCTACTGCAAAAATGAAAAGATATGCAGCAACATCCGACTGTCTTGTTGTTGCCACTGGTAGCAGTGTAAGTGAAAATAAAGATTTCCAATGGAGAATTTCTACCTCCCTAGCTGAAAGGTGCTTCATGTTTAATTTAAATATTACTCAGATAAGGTGCTATATCCTGTTAAAGATGATTCTGCAAACATTTATAAATCTTCATGGACAAAAACACATTACAAGTTACATGTGCAAAACAGTTTTATTACACTGTGTTAGGAGTAAACCATCATATGAATGGAAGGAAAATAATATTCTGAACTGTTTAATATACTGTTTGTCTACACTTAATCATTGCATATTGTGTGGCAACTGTCCTCATTTCATTATACCTGAAAACAATTTGATGGCTGGTAAAATTTCTACTGAAAACAGGTTTTGGCTACAAGAAAAGATCTCAAACTTAATACGGCATACTGTCGATCATCTCGTTGAGATTCAGAGTGATGACCTTGGACAAAGACTGTTCTTGAAGTTGGGTATTATACCTGATGTAGATTACAATGCTGTATTCTATTTCGAAAACATTGCAAGATCTCTTCTAGATGCAGGATATCGTTCATTCAATACCACTGTTTATTTTGAGGCTAACTATAAAAACTATCTGCTCAGCCTGAGTAATAGAAGTTTTGAGGAACAGGTTATTTTTCTGTTGCAGACTATTGTTAATCTTGTCCAGTATCATCATGAAGAAAATGTGTTTGTACAGGCAGCATGCAGATATGGGACACCTTTCTACTGTACTACACTAGGATCTCTGATGGCATCCAACAACATTCAGCACAACAATCCTGTTTCTGCTCAAGCACTTGAATGGTTTTCTGCAGGAATTAACTCAGATGTCTCATCCAGCAGGCTGAAAATTGCTTCTGCGTTTTATTGTGCTGATGACATGGAAAGAGCAGCGTTAATTCTGAGATGTACTGAAGAATGGTACAATGTACACGTTGTTGAGCCAGTTTGTCATTGCTATACACATCCACCAGTCTCAGCCAAGATACATTTCTGCATAATATCATCCAATTACAATGAAGATGCTTTAAAGTATATTACAGCCCGTTGTGTCAGATTTCTGCATACAGAAATAAACTGTATTCCAAAGGAACTTCAGTACGAAATGTTCAGATCTACTGAAGAAGAAAAACAACATAGAGGAGAAGATGATGCCTGGATGGATTTGGCCATTGTAGATTCCATTCCGTATCTTTATTTTCTTCAGTATAAGACTTATGGTTACCTACAGAGAGTACAAGACCAACAGCAAGCATTAAGTAAACTCCTCATGGTTACTCTAAGAGAAGAAAACCTTGGACACAGAGAAACAGCCTGGAATCTGTTAGGACAGTGTATGGAGCAAGAAAACAGGTTGAATGATGCATTGCAGTGTTACAGAAATTCAATGCATGTCCGGCAATCAAACAATGTTGCAATAATTCATATTTGTCGGCTTTTGGCCAGCCTAGTACCTCTTGCAAGAGAAGATTAATGGGTACAAAACAGATTTACATGAATACCATTGTACATAAGTTAAGACAATGAGTATTTCTGGTCTCCCTGCTAACTTTCACTTTTTAATGCCAATTTCAAACTTTTCTTATACGAACATGATCAAAAAGACTTATTTTCAAACAAGATGGCCCTATATCGCTCACCTGGTTACCACTAGCTACAATACTAGGTCAACAATAGTAGAAAGAGTTAATTTTAGTTTGAACAATCTTTGCAATGGTCCACTAGGAAATGCTTGATTAAATCCACATGACTGTCAGAGTACCAGAGTCTAAAATTCAAGAAGTCGTTACAAAAATAAAGGAAATGTTAGCCCACAAGAAAACTACTTTAAAAAAGATGCAATCCCTCATTGGTTCACTGAATTGGTTCACTGAATTTTTGTTGTCGAGCTAAACCCATTGGTAGGCCATTTCTCGCCGTCTGATAGATTCAATTTGCAGTCTAATGAAACCTTTCCATCACCTCAGATTAAAAAGAGGAATTAGGTTAGATTTATACACGTGGTTAGCTTCTCTACAAAACTGTAACGGTTTATCATTATTTCATGACAAATACTGGGTGTCAAACACAGACCTACAGCTTTTTACAGACAGCGCAGGTGGTGAAAATTTAGGGTTCGGCATTTATTTTTTTGGTCATTGGTATAACGCTAAATGGCCAGCTGAATGGCACAGAGTGGGCATTACCTCAGACATAACTACTTTTGAGTTATTCCCCATCATGCTGGCACTTTTTGTTTAGAGTCAATATCTAAAAAACAAAAATATCAAATTCAATTGCGATAATATTGTTCACATTAAAAATACATTGTCATCCAAATCTGACCGAGTTATGTGTCTTGTGAGATTGATAACGCTACGCTGTTTAAAATTAAATATCTGGCTGAAAGCAGCTCATGTACGAGGCTGTCAGAATTTTATCTGTGATTGTTTATCTCGGTCACAGCTGAGGAGATTCAGAAAACTCGCACCAGAAGCCGACCTCAAACCCAGTCTAGTACCATCCTCTATGGAACATCTTCAACGTAGAACAAGACAGCTCCTTTGTTCATCAACAGCGCCAAATATAGCACTTACCTATAATATGGCTTTAAAGTGCGCATCTTACTGCACATAGTGTATTTTGGTGACAGTTTTATAAAGCAATTTTTGGTTGCTGTGCATTTAAAGTGTTAAATTAAGATTAGCCGCATTAGTATTTGAAATTGGTGCTTTAGATATAAAAAATCGGACTGATAAAAGATAGTGATTGTGTCGTTGTTGAGGTTGGTAGAGATTTCAGCAGTGGAAGGGAAGCAACTCCTGCATGCAGTTGTTCTTTTCTTAAATTGACTCTCCCAGTCAAATAAGAAAATCAATATTTGGAAAGTTATTTTTTCATACTGGTAGCGGAAAGAGTTTGGTGTATTGGGTTAAAAGCTATTATTTCCTCTACGCTTTTGTATGCACACCATTTTCAGCTGGATTGTTACTTGAAAAAAATGCGCATAATGTCACTTTAAATGTTTTCAGTAAATTAAGAAATGACCATAATTCGGCAAATACCTGGCCGATTACAGTAGCACGTATCATTTGATTTCTATCCTTTTGCTTTGAAAAAAGGTCTGTCTCTGAACTCAATAACAACATATTTGGCGGGGATAAATTATTTTCATAAGATACGGGGATTTCCAGATTCCAAGAATACATTCGTATTAGAGGGTTGTCACCGGAGTCGATCAACCCAAGACAAAAGGGCACCGCTAACTATACCTGTTTAAGTGGAAATCTGCAACAAATTACCAATTGTCAGTTATGACAGTTATGAGACAAGTTTGTTTAAAGCTTTGTTTACATTGGCATACTTGGTCTTTTTCGGGTTAGCGAACTACCAGCATCACCCCCCTTTCAGATTGATCATGCAATACACATAAATGATATCTCCTTCGGTCATAATAATCAGTACATTCTTATACGTCTCCATTGCTATAAAACAAAAAAAAGGGGAACATCTGTTTTTATTAAATTACCAAGGCAAAGCGGCGGTATATGCCCAGTTAGAGGACTTTTAGACTTCTTGGAATTGCACAATTTTCTTTTGTCATAGAGATTGATCTTTTGTAACAAGGTCTCAATTTATGCACATGCTTTCAGTGGTGATCAGTAAAACCACTATAAGTCTGGATATTTTCCGGTCTCAGTTTTAGAATTGGTAGGGCAACGGACTTGGCAGTACAGGGGTACCCGTCAGAAATCATAACGAAACTTGGCAGGTGGTCTATACGCACTTAATCAAGCCTTTTCATTGGTTCAACAAAATTGCCTTGTCCTTACTAAGCAGAAAAAATGGTAGTAATTCACCAAGTCCGTATAACTTGTCATATCACAAAATTCATTCCCTTTTTGATGTTTGGGTTGTCGGAGATTCAATTCCGTACTGGGCCAGAGTACATGCAATCACCACCAACAGTCCAAATTTAAAGCTTCAAGACATGTCTATTGCTTGGTGGGGGAAGCGAGGTCTTGGATGGGATGGACTACACCACCAGATAGAGGCTCAAGTATTACTTGCGTCACCGCCTGCTATCATCATCATTAATTGTGGGAACGATTTGGGGGATAATTATTCTTGCTGGGGATATAATCAGTAAAACAAGAGGACCAAGATGGCCTTATATCGCTCACAAGTTTTTCCTATACAGTGTGCCTCTATATACAATTACCTCATTACAACAACAGTTTAAATTTTTCCCAAAGTAAGGCTTCATTATAAATTCAACCTCTCTAGAGCAACACCTCTCAACAACAACCAAAATCTTTGTCTCCCAAAGGGTGTTGCTCTGCAGAGGTTGTACTGTATATACATTTTTCATACATAAGCTTATGTAAAAACAAGTGACCTCCGGGCAGGGTCAACTTTGGCCCAGGGGTCATAATTTCAACAATCCTTGAAAAGGTCCACTAGGTTAGGTCACATGCTAAATATCTAAGCTCTAGGCCTTGTGGCTTCAGAGGTTTTGAAAGCTTCTCCTATACAAGCATATGTAACAACAGCAAGTGACCCCCCCTGCAGGGTCAATTTTTGACTCGGGAGTCATAAGTTGAACCACATACCAAATATCTATGCTTTTCTATAAGTTTTTCCATTCCGCTGCCATGGCAACCAGAGTTCTGCAAGGAATGAAATTATTTGAACACCTATGAAAGGGCCTTATGCAAATAAACATTCCTGCCAAGTTTCAATATCATTGGCCTTGTGGCTTCAGAGGATATGTTGTTTGAAGGAAAATGTTAACAGACGTACGACGTACGCCAGACGGTGAGTGATCCTAATAGCACTTGGTGCCAGGTGAGCTACAAATTTGGGACTGTCACACTTTTACTGTGTGAAACTTTACTGTGTTTTACATAATATTTTACTTGGTCATAACATTTTGCATTTTCACAATATACTTAATTTACTTACTTGCAATATTTATAACAGGATTTCGACAAACAGCTGCCTTGTAAAAACCCTGAAATATCAACAATTCATGTTAGTCTGAATAACATTTCTGCTGTTAAAGAGCAATCTCCTTCCACTGGCAAATAAAAAAGAGGGCCAATATGGCCCTATATTGGTCACCTGAGACCTACTTATGTGACCAAACTTTAACCCTATAATATAAATCATAAACACAAACATTCTGTTTGGCCTTGACAACACAAACCTTCTGACCAATTTAAGATGTGACTTCCAGAGTGCCAACAAGTTTTTCCTTGGCATTGACATGGTGACCTAGTTTTTATGATTATCACCAGGATGGATCCACACAAGGTTTAATCACTCTGACCTAATTTTCATGACGATTGGGTTGTAAATGTCACCTGTATGGCATACACAAGGATTTTAACCAGGTGACCTAGTTTTTGACCAAAGATTACCCACATCCAAAATCTACCTAAATTTCATTATGACAATTATACTGACCAAGTTTCATGAAGATCCAACAAAAATGCAACATAATGCAAACACAAGGTTTTCCAATGATATTACCCAGTAACCTAGATTTTGACCCCAGTTGATTCATATTCAAGCTTGATCTAGAATTCATCAAGATAATCATTAACTTAAAGTTAGAACCACACTACATAACAGACAGTAAGATCTCCTTGCCCCAGTAGTAAATGTTGCCAGTTAGATTCAAGACAATTTTTAGATTTTTCATTCTGATGCCATTGCAACCTGAGATCTGCATTGATCTACATGTACTTGTTCTAAACTACTACTTGTAGTGATTTACTCTATCAACTTTTCTAATATTTGTGTGAATGTTTTCAGAAGAAACCAAATACTCAAAGAATAGGAATCTACCTGATACTGTCTCATTGGATGACATGAGTCACATGACATTGTAAGAAAACCATTATGTGAACTACAAGTTAACACTGCCAGCCATTTCATATGCAGGGCCTCCAGTGCAGCAGACAGAAACAAGAAATTTACAAAAGCCTGTATTATGATATATAACCTACCGGATACTGTCCAACCAGATGACACGTCAAGAAACCTCCGTGTGAACCACCCCAGACAAACACTCGGTTCTTGTCATACCCTTCTTTTTCTATGACTTCTAAAGCTGCATTCTGAAAGTAAAACACCATTTTCTTTAACTCAGATTGAAAATTCACCTTTGAAAATATTCATAACAAGGCAGTGTAACCGCTTTAACAGTGCATCAATTTCTATGTACTTACCTTCTGGAAAAATATGAAATTTAAAAGATAAGAACAGTATATGTTCTACAGAAGCTTGATGGAAAACATTCAAGTTTAAAGTGGACATACTATAACCAGACTACAGGGCTGTTGCCCCTTTAGGGGGGGGGTAGGTGATTGTCAAGCAAACTTGGTTTAAGTGAGAAAATTGAGAGCAAACTTGAGAAAATGGTGGAAACATGTTTTTTAACTAGGTCAAGTGCATTCATACTAGGGAAAGTTGTTTTCTTTACACTGTGAAATTATATGAACATGCCGTTAGTCAAGGGTTATATGTTACCTTCACTTGGTTCTTTGTTTCCACCCGCAATGACTTGCAGTTTTGAAGTTATTGAAGGTTGAATCTGGTCAGATGGAAGCTTTCACAAATAGAAACTGAAAGTGCTCCGGCCATAGATGTTGAGGCCTGAGATTGATTGTTTTACGAGAAAAATATTTAGGGGGGGGGGTTTCTGTCCAATTATTAAACATTTTGGAAAAAATTTTTTTTTAAAATTTTAAAGACAAACGTCGGCGTCCAAGTACTCCAAGAAAAGAAATGAGGGGTTGTACAAATGAATTAAATTAACAATATGTTTTATATTTTATATAAATAATTTCCAAGCATAAAAAAAAACGACTTTCCCTGGTATAAATGCGCTTGACCTAGTTAAAAACACATTTTCCACCATTTTCTCAAGTTTGCTCCCATTTTCTCACTTAAACCAAGTTTGCTCTCACTATACATCTGCTTTAGCAATGGAACTGTGTTTTAAGCCATTATACAAGCTGCCTTTTAGCAAGGGAGCCCAGTGTTATAGTTGTCTGATATCATTTCAATGGTTTAAGTTTCATAGTGGTATTGTAGACCTCAGTGGTGTTGCAGTAACAGCTTTGTAACCCTGTGGACTGGGTTCAATCCTAGCCACTCAAGGCATGTATGTGAGCAAGACTCCTGAAGCCACACATGCCTAAGTCCATCAACTGTAAACTAGGGACCAGTAATGAAAATTGCTGGTTCCCTTCTCTCTCAGTGATTGGTTCTGTTACGGCTAATTAATATATTGTAAATAGGGTAATTTTCTGTGATTTGTGAGCAGACAGACTTTTCCGTGAATTTTAAATTTGCGAAAGGAGAATTCTCTTATAGGAAATCTATGTGAAATGAATCCTTTGTGAGATTTTTAAATTAGGGAAGTGGGAAATTCTTGAAAATAGCGATAATTAAATCATCACAAATAATACCCAATTTATAGTAAGTTGAGATAGCATGCTTCACAATCCTGCTTTAACAAATTAGGATTTAGGTAGTGATTTTAAATACCCATTTCTTTTTACTACTAGTATTTAATGGTAACTCACCTGCACATCTTTGACATCCTGGTCACCACAATTACCTGGTAAACTGAAGATGCTGTCACTACCATAGCCATATGACCCTCTGTAATTTACTGGAAATAATATGTTACGGTAGCCATAGTTGTGAAGGTAATGCAAATCTTTATATCTAAAGTGAACAGTCAATTCCAAACAGACAGTGGAGGGGAAAATGCACATATAGACATTTGTTGATGTTGTGTTCAAAGCAGTTTTGAAAGAGTATCTTAATTTCTACAATTTTAAATGAAGTGTATTTTTTATCACCTATTCATACCACTCAAACGTAACTTTTTTTCTTACAAAACACCTAAACATAATTATTTGATCATCTACTACAGGCTTGCAATTTACATTGTATACACTCTACAAGGACTCTTTACCAGTACCCACTATGAAAGCACGGATTACAGAGGGCTCAGATCAAATTCCACTTATTGGATTCCAACCTGAAACCTCCAAGCTAGGAGTTCAAAGCTCATCACTTACACTATGTCACCTTAAAAACAATATTGGTAAAGCTGAATCCATGAAAGCTCGAGAAAAAGAGAAAACTGTGAAATGAATTATTCAATTGCACATACATGATTTCTTTGCTACTGTAATAACATTTAGTCTTACCCATTATACTTGAGTATCCGAGCTTGCACAAAAAGGAGACATACAGCATGTAGCAGGATGTAAAACAAGCATGGGGACCACCTGAAAAATATAGACAACAATATCCAATGAAATACACTTATAAAATACATACAAACAATTTATGTAAATTATTAATGTTTGTGATGCTGTAATTTTCCAAGATTTAATGGGTGGGTCATTCCTTGAATTTAAGAAGCTTACAAAATACAATCAAACACAGTGGTAAGTTTTTGTTTTTTAAATGAAATCTACCATTTCAAGTACCCATGAAATTACATTTTATAAGAAATCCACGAAATTTTATGCAAATGAATTCATAGTGCTTCAGAGGAACAAAATATTACAGCTTTTGGTCAATGACACCAGTAATGAATGAAGGAATGGTGTTTTATTTAATGCGCATTGACTTCTAAGGTCATTTAGCTTACACTCATTCTTTGTGCGTCCACCTCCTTGGTGGTTTGAGTCACTACTTGCACGGAGCTTTACTATGTCTGCAGGGACCTCAGCTCACCAAGACCATTTGGTTGCCGTTTACAATACACGCAGAGCATCAGCCACTGTGGTTGCAATTCTGGCACCTACACACTAACCCCCAAATACAGGGGTAACACTGACCCCAGTACCTAAATTTACATATTCAAGCGAGAACTTGTACATCAGTTTTGCTCCATAACTCTGTAGAAACAATTGTAAAATTGTAAAATTTTGAAGGTAACTTATACCTGTTCTCAATACAGTTTCACTCACTCTCATTTATTTTTTATTCATAATGTACAGAATTAGTCAAAGGGGACCTATTGATCAGCCACTATTAGAGTACTTGGAAAATCCACGAGACTATAATCTTTATAAATCTGTGAGATTTGTCTGTATATATGATTAATAATGACAGGCATTATGTTGATTTTGCAGGCTTATATCAAGCAGAAGTGCATGTATCAAATCTATACCTACCCAATGCAAAGTCAAAAGTTGGCACGACCTTTAGATACAAAGAGATACAAATCTAATCTATGACACAAAGTACACTGCAATCTGATCATGATCTGCACTGTTCGCAATTAGATTTTTACATAGCACTTTGAACAATGAATGGAACTGTAATTTCTGTAAACACTGAATAAAACAGGTCCATTTTTGAAATATAGGTTCAGTAAACTCTGCTTATAATGAACTACTCGGGACCTATCAAATTTGTTCCTTATATCCGGAGTTCCTTATATCCGTATATGGAACAAGTTCCTTATATACGATGTATATATATCTAACTAAAATATATATCGAACAAGTATTTTTTATAGTCAAATGTAATAAAATCCGAACCATCAACTTATAGTTGATTTTGATTTTCCTAACCGCTTTTGAAGAATTATAAAGATCTATAACTGTTATCCTTTTCTATTTCCGTAAACCTATGTAAAATAATTGCAAGGATTAACAAAAAGGCAATGCCGCCAAACCAGATTTTCAACAGCGCCTGTAGAAATCTAGAATTAATAATACATTTATTAAAAAAAACAAGTACAAAGTAGACATGAAATAAAATCATATCTTTAATACCTCCAAAGATGATATGACCTTTGACTGCCAAATCAAGTAAAATCATGAAACAGGATTTTCAAGAAGCACTGTGACCTTGACCTTGGAGCCAGCCATGCGGAACATGCGCGCCGCATCTTGATGGGTAAACATTTGTCTAAGTTCATCAAAATTCTTCAAAGGGTTGAAGAGTTACAGAGCGGACAGGATTTTCAAGAAGTCACGGACCTTGACCTTGGAGCCAGCCATGCGGAACATGCGTTCGCACGCATCTTAGTGGTAAACATTTGTCTAAGTTTCATCAAAATTCTTCAAAGGGTTGAAGAGTTACAGAGCGGACACAATTCGTTTGACGCCCGCCCTCCGCCCACCCCCACCGCCCATCCGCCCATCCGCCCATCCGCCCGCCATACCCCAATCTAATAACCAGGATTTTCAAAATTGAAAACCTGGTTAATAAAACATAAACAAGACGGTTCATGTTTTAATTGGCAATACTTAAAAAAATACAATTGAAGAGCTGATTTTCGCTCACTTGCCATAACTTGAAATATTCAACAAGGTATTTTTCCAAAATGGGGATTTCATCCCGTCTGCATACTTTTAAAAAACGCTCACAATTATTTATGTATATTATTATTATTTAAGCTTACCAAAAGGTTACACACGTGTAATGATTTACCTTTGTATGAATAATAGCTATAATTACAATGCAGACGGCAAAGGAAAAATGCAAAATCAACAGATATTTTTAACTCTTCCGAACATATTTGCAGTTCGATATATACGATAACTTTACTGTACATATTTCATTGTTGGGCCAGAAAATATTGTTCCTTATATCCAAAGTTTCCTTATAACCGGTGTACGGTATAACCGTATATTTTTACATTAAACAAAGAAGGGAAAAAATCAGGCCAAAAAATACTGTTCGTTATATCCGAAGATACGTTATATCCGGAGTCGATATATACGGAGTTTACTGTACCGGTAACAGTTTTACAATCACAGACTCTGACTCATATCAATATAACACCATACTGACATACCATGTGATAAGTCTGGACCAATCACAGTTAAGTACCAGTATTTCAGTATGGTATTTAAAACTATAAAAAAACATCATCTTACCATGTGGAAAGACAATAAGGCTCTTTGTGGTTCCTGGATCAGTATTTGTTGGACTGACAAGTATACTTTCATATGTAAGCTCAGCTGAAAATGACGAACATTATCTGCTGTAAAAATAACACTTTATAGCTCTTTTTCCTACAAAAATACAGACCCTAATTTCTGGTAATAACCATAGGAGCTCGAGGTCGGGATTATGCTTTTCCAGCTTTGTTTTGTCTTTTTACATTTATTTAAGAACCAAGCTAACAAAATATGATCTTATTTTCCACGGATCTTAACTTTCATATTTTATCGCTGAAGTACCCAGTAGACTGAAAAAAGAAAAGGAGTGACACACGCCATGTTATCCAACACAAACTGCTAAGAGTTACGTCCCTCAAAAACTGGTTCTCCGTCTACCAATGTGACGCAACATGGAACCGGAACCTATACATGTAAACATAGTGTGGTGGCAATTTCAAAAACTGGTGGAACAGTTTATTTTTGTTTAATGTAGTAGTAATGGACTATTATCTTGCCATACCATTTGAACAAATTGAGCACACTGACAATGAGTGTTGCAGAAAAAATAAAATGCAATAATTTTTAAAAAAAGGGACACCACTCTTAGCAGTTTGTGTTGGATAACATGGCGGATGTCACTCCTTTTCTTTATTCAGTATACTGGGTACTTCAGCGGTAAAATATGAAAGTTAAGATCCGTGGAAAATAAGATCAAGTTTTGTTAGCTTGGTTCTTAAAATGACATTATGTGCATTTTTTTCAAGTAAAAATCCAGCTGAAAATGGTGTGTACAAAAGTGTAGAGGAAATAATAACTTTTAACCCAATACACCAAAATCTTACCACTACCAGTATGAAAAAATAACTTTCAAAATATTGATTTTCTTATTTGACTGGGAGAGTCAATTTAAGAAAAGAACAACTGCATGCAGGAGTTGCTTCCCTTCCACTGCCGAAATCTCTACCAACATCAACAATGACACATTCAACTATCACCAACTTCAAATACTAATGCAGCATAATCATTAATTTAACACATTTAAATGCACAGCAACCAAAAATTGCTTTTATAAAACTGTCACAAAAAATATACTGCAGTAATATGCGCATAATGTCACTTTAAATAAATGTAAAATAACAAAACATAGCCAGAAAAAGCATAATCCCGACCTCGAGCTCCTATGGTAATAACCCCATAGGCTATCTGATTATTTTGCCATCTTTAAATTGTCTGCGGATTTGGTTCCGAAGCTGGTTTTACAACAAATCTTTTAACCACTGCCTGCCAGCTGTGAAACACTGTGTAACCATGAAGATCACACAGTTGTAAAAATTACTAAAGGTTTATAATTTCATGAGACTAAAACCAGACTATTGTTAAAATATGAAAGTACAAGAGGGCCAAGATGGGAGAGTCAATTTAAGAAAAGAACAACTGCATGTATTTCAAAGATTATGGATGAGTTCAACTTACACTCGTGAAAAAATCGTTAGCTGAGATTTGTACACAATGCACATTGTAAGGTACAAATGTAGTTTGGTGAATGTTCCCACTTGTCATCCTCAGGCTACATCTGTAGAAAACCTACTGGTGTTAATTATTTGCTAAATCCTTTTTCTATTTTTTATTTTTAGCCGATTACTGGCCAAATGCGGGTTACCCAACAGTGCAGAATAATAACTGGAAATCACGGTACATTTATATATACTTCAAGCCTTTTTATGGAATTACAAAAAATTATCCGTTTATACATATCAAGGGATATATATACAATCAATATGTTTATTTCAAAAATGAATATGTTAGAGGTATTTCTATCTACAGATCTGCATTTACTGCCTGTTCTGGACGAGTTACTGCCAGTGAAGATGATAGTCTATAAACAATGAATCATTTTTAGTTTAACAAGTTATTGTAATAAAATTGTCATTAAAGTATTTGATAGCCTTGTCGGGGATAAACACTCAATTGAAAATACTATTTCAAAAATTTAATAACATATAATCCAAGTCAATTAACCTTAGCCCTAGTCAACTAACTAAAACTGTATCTACACTTACGATACTGCTGATTGATCGTATCCTGTGGAGGCTGATGTTTTATAACCTTCCAGGAGATATTGTCAAGCTGTGCCGGCGATTCATCAAGCATTGTCCACTTAATTTCTCCCTCCCGTCCCGCTGCCGGAAGACGACCTAGTACCTAAAATAACATATCCGATGAAATCAAGAACCTTCAGGTAATGTTGAAACATAAATCATTTAAACCTAGCAATGTAGCCTTGGTCAAAAGGATTGAAAAGCCTATACATGTACAATATGCAAGAATACAAAGATCTCGTTTCCGATGCATCCAGTATAAACACTAAAACAAATTTCTTACCAGAAAATTCATCCTTACTGGTGAAGAGCACTCTGCTACCAGGATTTCCTTGTCTATACACAATGCCGTCATACAACAGTCATCATCTAAAATAAAGTGACAGTGCTGGATCTCATAACTGATTGAAAATATTACCAGCAATTGCATGAACAATGGACAAGCATGAATAACAGTGACACAAATTTCTGTGAGAGAAGTACTGACTACAGTGATACTATCGGTCGAACAACAAGGCATGCTGTCAGAAACCAATCTTTCAATAAACTGGGTACTAACTTCACTACTGAATGCAAGTACATAATCCTTTATCCAAAGGAGGCTCAAGAAAGTGTTACTTTTACAACAGTCTTCTAAATAAAGTTTGGTATGAACTTTAGTTAACATAGTTTGTTGCAGCTTCTATTAACAGTAATAACTGCCTCCAGAAATTTTGATTAGCACATAAAAGGAAGGTTTGCAGTCACGTAAAAGAAGGGTAGA
This sequence comes from Saxidomus purpurata, assembly GCA_022818135.1. NCBI lineage: Eukaryota > Metazoa > Mollusca > Bivalvia > Venerida > Veneridae > Saxidomus > Saxidomus purpurata. The sequence continues at coordinate 34,741,688 of JAFMSR010000011.1, forward strand.
CACTCATGCAGAAACAATGAATTGTGCAGATCACGGTCAAATTTTGACATGGATATTTATACCCGCAGCATCTGTTAACTACTCTTACACTCTAATATATCTCTTTATCAAGACTTAAAAAAGCTTTCTGACTTTTACTTAGCTCTGTCATAGTGTATAGACTTACAAGCAGGTAGCCTGGAGACAGTTTTTGTATCAGTATTGATGACTAGAATCACATCCCGAGATCTCCAGACAGAATTAACAACAACCCGGACTGAATCGTCACTCCAGCAAGAATCTGGTAGACCCAATGCGTACAACCCTGGAAACTCATCTCCTGCAAGTAGAGGAACAAAGTGCAATGAATCAGAAATATAAATCATACAGTAGCAAACCTGGGTGCAAAGTATTACAACAACCTCTTTAAGAAGTACTAGACACCAGTAAAACCTTTCTCTGCTGTTGTTATTTTTGCTATTATTGCTTAATACAGATCACAATTAGTGAAGCAAAATACAGTAGAATTCTGCATTAAGACTACACCGAAAATGCAACCATGACGCTATTACGACCATTATTTCAAAGAACCAACTGTTTTTATTATATATTCTATTAGTTGTTTATACCAGTAAAGCGACCACCCCACTATTCCACTAAAGCGACCGTCGTATCATGTCACTAATAAGCAATTTACAGTTTTATTATCCGCTAAACAGACCACAGTATTTATCCCTGTCTAGTCCCTCCAGACCTTACCACTGTATTTCATCCCACCGCGCACCTCAAGAAATTATCTACACACGTGCATCCCGTTGATTATGTCAATTACAAAACGTAGGGTGTGAACTATTTTTAATTTATCGTCTGAAACCTAGATAACAAAAGGATGTAAAAGACAGCTGAGAATTTATATTGAGAGAGCATCATTTGATTGAGAATCACGATTGTTAACTGGAGAATAATTTGCACGGCATATATTATGTTTGTACACATTTGAGTCAGTTATTATAATGATCTGATTGGGCAATTACCTCGCGAGTAAATCAATACTGCACAAAAAATCATTAATTTAACATGCTCATTTGAAGTTGTTTCTGATCAATCAATTTACGTGCATGTGCAAATCTTTTTTTTATATTTTCTCTCATTTAATTTATCGTGCATATTAACTGTACAGAAAGCAAAAGAAAAGTATGATTAGGCTGACACTAGAGTATTTTCATTCATGACAGATGGGTCTATTAAGTCAACTCGCTTATGAGATCACTCAGCTATTAAGACCATTTATCAAAATTACAGGTGGTCGTAATATCGGCGTTCTACTGTAACAGCTTTTATAATTTACCAAAATGTTGATACAACTCCAAACAATATTCTTACTTATGGGTGGGGTGATATTGTGTCCCCAATCTGGAAAACATTTCAAATAGCTCAGGAGAAATTCACTGTTATCTGTACCCAACTTATTTCATCATAATGAGAAATTTCCTACCTGGTGAATATCCAACTTTTTTCACAATTGTGCTTGAAATTTTAGACTTCAGGTTATACTGAAATAAAAAGAAGTCTTGAAATAAAAACAAACTGCATGCAATAAACATCAATATAATGTAATTTTATTTTCTTGCTCGATACATAATAGAACCAAGTTGAAGAATGTTCTTCAAAATCCCCTCAGTCAAAATCCCTTCGGATTGCCTCTCTCCTGCACAACAGTTACCAGAGGTGACGGATATTTCCATCTTAACCAAATGTCATGATTGAAACTTTTACTTGCATACTGTCTAGAACTTAAAAGTTGATTCTTAAATGCAAATTTATTGAAATGATGCATTATCATTTAAAAACAAATAATATTCAGATGTTGTGTTTGTGAAAGTGACATCACAATTTTTATAATGTAACATCACAAGTTATTTACAAGAGTCATCTGGCACAAGGGGGCGGGGGTTCCAGACAGATTTTTCCGGCATAGGTTAAATCACCAAAACTCTCAAATATGCAAGAAAAAAGATTCAAGTTGTAAGAGGTACCTTTAGGAGTTCATTACACTGCATATGAGGTCCACCAACGTTGTTTTGGAGGCATACAAAACTGTCAAAGTTAGGTGAGAATCTGCAGTCATGTGAAGCTATGTTTGTGGACGTTAAAGCAACTGCAATATTCAAGCAATAACTTAAACAAAAACAATGCTAGGAAATATTCAGTACCCCCGGATTCTTCTAATAGGTACCTTTAAAAGAGTAGAGCATTGTTTGTGCGGCCCACCCGAGTTATTCTGTAGAAAAACCATCATGTGACCATCAGGCGATATCCTAGAACATCTTGATGAAAAGCCCTCTACTGACATTTTCTCTGCAATGGTTTCAACACAATAATCCTTTTCAAAAGAACAGCTGATGGTGAAATGCTTTTATAAGCATATTTCATTATTTATAATATAAGATTGCCTTTAAGTGCAGTATCACTAACGAAGTTTATGTCATGTCCAATAACTCTGCCGTCATTAACACTTTTGTTACAGGCACCGTCACCTTGACAACCAGCAATGTCCCAATATATACCTACAGTTCCCCTTGCAACATCCCTTTTGCTATGTAGCAAGTAGGTAATATGCAATAAATTGCTTAAATTAAAACATCAAGAATATTTACCCAGTATTAGAAATAAAGGGCTCATGACAGTCTGGCATTCAATAACTCTTGAGATCAGCCTAAAAACAAATGATACATACCACAGCTTTTAGTCTCCAGGTTAAGGTGAAAGATTGTACTCCTGTAAAGACAATGATAATGTATAACAATTATTCACAAGTCGAATAAAAATAAATTTTATTTTTTTTTTTTTTTTTTTTTTTTAATTTTTTTTTTTTTTTTTTTTTTTTTTTTTTTTTTCTTTTTTTTATATTTTTTTTTGTTTTTTTTTCAAAAGAAGCTCTCTTGACTTACATCAATCACATTCCAGTTGCTATACATGATAGAACCAAGCCCTAACAACAGAAAAAACCAGCAATTTACATTACTGGTACCAGTTCCCATTTACAGCTAGGTGGACAGACGCACGTGTGCCATCAGGTGTATTAATATCAATAGGACTTGCCAGTAATAGAACCAGATCATCTATGTTACTGAGCCACATTGTAATCACAACATGCTATATACAGTAAATTTCTGCTATTAAAACCACCAGATAATGAGACCGAAATATCAAAAACTCAGTTTACTGAAACTTGCATGGCTCCATTCAGAACTAAATGTTTTACACTGGCACAGACACACAAGGCTTGGCGCAGTGGTAGCGCATTTGCCTCAGGAAAGAAGGGTCCCAGGTTCGATCCCTACCACAGTCAGGTCTGTAGTGTCCTTTGGCAAGACACAAATAATTCCACATTGCCTCTCTCTCTTCCAAGGTTGATTACATCTGGAATGAGTCTCAAGAGCGATTAATATAAGTTGTAAGAACTTGTTTCATAATCAAATATAATTAAATTATTATAACTTGAAAATAACAAAATGCCCACGTGCAACATGTCAAGCCCGCCGTATGTCAAAAGGGCTAACTCCTTACCAAGCAGAGATGGGTCAAAATACACCTAAATATTGGATGTAACATGCATGTTGTACCACAGAAAATTGGTCTCGATTTTTCTCTACGGCCAGTAATAAAAAAGTTACAATATAAGCTATTTATAGTAACAACAAAGGGAAGTAATTCTAAAAACAAGGGTAGACCATGGTGGTGAACATTTGTACAAAGTAACATCAAAATCCCTCCATGCATGAAGAAGAATGCTCCAGACAAAGATATTCTTGACTTTGAACTTTAACCTCTATGTGTGACTTTGACCTTAGACCTAGGGCTTGGTTCTTGCGCATGACACTCCATCTCATGATGGTGAACATTTGTACCAAGTTAAATTACAAGAGCTGTCCATAAGACAGCAAGCTCGACTATTGTGGGTGTTTGCTAATAAAACAAAACTTTTATCAGTATAATAGCAAAACAAAATTCTGCTAACTATTAAGTATAAACTAGGAAAGTTGAATCATAAAAAAAGTCAAAATCTATCACTATATATTTAATTTTTGGTAAATTCATTGTTTGATACAAAATGTACCCCTGAACACTATTGCTAAGTTTGATATAACTACCATATTAAAGTGGTTACTAAGATATGTGCATGATAGTACCTTGCATGCAAAACTTTAACCAAATTTTCAAAGTCAAACAAGGGCCATAATTTCCACTAAATTTAAACAAGAGTTATCTGTCTTGACTGTGTGACACCCCTTAAGACAGTAACACAGTTTCAAGTCAATATCATAAGTAGTTACTGAGATATGTGCGTGATAGTACCTAGCAGGCAAAACTTTAACCAAATTTTCAAAGTCAAACAAGGGCCATAATTTGTATCAAATTTATAAAAGAGTTATCTGACTTGACTGTGTGACACCCCTTAAGACATTAACAAAGTTCAAGTCAATATCATAAGTGGTTACTGAGATATGTGCATGATAGTACCTAGCAGGCAAAACTTTAACCAAATTTTCAAAGTCAAACAAGGGCCATAATTTGCACTAAATTTATACAAGAGTTATCTGACTTGACTGTGTGACACCCCTAAAGACATGTACAAAGTTTCAAGTCAATATCATAAGTGGTTACTGAAATATGTGCATGATAGTACCTAGCAGGCAAAACTTTAACCAAATTTTCAAAGTCGAACAAGGGCCATAATTTCCACTAAATTTATACAAGAGTTATCTGACTTGATTGTATGACACCCCTAAAGACATGAACAAAGTTTTAAGTCATTATCATTAGTGGTTACTGAGATATGTGCATGATAGTACTTAGCAGGCAAAACTTTAACCAAAGAAGAGGGCCGCCAAGTGACTGTAACCTCCAAGTTTGCTTTTCTTTTTCTCCGAATAGTCGAGCTAATAAAATCCCTCCATGCATGAAAAAGATATGCCCCGGACAAAGTCATTCTTGAATTTAACCTTTAACCTCCAAGTGTGACCTTGACCTTAGACCTAGGGACCTGGTTCTTGCAGGACATACACTCATCTCATGATGGTGCACATTTGTGCCAAGTAAAATTAAAATCCCTCCATGCATGAAAAAGATATGGTCCGGACAAAATCGGACGAACGGACGGACGCACGCACGCACATTCACCGAACCGCCAAAAGTTATAACTATATCGAGCTCACCGCAGGCAGGCTCGACAAAAATTGAACTATAGAGCTGAGAAGGCTAATTTCATAATTTTTCGATAATTGAAGGGCCATAATCCAGGAGTGCCTAGGGTGATTTGGCTGGTTATCAAAATTTGCCCAGATATTATGCCCACAAACATTTTCACCAAGTTTAGTGAAGATCGGATGAAAACTGTTCAACTTAGAGAGCAGACAAGATGAATTTGGCCAATTTTGCATAAATCAAGGGCCATAATTCAAAAGTGCCTAGGTCGATTTGGCTGGTTATCAAACTTGGCTGAGAGATAATGCCGACAAACATTTGACCAAGTTTGGTGAAGATTGGATGAAAACTGTGTGACTAAGAGAGCAGACAAGGTGAATTTGGTCAATTTTGCCTAAATCAAGGGCCATAATCCAAAAGTGCCTGGGTCAATTTGGCTGATTATCGAACTTGGCTGAGAGTGTGAACACTGCCCACCCACCCGCCCGCCTGCCTTCCAAGGGTAATCTTATAATACTTCCCTTTGGGCGTATAATAAGACACACATAGAGATAGAGAGGTGTAATAGAAGTATAAATTTCACCATTAAACATATGAACATACTTTCTTATAGGGCAGTATATGATTCCGAGTCTGTAAGGTTCATGTTGCCATCCTGTGAAAACAATACCAGAGCCCTCGGGTAACCATTTTGCCTGTAATATATGTTGAGAGATTACTGATAGTATAGGAACATTCTTGGCAACAGTTCAGCTGTGTTACATGGTAAAAGATAACTAACTTAATTGTCCAACCTTTCAGGGGTAAAATGTATATTGCACTAAGATGAACAGGATGTACTCAGTAATGCCAGAAAATGTATGAACTATTTTTCTTACATACACCTTGATGACTATTTATATTATTAGAATGTTATACATGTAGTTGCAATTATTACATTATATGGCTGTTTTACTGCTGTTTTCTAAGGATAGTTTTCTCACCAGTATAAGACTTTTTTATCATTTCTTTTTCAATGACATGTGACAATATTATCCAAGTCAACTTTAAACATATCTAAATGAGATATGAAATTTACTACCTGCCCTACAGAGACGTTTTCAGGTGTACAGTCAATCACTTCAACGTCACCCGTGGCAACAGTGAGTATACATAACACAGACTGATGTTTACCGACCAGACCCTCGCCCCACTCCTCTCGGTACACATATTCCTCTCCCTATCACAAGAACAAAAGATGACATGTTTTAAATGTTCAAAAGCAATGTTTTGTCAACTTTTTTTGGTGTGTTTTGCATTTTCTAAGCAAATCTGAAAGGGCTGAATTTTGCTCCTGTGTATTTATACACCATAAACTTATTTCTTGCCCTTGTGAATAGTGTACACTAGCTATGACTGCAAGATTGCACACTATCTGAGCAACCTGGTCAGAATTTATACCATTCTTATATCATTTCATAAATTTTCTTTAATCACCCCTGTAAACAATCAATAGAGCCGCAGTGGTGCAGTGGTAGCACTTTTGCCTCAGCAGTACCAGAGCACTTGTGTCCTTAGGCAAGACACAGATATTTCCACATTGCCTCAGGATCGAAGGATTACGGGTTCAATCTCCTCTAGTGCCACAGCACTCATGTCTTTAGGCAAGACACAGATATTTCCACATTGCTTCTCTATATTCAAGATTGATTTCATCTTGAATGATTCTCAAGAGTGATTAATCCAAGTTGTAAGAAGTTGTTTCGCAATCGAGAATAAATAAATTAGTATTAGATTGAATTAAACAATGGCTCTGTCCAATCTGAATGACAGACAATCTCAGATATTTAGCTCAAGGGTAAAAATACTCTTCAAATCGTACAGGTTCTGTTTTATCTTGCTTTTCTTTGTCCTCACTGGGTTTTGCAAAATAGGAGACGGCTTTTTTGTATTTCTTCTCTGCTGTATATAACAACTTGTCCTCCTGGGCCGTCCATTCAAGGCAACCAAAGTAGCCTAGAAGTATAACATAGTAGTTCTGCTAATGAATTCCCATTAAAACAAGAAAACAATAGTGAACAAAACAGCTTTGTTGGCACAACAGAATTTAATGTAATATGAAGAGCGGCTATTTAAGTTACTAAATGATTATAATAAATGGCTTTATTAGCTACATGTGAAAGTCAGTCTGATAATCAACATTTATTAACAAATTTCAAATACAAGTTAAGAGTAAATGGTAAAAACTACTGTAAATGTATCTCTATCTTTACAAACCATCGTTGTCATAAACCTTCCCATGTTTCTCGGCCGCAAGGACGTCGAAATTCTCCAACTTGTTACTTCCACTCCATATCTGTTTAATAAAACATGTTGAAATAGTTCTGACATATAATAAAAGTAGCGACAATTTAAAATGTATCTGAAGTTTAATTTGAACTTTCCTCAGGCATCAATCTGTAACCATAGTTGAATCTTGACAATTAACACAAAAGGCAAAAATCTATATAAAGATGCTATATCATATGTTTCATTAATCTGTCAGTTGATTTGAAACACCAAACTTGCTTTAGAAACCGCTGTATGGTATACAAAGACAACAAAAACAACACAGCATTTAAGAACCTTTCATTTCTAATCAAGACTTGATAATCTATTAATCAATTGCACTGGCAAGTGAATAAGGTTTACACATTGCTTCACTACGATAAGGAATATATCACTGATGGAGAGAAGACCCTTTTGCCTTGACAAGCAACTAGCGCTCAAACCCATCACAGCATATTACTCTATGTCAATGAGAAGTAACAATGGTCAATAACCCTAACCACTCAACCACAGAAGCAACTGTGCGGAATGAACTAAACCTAGAAAAACTTGACATAGAAATCAAAACATACTTGGTGATTCAGGAAGTCCTTATGCTCTATCAATTACCTCTATATATTGTTTCTCTTCATTTTTCTTGTTGCAAACCTTTCTCACAACGGCTCTGTACTTTCCTGAGCTAGATTCTTTATTCCATACTCTGGAAAAGAAACATTTTTTAGCTCTTACCCTGCTCAATGTCTACAAGAGCTGTCAGTAAGACAGCAGCCCTGTCAGTAAGACAGCAGCCATATACGCCCAAAGAAACTGCGGAGGGATAGACAAACAGATAAATGGGACAGACAAATAGATGTGTAGCGCCCCAACAGAGAGGACATACAAACATTTGGGGTGTACAAAAGAAAACTTGAAAATGGAAAAATACATTCAGCTTATAAGAAGATGCAAGGAAACTTACAGGCAATAAAAACTGATCTTGCAGGAGGGTGGGGGGACTTAATGAAAATTTAGGAGGGAAATGGGTTGGGAGTCACCCTTCTCCTTTTCCAACCCATTGCATTATCAATGAGGTAAATATGGCTCCAGACAGAAATAATAATTATTATTATTATATGGTTCTACCTGGCCATGGCAATTTTGTATTCAATTTTCAAAGGGCCATAACTCCTGTGTTTATGCAGCAATTCATCTGAAACTCAAGGCACATCAACTATATATAGTGTTAGACATTTCACCAAAGTTTAATTGAAAATGCATTATAAATGTGGTAGATATGGCTACAGACATAAATTGGGCAATTTTGCGTTGGCCAAAACTGCCATTCAATATTCAAAGGGCCATAACTCCTGTGTTTCTAAAGCAATTCAACTGAAACTAAAGGGGCATCAACTCTATATAGTAATTAACATTTCCACAAAGTTTGATTAAAATTGCATTACCAATGTGGTAGATATGGCTCCAGACAAAGAAAATTGCTAACGGACGGACAGAAGGTTTGTGCATGTCATCGTACACTTTTGGTACATGTACAAGTAGTCTAGCCAACCAGCAACACCTATCCAGATTTCATTCAGACAAAGCTTGAACACAACCAAGTTAAACTAGACTTGCTACTGTTTTAAGATTTACCAAGAATTTGACTGTAACTCGGACCTTGTTTTATTCCCCCGAACACACTGATTATTCTTACAGTGAGAATTTTTATTGTCATTTGTGAAAATATGAGCCAATGATAGGGGAACAACTGACTGCTGGAATATGATGACATTTAACTCGAGTCTAACAACTAAGCTGAGCTAAAGCATCCATTCATAAACTGAAATTTACTCTATATTTGGATAGCAATTTAAACTTAATCTGTATACCGGTAGAACAATAAAGTTATCAAGCCTTTGCAATCTCAGCCATTTTCTACCCTGTACAAGTTCGAATTCTGGTGTATACTTTTGAAAATATTAAAACTGAAAAGGAATGAAACCTAGTTACTCATTGTTTAATTCCTGGGGGCTTGATCTGTAGAGAACGTTACATTTCTGATTTTCTCTGACATCCACACAATATGACTTGGAGAACTTGATTTTCTCTGCACGCTCCAAGTCCCTCTGTACCTGTACAGTGTTCACTACAGTGTGTCCAGCACTGTTAGCCCTGGATACAACAGCACTGCTCGTCTCTGAATACTTGATCAGTTCCTTGTACAGCTTGATTGCTTTCTCCATCTAAAAATAAATCATTTTGGAATAATATAATCTATCTCTCCATACTTCTTTACACTCTAGCGAGTATTACAGACATGGTGCACGCCAGGTGTTAATGTCAGCTGCAAGTAGTTTTTAGAGTTATGAGAAGCAAGATTGGTATAAAAGAGTAAAAGGTTTAGAAACAAATAATTTTATGATGATCAAGGATTATATAATTTGCTATTGCATGTGTAGTAGAGGTGTAATAGGCAATTATCAATTTTATCATAAATGTCAAGACATCACCCATGCAACATTGGTCAATATGGTTTACCGATAGAAATAGTCATATCATCCTGTTAATCATAAAAATCTACAAAGTTAAAATGTACATTGTACAGTCAACCCTGCCCTTGTGACCACCTAAGTTAAATAACAACCTGACATGTCCAACCACTCTATATTCCTCCCTTGTAATTTATGATGATAGCAATTTATCCTGAATTAAGAGACCACCTGTCTAAAGAGACCACAATCCCCATTTTCTCTTATTTTGACATGTTTCTTTTTTAATTTTGTTTATTTCTACTAACAGTCTTTGTGGCTTGACGCGCACGAAATTGTCTAAGTCTCTGTAAAGGGTTCGACAGCACAGGAAGATAGATTAGACAGAACTCTACATTCAAAAATGAAGCTAGTGTTTTGACTATCCGAGTACCTTTCCTGCTCAATTACTATCACATTTCTGAAATTGTTGTTCTAAAATTTGCAGGCATTGTCACAATAAAATAAAAGGAACAGCACATCAAATATAAAATTGTGATTGGAGGTGTAATTGATATTGCCATGAAATATGATACAAATTCAAAATAACAACGATAAACAAACACCTTGTTCTGCTCGTTTCGCTTCGCCAGGGCGTAAAGGTCATACATCCGTTTCCGGTTTCGTTTCACTATCTACAAGAAATGTGCTTGATTTTCGTAGGAAAGCATGAGTTTTAAACCAAAGATTGCTGATCCCGCTGAGTTAAAATGGTAAAATACCAAAACTTGATATGGTTATCATTGAAAACATTATGATTATATCATAAGAAAACGTTAAACGAGGCAGTTTGAATGTTCATTCTGTTCTATATTCCAATTTCAATTTGTCCATCATCCATGCCAACGTTATTCTACCTGTCTATTATCTGATTACAGAATGAAGGCGTTCCATTTTCTGACAGTTTGTATCTGTTCTATAATCACAAGGCAGCATCAGTAATGGGAATATACTATGATAATTAGATGACAGATATTTTTCACATTTACCTGCCTGTCCACTTAATTGCCACACTTCATTTCACCGTTGCAACTCTGGTTTTGTCCCCACCCAGGGTAGTACAGTGTATGAGATGGTAGGTTGGCACCAAATCGGACTGGTTTGTTTTCTCGGGGTTCTCTGGTTTCCTCCCGCAATAAGGCTATCATAACTGGACATCTGTGCATTTGTCGTGACTTGCCAATGACTACTTTTACAGAAGTGAAAACTCTTTGTTGTGCAGTTTACAATTAAATGTTTGTTTCACATTACAGGCCATGTATTGAAAGCAACAATGAGGAAACAGTCCTGACAACTTTGGCAAGGTAAGATACTCGATTTGTATTGCTGACTAAATTTATGTTTAGCCACTGCCTTCAATGTATCTACATTTACATCTACAGGGATACTCCCAACAATTAATTTCTGATCATAACTGGGAGGTCTTATATCTGATATTGTTTTTGCACTTGAGAGTGAGTTAACATAATGTGCGCTGTACTGGTGCACACAGACATTGCACTCTGTACACATTACTTACTCACATTTGATATAAGTCGAAAACTTTTAGCGGTAGAAAACTAAACCAGGAGAAAATGATAATGTCATTAAATTGATCAGTCATCTATACAACATTGCAGTTGGAAATCCGAACTGGAACAGCATTTATTAACTACTCTGTAGACATAACAAAATAATTTCAAATACAGTGAAACTGGTCTTATCCTGCTCCCTTCAGGACCACTTAATCAAATTGGATTAAACAGGTCTTTTCCATGAAAACCAGGTGCCAGGTAAGAAAGGTTTAAGGATTTATGTCCAGAACAGCCCACTTCCAGAACGGACCAATACTAGAATGGCCCATTTTTTGTTTTTAAAAGGAAAGTTATGTTGATAAAATGAGAGAAATCTAAAGAGGTTGGATTATACAGTCAAAAGTATTTTCTAGGAAGAACTAAACCTTCAGCAGGACAGGATATCGAATTATTATTCACAGTACTAGCTTTATGGACGAAATCATACGGCAGAAAAAGTGTCAAGCATATATCAGCAGGCAATCGATAAGTTTTGGGGATTAGGAGTTTACGGAAACAACTACGGTTCGGTAATATCCGTAAATAACGGTCAGAGTCATAAATCATTGATTATCGATTGTACTGGAATATTGCCTAAGGGAGATATTGAACTTGACGGGGGAACCTTTTGTGAAAATCTTATGTTTTAATTTTTATCATTTCTACCAGAAGATAAAGAAAATTCAGCATTATCATTCACATTACTTGCAATTAATAACAATAATAATAATAATAATAGTAATGTTTTAACTAGTGAGCACTATTTCATTACAGTCACATCATCAGTCATAAAAATAGTCACAGAATAGTCCAAAAGCTACAAAATTCGTGAATTTTGACATAATAATGAGAATGAATCTAGTGTGTACTTGATTTTTCATAATCGGCTAATCCCTTTACACGTGCGTAACGTTTGCTCGTGAGAATTGTTTAAAATTGTAGACCTGTTATTTTCTAGTACAGACGCACACGGCAAGTCTGTTGCAAAAGTATGGTGTGCTTTAGAAACGTAAATAGATGCCCGGTAAATAGTATGTCAACTTGTTTTATTTTGCGATCTTAAATTCCTAATCAGTGTTATTCCTGATCTGATAAAGACTGACATTTGATTTCGGTAGGCTTTTTTAATTTGAGAAATAGAACAGTTTCCTTTCAGAATATCAAATAGATTTTACATACTCTAGTAAACGCTTGATGTTGAATGCCTTAAAAAGTATCTGATTTTTCATCACATGGCTTGAAAATATAATTAACATTTTAGAAGAAATAAGGATTTATTTTAGGAAAAAAACTTTTCCATTTCTGCAGTAGAATAATACCTGTTACATTTTACAGATTTTGTCATTTAATACTCTGCACACAGATCAAACCTTGCGTGTTTCTTTTTTCTTCTCTTTTTGTTAATGTAATAATCAGCTCATTTCTTCGGGAAGAAATGAAAGACAAAAGATACGAGTAATAAGACCACCTGGTTTTGGCCTGTGTATTATGAAAACTAGCTTTGGTCTGGAAGAAACTCTTATGTTGACACCTATAAAATGAAACCAATTTCAGCGGAGCGAATTCTTGCCTTTCACTCGAGACAAAGAGAATTCGGGTACTTTATATTTTGTTTTACATTTCTGAAATGTAAAACAAAATATAAAGTCACCGTTAAGTGTTTCAAATAAAAATGCATGCATATTGAATCTTTTATGTGTAGCAAATTAACATAAAAAGCTAAATAATATTATTGAAAATTTCATGGATCCTCGCTATAAAGCGATGATATCATGTATATCCGGTTACAATGAAAGGTTTTGCCTCTTTATGAACAAAAAACTGAAGATTCTAACCCGGTTTGCATTTTAGTGTAAAACAAAACCCAATATACAACGTTTTAAAGATCATGGTAAATGTTACGTAATGTCCGGCCATAAAACTTATCGATGGCCTGAAGCAGTTAGATCAATCATTCGGAAGTGTTCGGCCAGCATTACGGAAGCAACCGAGCTCCGATCGTAAAAATGAAATTATATACCTGTTAAACAAAACCTTAAAAAAAGACCATTCTCTTCTTTCTTTATTTTTATGTAAAATATATCACTTAAATTGAGAATGATTGTTTTGTTCAATCCCGTTTGTGATTCTAAAATAAGTGTTATAGTTTTTGAACAAATTGAAGATAAGCTGCAAAATTTTCACTTAAAATTGTGACATTTTGGGCGTTTTACTATATATTACATAGTAAAACGACGGGTAGAGTTTTTAAGTTAAAAAAAGACCAAACAAATAAAGTCTCAGAAAAATAAAAAAATATTCATTAAAAAGGGGAAATGTTATATTTTATCATCCCGTTTGTGATTTTAAAATAACTTGATTAGTTAAAATGTTATCCTGAGTTAATGACAGCGCTCCTATACAAACCTATAGTAAATTTGTGGCGTGTATTGGCCCTGGCTGTGACACTTTTTCTGCCACATGAGCAAGTACTAGCTTTATGGACGAAATAGAAGACAATTTTCTGAAAAGTAAAGTAAGAAAATGTATAACTTATCTTTATTCTGGTCAATATGTCTTAAAGTATTTGCAACAAATAGGGAAACAAAACCGTTCAAAGTTCACTAGTATCCCCCAAAACTCTGAACACTCAATATTAATGCTAGTGTAATAATACTTAAAAATGGGCTGTTCTAGACTGGGCCTTTCTGGTAGTTGGCTGTTCTGGTACTAAACAGGTTTAGGTGAGTATGTACATCATACCTCCGACTTGTAGATGTGATCTTATAGGAAATAAAAATGGTGATTGACTGTTGAATCTCATAGGATACTGACACATGTCCAATTTTCATTTTGGACAATACATGTACTTAAAACACATTATAAGATTTTACTAACCATATGTCATACAATGGACTATAAACCCTGCATGCAGGTCAGCCTGCCTTAACAGTCACCTGTACCAGAGTGTCACCTGGTGTACTTTTGTAAGTACACATGTAGTCATTTTGTGACATACTGGATGATGGTCCTATATGACATCTCATAATACTTCTACAAAATACAATTTGGCTGCTTTATTAATAATGCATGGTATCATTGTTGATGTTTTGTTCAGTGTTTGATTTTTTGTCAGTGCTTAATTATTTTTTCAGTGTATTTTCCAAGTACAAGTCTTGTCTAAGAACAATTAAGAAAGCTCCAAAATGGAAAAAAGTAGCAGCAGAAAATGAAGACAGGTTGTCTGAAGAAGAGGAAACACAGAGGAAGATATTCAAGTATGTTTATTTCAGTTCTCAAAGTCATTAACTTTAGTTACCTAATCAGTAGGCTACTTGATATACATGTACATTCTACTTCATATACATTGTACTCTTAGTTCCCTGATTAATATTCATGGTCATACACTGAAATTACTTATTCATATATTTCAGGTCATGGTTTGTTGTAGGTGTACAATCTGTTATGAAGAAGTTAGAGAGGAACAGCCTGTCTGCTGTATTACTGTGGCGAGATATGCAGCCAGCTGTGCTTCGAAAAGCCTTACTGCAGCTGATTTATCAGCATGGATGCCCTGCAGTGTGTGTGACAGATCTCCTGTCTACTCTACAACAGTCCTGGCCTGGTCTGACTTCAGCTTCAGTACTTGGAATCCTGGTATGTGACACTTTATGGCTGCATTGGGTGGATGATCTCTAATACAGAATTTTTGGTTAGAGTTTCCCTCTAATTTGGGGGAGGGGGGGATGGTGATTAGTTTACCTAAGCTCATTTCTCAAGATGAGCTATTGTGTTCACTTGATGTCCATTGTCTGTCTATTGTCTGTCCAAGCTTCACTTTTGTATGCAAAAGAGGCTTCTTTTTTCATTGGATCTTTATGAAATTTTGTCTGAATAGCTAAATTGTAAATATCAAGGTCTTGTTTGGTTATGGGTCATCTCAGTTTAAAAACTAGGTCACCAAGTCAGATCATAGAAAAACATGCATTCTAACATGACTCACTATTTTGTCTCTATATACAAAGAGTACAAAAATTATGTTATATTAAACCAGAAACAACGCGGGAACCGATATGCTGTAAACATGACGTCATATTGCGCCGCATGACGTTAAATGAGCGTTCGCGTAGAAAATAAAGCTTTGCATTTATTCACCTTTTGTAATATTTGGTCATGTTAGAATCGAAATAACATCCTTTTCAGCGTTGTTATCGTCTAATAGACAATGATTTGTCGTACTGATGCGCAGTAATAAACATAATAGCTAAAAGCTAAATACTGCGTATCAGTACTCCAAATCATTGTCTATTAGACGACTAACACCGCTGGAACGGATGTTATTTCATAATTTTCATTAGATCTTCTGGACATTTCGTGAGAATTAGTGTCTTGATTAATTTTAGATCGAGTTCGAAAAGTCAGGATGAGTACCCTCATGAAATCGAGGTCAAGTTTTAGAATTAGGTCATTTTGGATCAAAAACTAGGTCACCAGGTCAAATCTTTGTAAAAACTTGTGCATGCGATAGAGGCTGTATTTTTATTTGATTTTCGTGAAAGTTTGTCAGAATGATTGTCTTATTGGCCGTCTTGTATCTGGCCTAGATGAATCATCTGAGTCGAAGTTCATCAAGCTGGCAGTTACAAGTTGCAGGAAATACAATGTAAAATGTTTGTATGGTTCATTCAATGATTGACTTCTTTCAGCTGCACATTTATGCAGCTTTGAGTGCAAAAAATGTGGACTTACTCACAACCTTCATAGATGAACAAGTCTTACATTTTCATTTGCATGAACCAATGACAACTGTTTTTTTTGTCTTCTACCTATCTTTAATTTACATACTGTACCTGAATCAACATACAATGGAAATATTTTGAGGTGTTCACTATAAAGTAAGGAAACCCTCTTTCAATAATGTCTTGTACTGCTAATGTTTTATGTTGCTTTAAATAAAATAACACTTCCCTTGTATCATAATTTCGAGTTTAATATTCGGTGCTGGATAATCCATATAACCAATGCCTGCAGAAGAGATTAGTTAATTAGGTTTCAAAGGGTTAACATTAAACCACAGATATACTCCAAGCACTAAGCATGTACAAGATTTGATGAACAACGTAATTTCTTTTGTATCATAAGGGTAGCCATTCATTTTGACTATAAATGTACAGTTCTGGACCACTTGATTATGCCAGTTGATAGAAGGTTGTTGATTAAACCAGGTTTTCCATTCTCGCCACTGTGACGAAGAGATGCGGATAAAACAGATCCCTGTTAAATCCAGGTACATGTTAAAACAGGTTTTACTGTATATTATACATATCTTTTACTTTACAGAAAACAGAAGAGACTAACGACTTTGACAAGCTTGAGTCTATAATTAGAACACATGCACCTAAAGTAGCCGACTCTTCTACGCAACTTGATAAACTCAAAGAACAATCACCCGCAGTTTCTACACATTCTGTTGAGAACACTCAAATACAGACAGCTTCATTTGAACTTAGATCAAAAACAGAGAGGTGCAGTGAAAAAGTCTGTCGACCAAAAGTTGATGCAAAAATGTACTATGTCTATAAGAGTGAAGACAATCAATCCAAATCATTTTCAGGACAAAATTTCATCGCTTTTGATGAAAGTCTTCCATGTCCCATTGTTGAAACAGTTAAAGGTGAAAGGGTTCAAAAACGGACAAGAGAACGTGAAAATTTAAAAAGTTTCGGTATCCGGCCATCACTTGCAGGAATGTTTACCTCAAATAATTCATCTGCTACTTTGACTGATGGAAATAAAAATGGTTATGACGAAATTGGTAATAGCAAGAAAAGAAAGCAAATGGAGAGTGAAAACAACATCGAGAGTGGATACAAAAGAATAAATGTTAAGAAGATGCAAAAGAATTTGCAGAAAAATAAGAAGATAAAGAAGAAAAAGAAGAAGAAGTGACACTGAGTTATGATATCTGGAGCCATATCCCTGAAGCATCATTATTATCCTTAAGTGATTTGTAAGACCCTCTGTATCGAAAGATGTTTTGACAAGTTCAGCAGGGAAGAAATCCCACAGTCAGCCGGGACTATAAACAGTTGAAACAACAATCTAAAGTTTAATGAATTTTTAACATGCTGCAATGCATTCTCTCCTTTCCTACCTAAAATGCACATATTTTAAGAAATTGTTCATTTTAAGGAAAATCTTAGATTAACATATTATTCAGCTGCTACTGGAATATGGCCTCGTATCTTTTAATAGTGTCAAATCAACTTGATTTAAATTGACTGATTCAGAGAAATGTAAATATTTCCTGGAGTTATTATAAAGGTTAAAGGTTCTATTATATAGCTTTTTTCAATAGAACATGTAGTACAGACAGAGTTTTGTTCATACAGTTGTCATAAAACAACTTATTCTCAGAAGTTGGATGTTTTGTATCAATATGATATGACATTGTATATGCATTAACGTTACTTCCTGTCAACAGTAGTACTTTATGTGTAATATACCCGACAAATAAACTCATTTCTTCTAAATAAACCTTGTCTTTTCTTTGTGTTATATTCGTATATTCACTTTATTCTTGTTTTCCATGTCTTTCTTTTAAACCACACTTGACTGATATATATATAGATCCCCTTTTATTTCTGCACAAACTCAATCCATATACAATGTCATGTCATGTTGATACAAAATGTAAATGACATTTAAGGAAATAAACAGGCTTGAACAAGACCATGTACTCATGTAATTTGCATTTATTTCCTAATCCTACCAGTACTGTTAAAATAGGTCAGGGTTGGAATTTCTTGTTTGTTAGTCACATGTCTTTGAATGTTATTTTCCTGAAGTGTGATGAAAATGAAAGGCACTTTGTAAATGAAATATTAAAAGAATAAATCTGGAAGTATTAATTAATCTAGTAATGACATACCAATAGTTCTTTGTTTGATACCAAAGGTTATCATATATAGGCCACTCAAACCGCGACCCCATCCTCCCACACTGTGACACATACACCCCTTGTGACTCTTAGCAACCAGTAACTTCCCTAGCAACCAGTTATTTCCTTAGGAACTATGCACTTCTCTAGCAACCAGTGGCTTTCTAAGCAACAATTTAGTGCCCTAGCAACCATAGAGGTACCATAGCAACAATTTACTTCCTTAGCAAACACTGTCTACCTTTTGCCGACACAGTCATGCATATGCAGTCATTTCCCAAGATCTAGGTCAAGGGGTCATTGCATTATTCATAGTATCCATTCGAATATGGGTCATCTGGGGGTAAAAAAACTAGGTCACGGAGTCAAATCGTAGAAGACCATGTGTGTGCAATAGAGGTTGCATTTTTCGTTGTTTCTTCATGAAATTGTGTAAGTATGATTGTCTTGATGAAATTTAAGTCGAGTTCGAACATGGGTTATCTAAGAACAAGAACTAGGTCACGGGGTCAAATCATAGATAAACCTTGTGTATGCTATAGAGGTGGCATTTTTCACTGGACCTTCATGAAACTTGGTCAGTGTACGATTGCCTTGATTAAATCTACGTCGAGTTCGAACATTGGTTACCTTTTAGCAAAAACTAGGTCACAGGGTCAAATCGAAAAAAAACCTTGTGTATGCAATGAGGCTGCATTTTTCATTGGATTTTCATGAAACTTGGTAAGTATGATTCCCTTAATGAATTCTAGGTCGAGTTCGAATATGGGTCATCTGGGGTAAAAAATAGGTCACGGGATCATTGCATTTTTCGTTGTATCAGTTCGAATATGGGTCATCTTGGGTAAAAAAACTATGTCACGGGGTCATTGCATTATTCGTTGTATCAGTTCGAATATGGGTCGTCTGGGGTAAAAAAACTAGGTCACGGGGTCAAATCGTAGAAAACCATGTGTGTTCAATTGAGGTTGCATTTTTCGTTGTATCTTCATGAAATTGTGTAAGTATGATTGTCTTGAGGAAATTTAAGTCGAGTTCGAACATGAGTTATCTAAGAACTAAATCTAGGGGTCAAATCATAGATAAACCTTGTGTATGCAATAGAGGTTGTATTTTTCATTGGATCTTCATGAAACTTGGTCAGTATGATTGCCTTAATGAAATCTTAGTCGAGTTTGAACATGGGTCATCTTGGTTCAAAAACTAGGTCACGGGGTCAAATCATAGAAAAACCTTGTGTATGCAATAGAAGTTGCATTTTTAATTAGATCTTCATGAAACTTTGTCAGTATGATTGCCTTGATAAATTTTAGGTCAAGTTCGAACATAGGTCATTTTTGGTCAAAAACTAGGTTACGGGGTCAAATAATAGAAAAACCGTGTGTATGCAATAGAGGTTGCATTTTTTGTTGTTTTCATTGGATTTTTATGAAACTCGGTCATTTTGATTGCCTGAATGAACTCTAGGTTGAGTTTAAACATGGGTCATCTTGGTTCAAAAACTAGGTCACGGGGTCAAATCATAGATAAACCTTGTGTAAGCTATAGAGGTTGCAGTTTTCATTGGATCGTCATGAAACTTGGTCAGTATAATAGTCTTGATTAAATTTAGGTCGAGTTAAAACATGGGTCATCTGGGGTAAATAACTAGGTCACGGAGTCAAATCGTAGAAAAACCATGTGTATGCAATAGATGTTGCATTTTTCGTTATATCTTCATGAAACTTTGTCAGTATGATTGTCTTGATGAAATTTAGGTCGAGTATGAATATGGGTAATCTGAGATCAAAAACTAGGTCATCCGGGTAAAAAACCTTGTGTTTGCCATACAGGTGATATTTATAACCTAATAATCATGTAAATTGGTCATAAGGTTGCCTTGTCAAGGCCACACAGAATGTTTGTGTTTATGATATATAGTTTAGGGTCGAAGTTTGGTCACATATTGTCATAAGTCATAGGTGATCGATATAGGGCCATTTTGGGCCTCTTGTTTATCGAATTTTCATTAAACTTGGTCAGAACAATTATCTTGATAAACTCTAGATCGGCTTTTAATATGGATCATTTGGTGTAAAAAACTACGTCTTGGGGTAAAATCATAGGAAACACAGTAAATTTTGCATTTCTTATTAGATATTCATGAAACTTGATCAGTTTGGTTGTCTTAATTTCATTTAGGTCTGAATGGTGGTCATTTGAGGTTAAAAAAAAAACTAGGTCAACCGTTTAAAAACCTTGTGTATGCCATTCACGTGCTATTTACAACCCAATCATGAAATTGGTCAGAATGTTTGTATGGATCACCTGGGATTAAACATCATCAGGTCAATTCTGAGTATATACCTACATATCTCAATGTTTATTAGAGTTGTTGAGTATTTGTGCAATAAAATTTATGAAAGCATAACCGAATTAACTTAGCGATATCTTCGCTATTTATCACGGATCCTGTACTAATGCTGAAGTAAAATGCAGTAAGTTTTGAGGCCATCGAAGAGTCGTATTGTTCGGATTACAGGTAGCTTTATAGTTCTGATTCACACAAGATTTTAGTAATGTTTTGACTTTATACTTAAAACTTGTAAAACAACCGCTTACTAACTGCAACAATAGTTATCTGAACACACGCCGAAAACTTATACAGGGTACTTCACGCAGACTATCTATTTGTATGGAAGCTATTGTCGTCTGCTGTAAAAATGACATAGAATCGTCGATGCTGAAACTTATCTTTTGTATACACAAAACGTTACCTTTTGTTAAACAAACATTGTACTAAATGGTTTCTGTAAGTCAGCAATGCTTGTAAGTTCATAGTCTGCATTTATTTTAAAAACGGATCAAACTGCGTGAGTGTCGAAAACGGTAAAACAATAATTGTAACAAACTTGTGAAATGCACAGTGAACATTTGCATGTACTTACATGTATCACTGAACGTTCTTTCTCAAAAGAATGACTATTGCCAAATATTTTCGATTTAGTAATTTCCATTAATATGTTTCGGCATTTATTTATTAAAAAATGCAATGAAAACCTCCATAGCTTATTGAGTTGCTTTTGAACATGATGTACAGCCTTCGCAGAGAGATATGAATGAAGCACGTTTTCAAGCACTGCTATCCATTTCAACCTGAAAAACAAAGGCATGGTGAGCGGGGATGCGAACCCGGGACCTATCATACCAGAGGTGGACCTCAATATCGAGGCTCACACCAGTTTTCAGCGTTATAGTCTGTATCGGATGTATTAAATAATTAAATTAATGCTTAATACTTAAAGCCGATTTTAGGTGAATTGTCTATGGTTTAATTTGAGGCGTTTAAATACATGTCTGTGTATGTTTTGTAGCGACCAAGGACCCGTGTATGCATCTCCAACCACTAGAATCAATTCATTTTTTCATTATTTTCACGTTAAAAAAGAAATAGCATTTAGAATCCAACTTTTAAATATTTTTGAAGATAATTATGAGAGTTCTTTTTGAGCAGTCCTGTGGTTCATTCTTAATTTAATTATATTATTGCTTTTTATTAATTTCAAAGTACAGTGTACAGTTTGCTACAGTAAAATGTGCACATGTTAACGTAAATTGCATCTCATTAGGAAATCACGCGGCATTCCTCATGTTTAAACAGTGATGGACTATTTAAGTTAAGTCATAAGCTTGAAAATTACTACCTCAAAAAGTAGGTTTATGACGGCCAGGACCCGGTTGTTCGAAACTTTGAACTCGCTATTTGCATTTTGATGTCCACCTCCAGCGCGCACAGTACAATGGGACTTCCCTAATCCCTTCTAATCCGGAAAATTGTGTACTGAACGTTTCCCATGGTCCCGAATTGTTCCCTACTTTATCTAATGCAAAACTACCTTTGCAAAATCGAACAAGTCATGGTTTGTGTACCGCTCTTGCAAATACCAATCTAAAACAAGGATACATGACTACGGTTGAAAGGTTAGTGTTACATGGCACTAGTCAACTAGTCACCCATAGAAATCTTACAAAAAAGTTTTTGTAATTTAATAAGTTCACATGCGCACGATATATATTTCACTTCAAATCAATAGCGTAATGTACAAAGTTAAATGTGTATGTAAATAATGAAAGAAAAATACAAATATATGCCTGTATCTATAGGCATGATATGAATGGAAGTTCAGGGCTGTTTTTCCTCAACAAATGAACGGCTTAGTTGGAAGTTTTCCTGTTGGCAGGGGCATAAAGTGGTGCATGTACGAGGTTTCGGTCAAGAAAACAATAGGACGTTATTTTGCGTTACTAATTATATTAACTGTTTTGTTTTGGATATTTTTGACGTCTGATTTCAACGATCAACAAATCGTTTCCAACAAGCGATGCATCACACTTGGCTATGAATTTGCAAATAAAGACGCTGCTAATAATCTTGTTCAAAACAACAAATCTCGGTGGGAAAGTCACATTATCAGACGACAATTGCGCCGACGAGACCACTTTCACGGTCCTGAAATTGGTTCCAGAGATTTCCACCCGAAACATTACCGAGTTCTGTCGCCTATGCAGAAAATACTCAAGCTTTCAGGCCAAAATTTTCAGCAATACGTCGACGATCCGGATTTTAAAGAAATGCACAATTTCCAACAATATGTAAGAGCTTACCAGAATGATTTGTTGCTTTGTTGTCTACCAGTTCTGTATTGTTATTCATGCGCATGTGACACGTTTTTTCCGCAAAACTTTTCATTGCCTGGGTAACGTCAATACTGTAGTAATTTTGCACTTACAAAAACAACATGCAAACTTCACTGTTTTGCCAACGGTTGTGATGATAAAGAAATTATCAATATTTGTCTTTTCAGTCAACTCCTCAGTATTTGAAAGACTTCAAGAACCCCTGCTTTTACAAGAATGTGAGTTTTGGCCGACACGAACAAAATCGGGGTATTGCGCGACTGCGGTGTGTCCCTTATTTTATGATAGCTGGTTTCCCAAAATGTGCGACCACAGATCTTTGGTATACATTGATCAAACATCCAGAGGTTTCATCGTTTAACCCTAAGGAAGTAAACTTTTTCAACAAGAAACAGTTTGGTATGTGTTTGGTATATCAGCGACCATGGCAACCATGAAAAAATAATTATACCTTGCTCGCTGTCATCAATTGCTATTCTTTAATCTTCATCAAGTTCATAGAATGTTTACATCTACTTCTCAGCTGTTGATATTAGTCTGCCTCATATAGAAAAAAAATCTTTGATAGAATTCTATAGTCCCTGAAAATGAACTCAAATATTTAGGAAATACTCTCCAATATTACATGAACATGTAAGTCGAACGCCCGAACGGACGGAGTTGATTATTGCCTGTTATATGTTCAACCATTTGTGTGACGTCTGACAGTACCTGACGAACAGACAATATATGGCTGTACAATAATACGTCTATAAGGGTAGTTTTTGCATGTCAAGAAGTCAAGAATGGATGCAGAAAAAGTGTCTTCTAAATACGGTTATATTTTAGCAGAAAATATTCAAATATTTCTTTTGCCGGATTGTTTATAAGTCACGGCCGACCCTGTGTGAACTTGCCAAGACTCCTGACAGGCGCAGGTTGAAGAGAGACATATGCATATACAAGGGAATGCGGGTGGGTGCCCTTGTAGGTAGACCCTTGGTTCTTTTACATGCCCGGTGTATAGCATCGATACATCTCTAGATGGGTGGGAAACACTGAAAAGCGTTTCTGAAAGTTCCAGAGCCTGGGCAGTGAATCGAACCGGGGACCATCGGATCGGTAGTCCAGAGCGTTAACCACTCGACCACCGCACCGTTTTAAATATCTCACTTTAGATGCAAAAATGCTAAATCCTTATATTGATATGGAATTTCATATTTTCAGCTCATGTACCGATTGAAAGCGCTGTGGATTATTACCAGGGTATGTTTACAGGATCCGTAGTGACAATTGAAAAGTCTGTATCGAAGAGAGGTTCTCATCACTGTGTAATAGGTAGGTAAGTTTGACATAGAAGCCACTGTAGTGTTTCCTTTCAGTTGCGAATTATTACCGAAAATAATAGTTAAATGTAATCATTGATCACGACTTTGGCGCAATCCCTCGTTGACTGCAATTGCGAATTTCACTTTAAGCTTGACTTAATAGTACATATTGTGCTGCAGATTTACCGTACAGTCTGATCTTGATGTTCAGTCAGTTACTTTTTACTAAGCACCCTATCAGCAATAATATCACTTCCAAGTCCATTTTAGACATCCAGCACGATCAGGGTCAGCACCATGAGCACCCATGCTTCTAGTCATAGAAAAACAGTGTGGACAACCATTACCAGGCGCAAATACTTTTTGGACCTTCTGTATTACCTTCTGAATTAATAACTAGGAAATCTACAAAGCTCTTAAATTCTCAGTTATATAGCAAATAAATTATTTACATGTATCTTACTTTTATAGGAGATGCTTCTGTCGATACAATATTTGACAACAAGCTCTGGCGAAAGTTGCCAGGCAACGAACTACTAACTGAACCATTGCTGACAAATGCAAATTATGTTCACAGTATCAACCCAAACATGAAAGTAATTGTTCTGTTGAGAAATCCAGTTGAAAGGTAAGTTTTTCATTCCTTAAAAGATGCATGGTGAGTTCTGGTTTACTCTCTCATGGGTGTTATAGACACTGTTCATTCAAAAGTTTGCAAATTTTAATGGTGCAAGTCTATCATGGTTTCTATACACGGAACTGATTCATTTGCTGCTCTTGCCGGTCCATCCAATTTTCAGGGAAATTAATTAATTTTTCCAATAGTTCACGTACGCATTTCATGCAGTAAGCTTTATTCTCTAGCGAGGGAATTGACAATAGCTTTAATACTCAATTAAACTCTGCAACACGTTCTATTCATTTCAGACAGACTGAACAGAAAGAAAAAAAAGTGACCTGCAGAAATATTACACTGCTGTTAGTTATAATGGTACATTTGCATTGCAAAAAAAGAGAAAAAAATTACTTTATGCATTTAAATGTTTTCTGCATTTGCATGCATCACGAAAGGTAAGCCTCCGTTGGATAAAAAATACCCTGCAATATAATAAATAATTGTAAAGTCACACCGCGAAAATC
This sequence comes from Saxidomus purpurata, assembly GCA_022818135.1. Taxonomy (NCBI): domain Eukaryota; kingdom Metazoa; phylum Mollusca; class Bivalvia; order Venerida; family Veneridae; genus Saxidomus; species Saxidomus purpurata. Next base: position 34,767,282 of record JAFMSR010000011.1, read on the forward strand.
CAAATGTTAATGCAGGCAGCCACACAGTTAACTTTATCTCAGATCGCGATCATGTTTGGTATATTTCAGACTGTATTCGGACTATATATACATGTCCTCGAGTGTTGGTTATACCACCAGTCCTGAGGACTTCCATAATACAGTAGTAGAAAACATTGCCAACTATACAGCTTGCTTGAGACAACGTACACAGAGAGCGTGTGCTTATGATATGTACGATGACTGGAACGTACGTACTTACAAGGTAATAAATTAGACCCGAGAAATGATATTCACCTCTGCATCCGGCTTCGGTAAATAGCACATCTGATTAAGATATTCACCTCAACGTCAGTCACTATTTGTATACTGTCTACATGTAATACCACACTGCAGGAAATGAATGACTGAATAATGATATATTGTCATTAAGTTTTGGACAGTATAGAGATCTATTACAGAGTGTTGCCCATCTAAATTGTTGCATATTTTCATTTTTTAATTGTCCTAGACTAGGTCTAGATATATATTATCTAAATTCAGGTGCGACTGAAAGTTGGCATGTACTACATTTTTCTGTCTGATTGGCTTAAAGTATTTCCACGAGATAACGTCATGGTTGTTAAATGTGAGGACACTCGAGGCCCGAACAGAACCCTGACAGTGATTAAAATATTTAAGTTCCTGGGCTTAGGTAAGCTGTATACTTATTGATTCAGCAAGATCAATTTGCTTGTTAGTCAGTGTTGGAAAGTCATTTCCTCTCATTTTTTTAAGAAAGAAAATATCGCTTACTGTGAATTAACGTGTAGTAAATCACTGATAGTTCAAATACGTAGTAATCAAACGGGCTCTAGATCTTATTACGCGCATTTTAACGACTAACCGTGATTTAATAAACGTTAAATCTCGGGAATCTGTTATTTCAATTCTAACATAATATTGTCTATAATGAAAAATACCCCAGATTATTTTCAGCGCGTATCAATATTTTATTGTAACTTAGAGATAGTTAAATTTACTTACTTACGTACTGTCGATTTTTACAGGTGACTAATATTATCAATATTAATCACATTCTTAATCGATCGTGCAAACTATTGACGCAGCCTTAATACAACCCCAAAACATCCATACGCAGTTCATATAGTTCGATGGTATTCAAACAAGATCAATAAAATTAAATAAAATTCGGGTAAAGCTTCGAAACCTGTCTCTAAGAAAAAGTAATGGATTTCAATTTGATAATTTGAAACTAATATCTTTATATTGTAATGTCGTTTTTGTTATAAGCTGAATGTGCAAAAATGTCGTTCTGATTTTTACTTGAATGTAAATAGTTCAGTATACACTGTAGGAGGGGGAATCAGTTTTGGGGAGTTTGACAAACCGACAGCATTTACTTGCCAAGAAAAAACTTTTGATTTTGAGTGGAGCTCATCCAGTCAAATAGCCGAGCTTGATGAAAGCACTGAAAAGGGGTTTGTGAGTAGTAAAGATATAGTTAAAACGCAAAATATACGGAAAATATGAATATATTATAATGTTATTAATCAAGTGATTTCATATTGGCCTTGTTATTTGTCCGAGAGTGGTCGTATTGGCCGAAGGCCGAGGGCCAATACGACTGCCCGAGGACAAATAACAAGGCCAATATGAAATCACTTGATTAAGCATAATTTTATTATTCAACTTTACAATATTGGCTAAAAAATCTAATATGTACATGAGTTGTGGATAAGGAAATCCCACCCGCGGGTTGAGATACGTCCCAAAAACGAGGCTCTGCCGAGTTTTTTTTTGACGTATCTCAAACCGAGGGTGGGATTTCCTTATCCACATCTAAATGGACATGGTAGATTAGTTTTCTCACCGTTTTAATCGCATTTGCACACGAGTAAGAAGAAATAAGTGTAAATACAGGATGGGGATGAAAAAATGAAAATCAGCTTTTCTCGAATTTCACTTCAAAACTGCTATAGATGCATAGAAAATGCTCTTACTAAGAAAATGAATACACACAACCCTATGTTTATTTCAAAAATGAAATTGTTACAGTCATTTTTCGATTTTAATGTGACATGTGGGATAACCCTATGTGAGATAAGATTTTCCATCACTGCTAAAAGTAGAGATCTTTTTGTCCGTTAGTGAGAAATAAATGTTCTTGTAACAATAACAATTTTATTTGTATTTAACTTAGTAAAATAAGATAGTAGCAGTCTTAAAAAGTCTGCACATCAACTGAAACAAAATGGCGTCGTTTAAAAAATCTAACGGAAGTGACTTCTCCGTATTTGCCCTCTCTTTTAAATCAATCAGAATACTTGAATTTCATATTGGCCCTGTTTTCTCGTGTTGGCCCTGCTTTTCTCATATTGGCTCAGTTATGCTTTGTATTAGCTCTACCTGTTTCATATCATGTGAGCAATTGATCTAATACAGTGTGTAATATTGTAAAGTTGAATAATAAAATTGATTATAACTCAAAATCATACGACTGATTAAAATGTACAACTGTTCTAGAGTGCGGGAAAATATTACTAAAATTCGTTTGCTTTTAAAAGCATAATCACCTTCCATCAATATTTCAATGATTTGACATACCAAGTGCGGATATGCTGTGCTAACACCATTAACTTCTCGTATTCATAAAAGTAGATAAAATAGTAAAAATAGTCTTTATTATTTTATTTTTAGGTATGTTTTCAAGGAAGGAAGTTGAAGAGATCTACAGAAGTCAAAATAAGAATGAACGAAGAAGAAATAGCGAACGCATGCTTTCAAAAACAAGAACAATTCTGTCTGATTTCTATAAACATTTCAATAAAGAGCTTGAAAAACTATTGCCACATATACGATATTAAACTATGACTGAGCAAACTGTTGTTCAGGACAGGGTACACACGTTTCTTTTGTGACACCGGCGCATCACGTTTTCAGAGATAAATGCACTTAGAAAACCTTTATCACTCTTGACCAAATATTACATGTTTATAAATAAACGTTACTATGCAAAGACAATTTTATCAGTGCGTTCAATGTACCCAGTTTAAGACAAGTGGTATAAACCTATGGAAAAACATCTAACTTTTCATTAAAATGTTACTTCAATTGTGGAATCATATATTTACACACCAGACTTATACTCCATCTATATGCAGTATCATTCTGTTTGTACTATAGCGTGCGATATGTCTTTTTAACTATGCACCTTGAAACTAATAACCTGTTTTAGTTTTGTCTGTCTGTTCTGTTGGGTTGTGAAAGGTTGGAAGTATTGCTGAAGCATCTAGACCTAAACCTGTTTCATTTATCGCGTGAGATTTCAATAACCCGTATTACCAGAGTTGCCCAAAGGCACCACTGTATTCAACAAAGATGTTTATGTACGGAGCCTATAGCTACTGTGGAATAGATTTTATATTCCATCATTTCTAATGTTTTCTTTTTATGTTTGTATATAATACATTTCGTTTTTTGTTGAAACTTTAGGGAAGAAAATAACTTGCTTGAATTTTCTAGTTTTTCCTATAAATAAGCCGAGTGAATAGAATCACAGAAGAGGTGCTGGCCCGTTTTGGTGTCGCTCTTTCGGAGAAAATGCAATACATATGCATCGCTTTGTCCGTCGGTCCGTCCGTCCCTCACAAAAACTTAATGTTGGCTATAACTTTGCCATTTCTTCTGATTTCTTCACCAAACTTTCAAATTGCATTGCTTATGAGAAAACGGTCGTGATGCTGCCACATTTTGTAGGTCAAGGTCATTTTTGACAGAGTTATGCCCTTTTTTGTACTAAGATTTTGTTAAGAAATTATTGGTTATTCTGACAAAGCGTAAGCCTGAGGGCGACACACGTGTTCTACTGATCACCAATCTAATACTACATACATGTAGTTTGGATTTTTTCTCTACGTCTGATCTCATTGGTCTAAACAGGATTTATTAGATTACCGTATATAAGATCGCTTGTCTAAACCATAGAATCTACATCGTAATAGAACTGATATTAACCATGTTGTGTTAAAAATAGCACACCAGGTGAACTGTAACTTCGGCCAATCAAGTATAAAAGTTTTTAAAAATTCTGCCAATCTACAAAATGCAACCTTTATAATATAAGTTTGTATTCTATCTTATTCTATATTCTGGATAATACAAAATAATGAAAATCAACTTTTTTCAAATTTTGCCCCAACTTGTTCCAATGGACTAAAAATGAACACCAACACGATGTCTTCAAGCATTTTATCAATAGCTCCAGGTCAATGACTTAAAAGACACGGAGACCATTCCTGTTGAAGACCTCTAAATCATGTATAAATTCTTAATCCAAGAAGACTTATTAGTGTATCCCAATTAAAAACATTCTTCTGTGTGTCACGCAAGACATAGAAAGATTAATTAGGGAAAGGGACAAACTTTGTCAACATTTCAAACTGCACAGGGAACAAAATCAATATATTAGCATATTCAAAACCATCAAACATATCATTCAGTACAAATAATGAATATACAAATGTATAGAAAACATACTAGACATCAAACATTCAGAAATCACGAACGCAACCAAAATTAACACTATAAGACTTCCATTCACTTACAAAAATATAGACAAGATGAGCAAGGTTTCGCTTCAGTTAAAGTTCAGACAAGTGGTAAAATCATCTCAGATAGTCTTAGTCAAGAGCATATCCTGAATAAATAATTCAAGTTTTTCAGTGGTTCAGTCAAAAGCGGACAAAAGTTTTTTTTTTCTATTTTTAGCCCTGGTCGTCATCTGTGCAACGGAGTGGAACGGTTAAATAACTTTTGGTAGAGGGTCACCCGAGCAACATTTGTCTGAAATTATTTGAAAACTAGACCTATCATTAAATGTGATCAATACCCCGAAAGACTGCTTTGAAAACTAAGGAAGTTCGTAGTAACAGAATACCTTGCAAAACAAAAACTTAAATAGAGATATTGTTCTTGGAAATAACTCTGTAATTTGTCAAGATAAAGTTGTGGTTCTTCTACACTGCACTTCCTCTCATTGTGCTGGACCATTGTATGAAATTGTATTGAATTCCAACCAGTTGTTTTTCAAGTTATGCTCTGGACAAGGAAAAGTAACAAAGGACAATAACTCTGAAATTAGTCGAGATGGGGTTGTGGTTCTTGTGCATTGCACTTCCTCTCATTGTGGCCGACCATTGTATGACGATGTATTGAATTCCAACCAGTAGTTTTCGAATTATGCTCCGGACAAGGAAAAGTAACAAAGGGTAATAACTCTGTAGTGAGTCAAGATAGAGTAATGGTTCCTTTGCACTGCACTTCCTCTCAATGTACTTGACCATTGTATCGAATTCCAAGTACATGTAGTAGTTTTCAAGTTATGCTCCGGACACGGAAAATGCAACGGACTGACCGACCGACCGACCGACCGACCGACCGACCATCGGGTTACTCCTATAAACCCCACTAAACTTTGTTCCGGTGACATAATAAGACTGGTCAGCCATTTACGAGATGCTTTTGAAAGGTAATTCTATTTTAGCTCTGGTGGCCATCTTGTGCATCGGAGCATAACGGTTTGAGCACTATTGGTAGGGGGTTACTATGAAATTATTTAAAAATTGAACCAACCATTCAGAAGATGTCGTTTTAATGTTGGTTTTATTTTCTTTATTTTTAAATCAGCCATGTGCGGCAGGGCGGAACCATTTGAACAATTTTGGTAGAGGTGTCCACGGAACAATCCTATGAAGTAATAGAACATATAAATCAAGCTTCAGACATAGACACCCTGTAGTGTGTACGACTACCCACTTGTTTCACTCAAGCGATTTGTTAAAAGCTGCAATGTAAGCCTCACTCCATGCTTGAAGTAATAGTATTATTCATAATGAACGAAATCACAACGACAACATATACCGCGTTTTTCCTTGTCTATCTGTATTTTTATAATTGCTGTTAAATACAAAAGTAAGGAAATATAATCTTGGCAGGTACCTAATGTTAACACGAATTTTAAAAGCTGCATCAAGTCAATTGCCATGAAATGTACTCGACAGGCCGTATGACTTGTACAATAAGTGTTTTATCAGTATTTTGACGGCCATCTTGGCCGCCATCTTCGATTTCAAAAAACGAACCGTGATGTGGAAAGTCCAACCAAATTTATGTGACACTTCAGACATTTATCTAAACATTGATATGAAAATAAGCCTCAATTAGTCATAAGATATATTTTCTCCTGCAAAATTTCACCTGTTTGTTTCTCCATCCGTCCGCGTAAAGCTTTACTTCTAGAATTATTCTAACGATGGTTAACAGTTTTTATTCCGTTGACTCTGATAATATGTATGATTTTGAGAAATCGATTTTTTACAAAAAATGTGTTATTGTAAACATTTTTATGAGCAGAGGCGTGTAGATAAAACCTGTTTACTTAAGAAAAACTACAATAATTCATGGCTTTTATTTTTTGTCAAAAAATATCACATAATGCAGCTCAGCGTATACTTTCTTAAACCACACGGTATAGAACTGTGGCATTGTCTGGTGGTCCTATACCAAGATTGTTGAAATCATACCATCCTGGTCATAGCTGACCCTAGCCAGGGGTCATCCAATTTTACGTAGGTTTCTATATGAAAAACTTTTAAACGATCTTGTCTGAAACCACAAGGCCTAGAGCTACGATATTGAGCATGATGCATTGCTAAGTAACCTCTGCCGTGATTGTTGAAATGGTGACCCTCGGGTCAAATTTAACCTTGCTCATGTGCATCTTCCTGTTAGATTGACTTATCCCTACTGCTCCGCATTTATCTTTCTTGGGTATAAATGAATCCAATATCTTTATATTTTACCGAAAATCAAGAGAGCAATCCCCAGGTCGACCTTTTCCGGTTGATCGCTCCTTGTTTGTTCAAGCAAGTTATTTTCTTCCCTGAACTATGTGTTTTATACGCTGAGTAAGCACCCATTTTACAGTCGTTAATGTAAAAAGAACAAACACGAACAGACTACGTTTAAGCACATGCTTAATCTTACTATATACAATAGGGTTGTGTACACGTACTATAAGAAAAACTTTTCTTACGGTGCATGCTCATATTTGTGTTAGATAGTAAGATTTAGCCTGTGCGTTTAGGCAGTTTCACATACGTCGGATATATACCGGAAAACAGCTTCATGTATAATCATTCACACTAAATCGATACAGAGGGTGTTTGGGTTGATGATATAAATCATGGATCTCACGAAATTACCCGTGTCTGCGAACTTAAGTTTAACAGGATGGTTCGTTCAGTAGAACACCTGTGTCGCACTCTTACACTTTGTCAGAATAACCAAATAAGAAACTCAGTACAACATGGGGCAACATTCTGTCAAATATGATCTTGACCAACACAATTTGGCGGCTTCACCACCCTTTTGTCATAAACAATACAATTTGAAAGGTTGATGAAGAAATAAATCTTAAGACATGGCAAAGTGATAGCCAACGTTATGCTTGTGTGACGGACGGACGGACGGACGGACCGACGGACGTAAAAAGCGATCTCTGATACTGACACTGATAGCTAACGTAACCAGTTTACTCTAGATATGCATGGGTAACTTTTGTATTGTGATTTCATTACATTCTAACTATATCCTCACAATAAATAGGGAGGCATCAATGCGTTAATCTAGTTTTCGTATACGTTTATATGATACATATGTCAGTATGCTTTTAATACTTATATAGAGTCTAGTTTCTTGTTATTTTGAAAGAAATAAACACGCTGTAATGTTCAAATGTCAGCACCTTAAGAAACGGGTTCACTATGTGTATAGTTGGATTAAATGCAAAATTTAACTGATTGCATTCATAAGAAAAGCTTTAAGGTACCTACCTTATCGGACAATGTAGTTATGGAACTGTGAAAACATTCAAAATGGCGCGGGAAGAAAATTTGTGACGTAATGGTGATAGTGAATGACATGATCACATGATTTGTAGGAATTAATGTGATTAAGAATCAATTAAGAGAGGGGGTTGATAATAGAAGAGGGTCGATGCTACCCGACATTGCTATACTTGACATTCTGTCAGTGGAAGTATAAAATATATATGTTTTGCGCAGCGGAAGTGCGTCTGATATGGTCGGAAGTGTACTTGATAGTAGTAAGAAAATGACAGTTCTGGCTCACTCCCGTGCTCCTCTATGCTCCTGTGACGTAATAAAGTTGCTCCTGTGGCGTAGACAAAGGAACCACTTATCGTATAATCTATAATCTAACCTAAGTATCTGCTTCGAGAGCATTTGTAAACAAAAGATTATTTTTATTGAATTGAAAGTATGGAGATTTCAGTTCATTTATACCGATATATGAACAATTTGAACAATTTTAATTGAAGGTTGGGGGTTTTCGGTTTTTTTATACCAATATATATGAACAATTTTAATTGATGCATTGTAATCATTTTTAAAACATGAAAAGATGAAATTAATTAAATTTACTAAAGTACATTACTGATACACACATATTGATTCTGATTATTATATATAATAATATTATAAGAAACGACGAATTTCAGGTCGCTCACATCTTGACTTTTAGCAGTTGTATCACCGTAAAAATTGCTGATACTCGCATTTTGTTTAAGTTAACAAACAAAAGTTTAATGTATTTTCTTTTAATAAGTAAAATGTTAATACTAAATTGCGTGTGTTGATGTTAAATAAACTGCCGTCTTAAACATCTATAAAGGTGTTTTTGAGAGTTTTGCTGAATTGTGATTGTGATAGGATCGATACTCGAATTTTGTTTAAGTTAACAAACAAAAGTTTTATATATTTTCTTTTATTAAGTGAAATGTTAATACTACATTGCGTTTGTTGATGTTGAATAAACTGCCGTCTTAGACATCTATAAAGGTGTTTTTGAGAGTTTTGCTGAATTGTGATTGTTATAGGATCAAATTCAGATTAGTTACGTAATCAATTAGGTGGATATTGATTCATCAATGTATCTCCTCGAGGAGATATAATTGCTTTTCATGCGAAAGAGTGTATCTGAAGCAGGGTCAAGTGTTAAAAGCCAGCGCTTATCACTACGACTAAATTAGAAATATGAATAATTATTACTAAAGTCATTGCGCTATAAATAATTATGACAAATGAAGTATTCGATTATAATGTATCACAACTTGCAGAAAGCCACGCGATTTACACTGAAATATGTTCAAGGATATAAGATCATATTTAAGATTTAGTGGTAGAGCGTCCGCTTCGAGTGCGGGAGATCGTGGGTTCGCTCCCTGACCGCGTCATACCAAAGACGTGAAAAATGGTACCAGTAGCTCCCTTGCTTGGCGATCAGCATTAAAAGGGAAAAACTGGCTTCTTTTCTCTCATACCCTCACGGCGGTGGATACCATCAGGAATGAGGTGTCGAGAGTGATTAATATAAGTTGTAGAACTTGTTTCACAAGCGACCTAAAATAAATTAGTATAAACTAAAACTATTTAAGACTGTTCATCGTTTGGCTAAACTGGAACATCGATGTTTTTCTGATATGTTTGTTGCCCTTTCAGTCATTCATTATAGATATATACATAAATATACAGGTGATTTAAATCTATTGCCTCGGATACTTAAATACAGTTTTGCGCGAAACATAACTGATATGAATGATGAAAACAATATGAATTTATTAATTCTATTTCAAATACATGTACATGTACAACAATGAAAAAGTAACATTTTGAAAGAAGACAATTATTTATATACATGTAATATATACACATAATAAATGTTTACTAATGTATGGTATTGAATTAGAGTTACACTCAGAACACGAATGTTTTTACTTATTACTGAAATCTACACATACAACACCGTCCATTTGCATTTGAGCCTTTCCAGAGGGTCATATTCACCCCTTGTTCGGTTAAGGGATCTAACCGAACGTTTCAAAACGTACTAAACAGTTTATACTGTTAAATAAGACTCCATGTCAACAAAGTTCTGTTTATTTCTGGACATTTATGATTAAAAAGGTCATGAAAATATAGTTGAATCATTGATTTTATGATACGCTGAAATCAAGACAAAAATATACAAGAACATCTTTCTTGTTTAGATATAAGAGACAATTACTATGCCAACTTATACTTTAGCCGTCTTAGGTTGCTAATGGGTACATTTGTACACATATAAGATTGGTTAATGCTACTTAACAAGTCCTCTATCGTTATCGATACAACTGACGAAATCATAGCGTCAACACTACAGTAACCGAATTCGATTCAGCTGCAGAGAAAAAAAAACATTTGAATCGTAAAACAACCTTAGCCGAAGTTGGCTTTGATGCAGAGAAAAAATTAATCGTACAGCACACTTACAACATGTTATCGAATTCGGCCACCATAGTGGGGTTGTGATACTAACAATAGGCAATGTACTACCGTCACCGAATTTGGTTAAGGTGCAGGGTAAACGTCTGAATCTGAATCTTAGCCAAATCGGTTAAACTATAGAGAAAACTAATGTTAAATCATAGAAGTTACAGAAAAATAATCGTACCGGCAGTACACTAACAAAATTCGGCTATTGGTTGTGATGTTTACAACAAGTCATGTTCTATGTACAAAACAAATTATAGCAGTGTAAACACTAATTCATGTATGAAACGGTATGTGTAATTCCATTTTCAAAAGATCTTTAAAAGCAATCACACAAAACTCTTTCCTGTATACACTACATTATGTATATGTAGAATAAGTATCGAGCACATAGAGAGGAATCATTTCCTTTTCAAAGGTTAGAGACAAATCTTAACGATATTGGTATTCATTCTTTTTCAAAGATCTCCTTCGTTTTAATTTACAGTTAAACGCCTGAATACCTGGAAACAATATCATACCAGGTCGCTTGCTTGTTACAATAATGTAATAATAAAATAATGATCAGCATTCGAACTTGATGAAATGAGTTTGACATCTTTTTACTTCTAAATAATCATACTTTCTTGTATTTAAGGATCGAACACTTACACAAGAATTTCGATGCAATGTAATATGTATGTTGCCTGAAAAGATGTAATACTAAACGAATAACACATATGAATAATCGTTATTAGCTAGTTGATGTAACTTCAGTTACTCCTCGTGTAACTGTCGTGACTGACGAACATTCAGAAATTAACTGTGAAACATTCCCTATCGTGCACTGCTGTTTGGTCGTTGTTTTCTGGTAAAGACCTAAAAAGATAAAATGTTTCTTTTTAGAAATCAATTTGTGCATTGAGTTAAATAAAACTTGTTACAGAAAAGAAATAAGCATGATTTTGTGTTTTCACATAATGTTATTGGCCGCAATCTTTATTTTTTTAGAGTAGATGAGAGACGAATCATGTGGCGTCCTTTATCTACTGAATAGTTCTTATTATTTGTTTATTCAGTTTTATTATTTCAGCATCGGGTTTTAATAACAATATATTCAATTGAATTCAAGACCTTTTAAAACTTGAAATATAAAATGACAAATATCATTGTTCTTGTAGTCTAACGATGATGGAATAAGGTACACATCGCAGTTAGTTTGCTCTTAGATACAAAATATAAGTTCACCGAAATGTTGAGCTAGATTAAAGGTAGTGCGCGAGTTTTACTGAAACTATGACCTTCGAGGTATGGACCCGGTTATTGTGCACGGCACATGTGCTGAACATTTATGCCAATTCATTATAAAATCCTACAATGTATGTAAGTCCCTCACAAAGTCCGTCTCGTAATTTCGTCCGTTTGTCTGTAAACGTTTCATTTGACTTTCCTGAAACTTTCTCAGACGAATGCTGCAACATGTAGAGATCCCTATTCTTTTTCGGGTCAGTGGGCCAAATTTGAGATCATAGTGACTTCCGTAAGGTTTCCGTGATAACGCTATACATGTCATGATTTTCTTAAACTTTTTCAGGAGGCTGCAAGCAACATGTAGATGTCCACGATTGTTTTGGAGTTAGTGGATCATAGCTCCAGGTCACATTGGCCATAACTTTTAAAACATTTTCCGCTCAATAACTTGAGATCTATCTATATGTAAAAACTGTTAATACATTAAGATTGTTTTCATTCAAACTATAAAAAGTAAAGCCATACGGACACTTACCTTCTCTTGTGCAAAACACTTTTCAATATGTTTTACAACAACTTGTTTGTCTTTCTCGTTGAGAGATGAGGATTGTTGTTTTTCTCTGTAATATTTCAGTCATCTCAAAGGAAACTCGGACAGTGACTCTCCTTCTCCATTCATTTTTAAAAAGACGTCCCACTCACTCTTATCAGTTTCAGTCACCGTCGACATGGAGAAGTCTTTTTCCAGTGTTCTTAAACCAAACGGATTTTAATCAAAACGCAAAAAAGTATTAGATCTACTATAATAAAGAAATGAAATAGACATTTTATATATGTGTGCAAACTTTTTTTCAGCGGTTTCATCTCGTAATTAACAAATTAGAATTTTCATAACTGCTACATGGGAAATCAAATTCTCAACAGTATATTTCTAAAGAATCGTCATAAATAAAAAGCAACGCTGTCTATGTATGTATTTTAAACGCTGATAAATTGACGATCAATTACACATCACGTGACAGTAGGATCGTTAAAAAAGAATGCTTCTTGTGTTGAATCGTATATACTTCTTTAATTCCTTCCAATATTCTTCATCAATTTTGGGTCGATCTATTTCTGCTTCTCCCTCTTGTATTATCTGCCTTTCAATTTACTCATCCTCTGGTCTCGGTAACCGAATCTTATCTTTGAAATAATGCTTATATTTTTCCTCCAACTTCTCTTTCCTCTCGACTATATATTCTGAAGAAAATGTGGAGCTTATGAGAAAACAGATTCTGTTTTACATTTTCTGTCACCATAATGCAAAAGCTGTAGAAATATGACACTTTCAATTCAGTCAATAAGCATAGAATTGCCGACATTGCATTCCAGTGAGGAATTGATAAATAATATATATATATCAGCGACTTGCTACTTCGATGACTGAACTTAGTCTAACGTATGTTGTGCTCTCTTTGACAACGTATCATCTTGTAAAGTTTTGTTTTTACCTGCTAGTTTACGTCTTTCCTCAAATAACTGTATTATGTAGATCATTTATGTTTCACTGTGTAATGGAATAGTCATACCTCATCAAAATTACTGTTTTCAGAATTTCTATATTTTTTTATAGTCAATATTCTGTAAATAGAAACTTCGGTATGTATATTTTAACCAGGTTGGTAAATATGTTTTCATTACCTGTACACTTGAGTAAATGTGACGTTGTGAACCTGACAAATCACACTATCAAACCATCCTGAGACATTGTATACGCTAGTTAGGTTTTCTGCGATCGATGATTTCGTGTGGCTGCCTTTAATTGTTTGAATTAGCTCGGACATAGTCTTGGCACTTTTTTACACTTGATTATATGTTCAGGCACGGATAAACATGTGCTTAGTATATACCTTGTGAAATATTTCCTGTGGAATTTGTGTACCAGGCATATCTTTGTCTTTGGTATGCTTATAATTGTTTTGCCCTTTTTGTTAGGACATTGAAGCTCATTCTGATAAGTATAAAAAGGTCAATTAAAACTATGAAAAGTTCTGATGAAAATGAGCACCAATTACTGTTTTTGCCCGTGAAAATGAATTGTTCAAGAGACAAGAATTGATAGTTTCATATAAATATCAAATTTGAGTTTAGAAATGTTTCCGGAGAATATTATGAATAAGGTTTTCGTATGGTTTTGTATGCCCTTATATCTTTTCTGATTGTGGGTCATACACATGAGGACATAGATCAGTCATTTTCAAAGATATCTCAAACAAATTCAATAGTGCCAAGACTATGTCCGAGCTAATTCAAACAATTAAAGGCAGCCACATGAAATCATCGATCGCAGAAAACCTAACTAGCGTATACAATGTCTCAGGATGGTTTGATAGTGTGATTTGTCAGGTTCACAACGTCACATTTACTCAAGTGTACAGGTAATGAAAACATATTTACCAACCTGGTTAAAATATACATACCGAAGTTTCTATTTACAGAATATTGACTATAAAAAAATATAGAAATTCTGAAAACAGTAATTTTGATGAGGTATGACTATTCCATTACACAGTGAAACATAAATGATCTACATAATACAGTTATTTGAGGAAAGACGTAAACTAGTAGGTAAAAACAAAACTTTACAAGATGATACCTTGTCAAAGAGAGCACAACATACGTTAGACTAAGTTCAGTCATCGAAGTAGCAAGTCGCTGATATATATATATTATTTATCAATTCCTCACTGGAATGCAATGTCGGCAATTCTATGCTTATTGACTGAATTGAAAGTGTCATATTTCTACAGCTTTTGCATTATGGTGACAGAAAATGTAAAACAGAATCTGTTTTCTCATAAGCTCCACATTTTCTTCAGAATATATAGTCGAGAGGAAAGAGAAGTTGGAGGAAAAATATAAGCATTATTTCAAAGATAAGATTCGGTTACCGAGACCAGAGGATGAGTAAATTGAAAGGCAGATAATACAAGAGGGAGAAGCAGAAATAGATCGACCCAAAATTGATGAAGAATATTGGAAGGAATTAAAGAAGTATATACGATTCAACACAAGAAGCATTCTTTTTTAACGATCCTACTGTCACGTGATGTGTAATTGATCGTCAATTTATCAGCGTTTAAAATACATACATAGACAGCGTTGCTTTTTATTTATGACGATTCTTTAGAAATATACTGTTGAGAATTTGATTTCCCATTTAGCAGTTATGAAAATTCTAATTTGTTAATTACGAGATGAAACCGCTGAAAAAAAGTTTGCACACATATATAAAATGTCTATTTCATTTCTTTATTATAGTAGATCTAATACTTTTTTGCGTTTTGATTAAAATCCGTTTGGTTTAAGAACACTGGAAAAAGACTTCTCCATGTCGACGGTGACTGAAACTGATAAGAGTGAGTGGGACGTCTTTTTAAAAATGAATGGAGAAGGAGAGTCACTGTCCGAGTTTCCTTTGAGATGACTGAAATATTACAGAGAAAAACAACAATCCTCATCTCTCAACGAGAAAGACAAACAAGTTGTTGTAAAACATATTGAAAAAGTGTTTTGCACAAGAGAAGGTAAGTGTCCGTATGGCTTTACTTTTTATAGTTTGAATGAAAACAATCTTAATGTATTAACAGTTTTTACATATAGATAGATCTCAAGTTATTGAGCGGAAAATGTTTTAAAAGTTATGGCCAATATGACCTGGAGCTATGATCCACTAACTCCAAAACAATCGTGGACATCTACATGTTGCTTGCAGCCTCCTGAAAAAGTTTAAGAAAATCATGACATGTATAGCGTTATCACGGAAACCTTACGGAAGTCACTATGATCTCAAATTTGGCCCACTGACCCGAAAAAGAATAGGGATCTCTACATGTTGCAGCATTCGTCTGAGAAAGTTTCAGGAAAGTCAAATGAAACGTTTACAGACAAACGGACGAAATTACGAGACGGACTTTGTGAGGGACTTACATACATTGTAGGATTTTATAATGAATTGGCATAAATGTTCAGCACATGTGCCGTGCACAATAACCGGGTCCATACCTTGAAGGTCATAGTTTCAGTAAAACTCGCGCACTACCTTTAATCTAGCTCAACATTTCGGTGAACTTATATTTTGTATCTAAGAGCAAACTAACTGCGATGTGTACCTTATTCCATCATCGTTAGACTACAAGAACAATGATATTTGTCATTTTATATTTCAAGTTTTAAAAGGTCTTGAATTCAATTGAATATATTGTTATTAAAACCCGATGCTGAAATAATAAAACTGAATAAACAAATAATAAGAACTATTCAGTAGATAAAGGACGCCACATGATTCGTCTCTCATCTACTCTAAAAAAATAAAGATTGCGGCCAATAACATTATGTGAAAACACAAAATCATGCTTATTTCTTTTCTGTAACAAGTTTTATTTAACTCAATGCACAAATTGATTTCTAAAAAGAAACATTTTATCTTTTTAGGTCTTTACCAGAAAACAACGACCAAACAGCAGTGCACGATAGGGAATGTTTCACAGTTAGTTTCTGAATGTTCGTCAGTCACGACAGTTACACGAGGAGTAACTGAAGTTACATCAACTAGCTAATAACGATTATTCATATGTGTTATTCGTTTAGTATTACATCTTTTCAGGCAACATACATATTACATTGCATCGAAATTCTTGTGTAAGTGTTCGATCCTTAAATACAAGAAAGTATGATTATTTAGAAGTAAAAAGATGTCAAATTCATTTCATCAAGTTCGAATGCTGATCATTATTTTATTATTACATTATTGTAACAAGCAAGCGACCTGATATGATATTGTTTCCAGGTATTCAGGCGTTTAACTGTAAATTAAAACGAAGGAGATCTTTGAAAAAGAATGAATACCAATATCGTTAAGATTTGTCTCTAACCTTTGAAAAGGAAATGATTCCTCTCTATGTGCTCGATACTTATTCTACATATACATAATGTAGTGTATACAGGAAAGAGTTTTGTGTGATTGCTTTTAAAGATCTTTTGAAAATGGAATTACACATACCGTTTCATACATGAATTAGTGTTTACACTGCTATAATTTGTTTTGTACATAGAACATGACTTGTTGTAAACATCACAACCAATAGCCGAATTTTGTTAGTGTACTGCCGGTACGATTATTTTTCTGTAACTTCTATGATTTAACATTAGTTTTCCCTATAGTTTAACCGATTTGGCTAAGATTCAGATTCAGATGTTTACTCTGCACCTTAACCAAATTCGGTGACGGTAGTACATTGCCTATTGTTAGTATCACAACCCCATTTTAGCACTGCCACTATGGTGGCCGAATTCGATAACATGTTGTAAGTGTGCTGTACGATTAATGTTTTCTCTGCATAAAAGCCAACTTCGGCTAAGGTTGTTTTACGATTCAAATGTTTTTTTTTCTCTCTGCAGCTGAATCTAATTCGGTTACTGTAGTGTTGACGCTATGATTTCGTCAGTTGTATTGATAATGATAGAGGACTTGTTAAGTAGCATTAACCAATCTTATATGTGTACAAATGTACCCATTAGCAACCTAAGACGGCTAAAGTATAAGTTGGCATAGTAATTGTCTCTTATATCTAAACAAGAAAGATGTTTTGTATATTTTTGTCTTGATTTCAGCGTATCATAAAATCAATGATTCAACTATATTTTCATGACCTTTTTAATCATAAATGTCCAGAAATAAACAGAACTTTGTTGGCATGGAGTCTTATTTAACAGTATAAACTGTTTAGTACGTTTTGAAGCGTTCGGTTAGATCCCTTAACCGAACAAGGGGTGAATATGACCCTCTGGAAAGGCTCAAATGCAAATGGACGGTGTTGTATGTGTAGATTTCAGTAATAAGTAAAAACATTCGTGTTCTGAGTGTAACTCTAATTCAATACCATACATTAGTAAACATTTATTATGTGTATATATTACATGTATATAAATAATTGTCTTCTTTCAAAATGTTACTTTTTCATTGTTGTACATGCACATGTATTTGAAATAGAATTAATAAATTCATATTGTTTTCATCATTCATATCAGTTATGTTTCGCGCAAAACTGTATTTAAGTATCCGAGGCAATAGATTTAAATCACCTGTATATTTATGTATATATCTATAATGAATGACTGAAATGGCAACAAACATATCAGAAAAACATCGATGTTCCAGTTTAGCCAAACGATGAACAGTCTTAAATAGTTTTAGTTTATACTAATTTATTTTAGGTCGCTTGTGAAACAAGTTCTACAACTTATATTAATCACTCTCGACACCTCATTCCTGATGGTATCCACCGCCGTGAGGGTATGAGAGAAAAGAAGCCAGTTTTTCCCTTTTAATGCTGATCGCCAAGCAAGGGAGCTACTGGTACCATTTTTCACGTCTTTGGTATGACGCGGTCAGGGAGCGAACCCACGATCTCCCGCACTCGAAGCGGACGCTCTACCACTAAATCTTAAATATGATCTTATATCCTTGAACATATTTCAGTGTAAATCGCGTGGCTTTCTGCAATTTGTGATACATTATAATCGAATACTTCATTTGTCATAATTATTTATAGCGCAATGACTTTAGTAATAATTATTCATATTTCTAATTTAGTCGTAGTGATAAGCGCTGGCATTTAACACTTGACCCTGCTTCAGATACACTCTTTCACATGAAAAGCGATTATATCTCCTCGAGGAGATACATTGATGAATCAATATCCACCTAATTGATTACGTAACTAATCTGAATTTGATCCTATAACAATCACAATTCAGCAAAACTCTCAAAAACACCTTTATAGATGTCTAAGACGGCAGTTTATTCAACATCAACAAAAACAATGTAGTATTAACATTCCACTTAATAAAAGAAAATATATAAAACTTTTGTTTGTTAACTTAAACAAAATTCGAGTATCGATCCTATCACAATCACAATTCAGCAAAACTCTCAAAAACACCTTTATAGATGTTTAAGACGGCAGTTTATTTAACATCAACACACGCAATTTAGTATTAACATTTTACTTATTAAAAGAAAATACATTAAACTTTTGTTTGTTAACTTAAACAAAATGCGAGTATCAGCAATTTTTACGGTGATACAACTGCTAAAAGTCAAGATGTGAGCGACCTGAAATTCGTCGTTTCTTATAATATTATTATATATAATAATCAGAATCAATATGTGTGTATCAGTAATGTACTTTAGTAAATTTAATTAATTTCATCTTTTCATGTTTTAAAAGTGATTACAATGTCATTCAATTAAAATTGTTCATATATATTGGTATAAATGAACTGAAATCTCCATACTTTCCATTCAAATAATTCAATTAAAAATTGTTCATATATCGTTATAAATGAACTGAAATCTCCATACTTTCATTCAATAAAAATAATCTTTTGTTTACAAATGCTCTCGAAGCAGATACTTAGGTTAGATTATAGATTATACGATAAGTGGTTCCTTTGTCTACGCCACAGGAGCAACTTTATTACGTCACAGGAGCATAGAGGAGCACGGGAGTGAGCCAGAACTGTCATTTTCTTACTACTCTTGATATCGATATCACGCACACAAGCTCACACGAAAACTAATTTGAGCTCCCGTTGCTTATAAAGGCCTATATAACATTTTAAATTTAGTGCATATTTGTATATTCAGTAACATATGCAATAGAAATGTTTTCAAACATGCTACCGTCCATGACAGGCTTAATCAAACCGAGCCTGCAAATCACTCGATATATGGCTATAGCATTGTCTGGTGACCCTCTAATCATGACAGCTGGGTCAACATTGACTACGCTATCGGGGTTGCTAGATTTTACATAGGTTTCTATAGAAAAAAGTTCAAAATCATCCTTTCTTACACCACAAGGTATAGAACTGTGGCATTGTCTGGTGGTCCTATACCAAGATTGTTGAAATCATACTATCCTGGTCATAACTGACCCTAGCCGGGTGTCATCCGATTTTACGTAGGTTTCTATTTGTATATGAAAACTTTTGAACGATCTTGTCTGAATCCACAAGGCCTAGAGCTACGATACTGAGCACGTAGCATTGTTTAGTTAACCTCTACCAAGATTGTTGAAATTGTGACCCTCGGATCAAATTTAACCCTGATCGTGTGCATCTTCCTGTTAGATTGACTTATCCATACTGACCCGCATTTATCTTTCTTTTGCATAAAAGTACATTAAATTTTGTAATCCAATATCTTTATATTTTAGCGAAAATCAAGATAGCGTCAGGTTAACCGCTCCTTGTTTGTTCAAGCAAGATATTTCCTTCCTTGTACAATGTGTTAGTTAATACGCTGAGTAAGCACACATTTTACAGTCGTTAACGAAAGTTTGACAAAGTCAGACATAATGGAAATTCAGCATGTGTTACTATTTTGTCTGTCGTTGCCGTTCTTGTGTTTTGGGAAAAGATACAGTACCATAAACATTGAAGATAGATTTAAATACAACGGTATGTTTTATTTTTTATAGCTTTAAGGTAACGCACTATTAAGTGGGTGGGATGCATGTTTTTTTGTTTGTTTTTTTTTGTCATTTTTCGTTTATGCCTTTGATATAAAATGTGTTTCACTTTGTTGGATTCGATGATATTTTAGTATACTTACACTAATAATTCATGTTAAGAAAAATATGAATTAGTGAATTTTTATGAAGAACGGATACATTTTGAAACATTTTTCTTGATCATTGACGAACAAAGACCGAATGACAGAGTCAGTGGAAATAAAGGAACTAAAACATCGTTTACACCACTATCAACATACTCTTGTTGTAAAATTGTCTGTTTACCAAGCCAATTAAAAGCAATGAAACATTTATAGATTTACTGCAATACACCCATTTTCAAAGTATGTATTTGATACAGGAAACGAGCAACATAATATGTCAAAATGTAACCGTGCTTCATCATAATTCACTAATTTCAATTTTTCTTTACATGAACTACTAGTGTAAGTACATAATACAACATTATGGTATCCCAACCAAGATAAAATGTTTGATGTAAAAAGAACAAATACGAACAGACTATGTTTAAGCACAGGCTTACTCTTATTATATATACAGTACCCTACTAGTAGGGTTTATGTACACGCACTATAAGAAAAACATTTCTTACGGTGCATGCTCAGTGTTATATAGTAAGATTTAGCCTGTGCATGCGTTTAAGCACTTTCACATACGTCGGATATATGCAGGAAAACATGTTAAACTATCAGCTCCATGTATAATCATTTACACTAAATCGATAACAGGGTGTTTGAGTTGATGTTTAGCAGAACACTTATGTCGCTCTCTTACACTTCGTCAGAATAACCAAACTAAAAACTGAATACAACAAGGGGCAAAATTCTGTCAAATATGACCTTGACCAACAAAATTTGGCAGCAATACGATCATTTTGTCATAAGCAATACAATTTGAAAGTTAGATGAAGAAATAAATCTTAAGACATGCAAAGTTATAGCCAACGTTAAGTTTGTGTGACGTCCGGACCGACCGACCGACCGATCGACCGACGGAAAAAGCGATCCCTATGTGAAAGGGCGACATAATAGCTAACGTAACCAGTTTACTTGAGATATGCATGGGTAACTTTTGAATTGTGGTTTCATTACATTCTAACTATATCCTCACAATAAATAGTGAGGCATCAATGCGTTAATCTAGATTTTGTATACATTTATATGATAGCGTCTAAATATGAATATGTCAGTATGCTTTTTAAACTTAGATATTTTCTTGTTATTTTGAAAGAAATAAACACGCTGCAATGTTCAATTGTCAGCACCTTAATATGTTATTTGTTTTGAAAATAATTTAAACAGCTTATTTAAAGCTTTTTGAGAATAAACGCCTGTAGACATCCTCTTCTTGATATCTTGTTTTTTTTTAAATTATTTTACTATAAAAGCGGCGCACACTTTGTTCATACAGATATCAATATTCGATTATAAACTTGATATTTGTATTTTTTGCGAAACTTTCAGCAGGGAAATCACGGGGCCGATTATACTCAATCTGGTTAACTGGTTGTTTTTTCTTCAGATTGTAATGATGTGTTACGGACTGGAAACAAGAAATCTGGTCTTTATGATGTGTACCTTAACCGATCCGAACCATTACAGGTATGCACACCAGCTTTACTCTGATCCGTACAGAACAGATGCTGTAGTTATTGAATTGACGTGTGTCATAAGATTCTTTCCTGAAGTTAACTATCTTACCATAAAACTATAAACAGGCAGTTCTTTACTTTCCCACAGACCCTTTAGCCCCCGCAAACACAGTTTTCCGATGTGTTTCTTAAACCTGCGGTCAAATCCTGCTGCGTATTTTCTGGAGGCTGAATCACTGGAATCGTTATGAGCTAATCATATGTCTCTGGTTAATGAATGAGCTGCGAAGGCAGGATAAAGTTAGGAGACGTTTTAACATTCTAATAGATAAGAAAGGTACATGCAGTTGTTGATTTTTCTTGATTTTTTTTTCAAAAGGTTTATTGTCGATTTGAGTCCGGGAGAGCATCAGTATCAATCATGCAACAGACGTACGGTAGTGTGAGTTTTGAGCGTGTTTGGCAGGACTATGAAAACGGTTTTGGAACAGTCGGGAGTGGCGATTTTTGGATAGGTCTGAAAAACATAAAGCGTTTCACAGACAGTGGTAGGTTTTGTAAAATAATGCTGTTATGTAGTAAGGTGTGGTGGCAACCATGTCGAATCTTATAAAAGACTAGTACATTGTGATCAAGTTTTTGCTCCAGAAGTCTTCTTTACCATTATTCATTACAGCTCCTTTAGTTTGCCATATATGATTAAATGCTATTAAAACGTCGCCTTGGAGCGTGGAATTAGTTCGTTAGAATAACACATGCAAAAGAAATTATTAGAAACAATTAGACCTGTTTAGGCATGAGACGACTAGGTTAAGTACTTTTAACGTTTGAAAGTCAAACGTATTTGTTAGTGAATAGTACTTCTTAGTCATGTAACAACTGACTTACTTACCATTATTTCTTTAAATACTTTACAGTTAAAATTGTGAATCTGCAGTATTTCATCATCATTGCACGAGTAACCTGTTTATCATACTGCCCCAGATCTAGCTTTATTTTTCATTGTAGGTTACCATATTCTCACAGTAACCCTGGAAGACTGGACACATGAAACTAAAACTATCCAGTATAATTACTTCGTTCTCGGTCCTGCAAGTCAAAGGTATCCGTTATATATTGGTCAGTATGTATCTAGTTTGGTGCTTCCAGACGACTTTTCTCACAACAATGGTATGCCATTCGCAACAATAGATCGCCCGGACCTACACAAATGCGCCAGTAACCAGAAAGCCGGATGGTGGTACAATTATTGTACTTACGCCCTTCCGACGGGACATTACTACCCATATGGTCCTTATATACCGTCTGGTTACTACGACGGTATTTACTACAGCGACTGGCGTGGCTTTAATTATTCGTTAAAATACATAAGAATGGACTTGACACATATCTAAATGCCTTACTTACATGATGATTATATTTCTTAGGTAACAACTAGATGAGGACAAACTTGTATTAAACTTTTCTAAGTATAATGTTTTTTAGGATAATATACTGACATCATTTTGTCAACCAATAGATCTGACTGAGTTTCAACTGAATAAAATAATTCTCAAACTTTGATATGACTGCAATGTATTATTCCACGTGTACGAAAATGTGTCTTTCTATTTTTATATGATCCTGGTAACAAACTGTATGTTCGAATGCTCAGATTATTGCCTTACCCCAAGTAGATTATATTCAAACATGTTTACAGGAGCATTTCAAATTCTAGAACATCAGTGAGGGTTTGTTTTAGCAAAATCATTAAGAGAGCTTGGATATCACGGTGTCGCTGAAGGGCCTCTTGTATATACGAGTAGTGGGCAGATATTACTAATAGACCACGTCCACATTAACAATGAAGTTTGCTTTCTTTAGAATGGCATATCTTTACAACCTCTAAAGGGAACAAAAAGACTTCTTCCTGCTCGGTTAGTTGAAATGTTTTCGTTAAGGCTGTTGTTATAAATGTTTCCTTAAACATAGAAATAGACAATCGCTGTTTTTTTCTGATTGCTTTAAATGTCTTAGATGATTATTCTGAACTGTTTAGAAATTTAAATTTCCGTATGAAATTATCTCTGTTCATCACCAAAATGCTATCAATTCACTACTAAATGTTAACATGTTATTCGCTGTCTAAAATAGCAAACCCAGTATCAAGGATCTGACTCAGTACAGGACGCTACACTATTCGGACGGCTTATTGGTGAAGTCTAAACAAATCTATGAGCGGGATTTCCTGAATCAATGTTCCATAACTCTATATTTGTATAGTTGGTACCTCTAAAGATATCAATTATTGCAAATCAATGGGATGTGTGCATGGTTATTGAGATATGTTCATGGCAATGACTAGCGTGGAAAATTAAACCAAATTCTTAAAATCAATCAAGGGCCATAATTTGAAATAAATTCATTCAAGAGTAACTACATGACAATTGTTATGATAGTGATAAGTCCAAACATTTAGACATCATGCTTGCTGTTGTTTTTTGCTCATTTCTAATTTTTGATATTTAGTTGATTAAGAATAAAGTCTAAACGTTTTGCATGAAATTCACGCAGCAAAATTTCTAATACTCTGGCATTCGAAATGTGTACATGACTCAGCCGATTTCAGTAAACCAGGTGTCAAGAGACGCAGAAATGATAATGCTTCCAAAGCATATATATTTGCTTATCATACCACAAGATTTGCAACTCCAACAAATCGCTACCTAATCGCTCGGTTCTGAAGAGAAAGTATCCTAATGTTCCCTTTGTGGGACAAAACAACATCCTATCCCTATAGAGCCAACTAAACAAAACAACTGATCTATCTAACTAATATTACCATAATCATTTCTGGGTCTGTTTCCAGAAAGTTAGATGAGATAACTGAGCAACAAGAAGCAAAAGTGACCAAAAATGAGATCTGACCTACAGTTTAGATGTCTATGGTTTTAAGCAAAATAATGGTGTACTGAATGAATCTTAGTATAAAAAGACATGTGTTGCAGTATTTTCTGAGTTATAGGTCACACAATATATATCTTGAATAAGGGTTGTGGACCAAAACCACAAACAACAAACAGATTTTTCCGGGTTAGCTCAATCGATAAGCAGGACATAAATATGATAGTTATAATCTTACAATCGTAAGTTTGAATGCCAGTGAAGTACTTTTTTATTCCTTCGCCTCCATAGAGGTTAGTTGGTAAATCTTACTGGTAATATTTAAATATAAGTAATACTTTTATTATGGCACACTGCCTACATTTCAAAAGCTACACACCCTTTCTTGATGGCATAAGAAATCATTTTATTTCCTGTCTTTCTCTGTTGACAGATTATGCCTTTAAAAATGAACTGCTTCTGATCTTAGGTCTTTTGTGCTACTTGAGTTTTGTTTCCCCTTGACCAAACAGTAAGATCAGAGTTATAGCTTGTGGCTTAGTCAAAATTTCAACTTTTATGTCCCCTGGGTGTGGGCATTGTCTGTCCATCAATAGGTAGTGTACATCTGTACGTACTGTATGAATGTTCCAAACATCTTGGGGACAATTATGCCCAGCTCCTTTACTAATTGACATAGAGTCACCAAACTCCATACAAATGTTTATTGGTATGAAAAGTTATGCACTAGGATTTTCATATTTATATCAGATCATTGAAATTACAGTCATGAATTTTAACCTTAGTCAAAATGAAGGTTTCCTGTATGGCTAGGTTTTGGCACACACTGCTCCTCAACCAATTGACACAGAGTCACCAAACTTTACACAAATGTTAACTGAGAAAAGAAAATGTGCATGTGGTTTTTAAATATTTTATCACGACGGTAACAGCTGAGTCATGGTCTTTGACTAAATCAAAATGCAGGTGTTCCACGTGGGGATTTGCCGGCACAGCTCCTTAATTTAAGGCCCAAATGTATTGTTAATGCCATCACTCATCACTCAGTAAGAGCATAACATTCACTCCATGGTACTTGAGTATAATAGGATTACTTGTATATACAGTAATGTGATCCAGAATGCCAGATTTGCTTAAGTCTTGCACCAGATCAATATGAATGTGAGCACGAGTATGATTTGAGCTCGTGCAGAGCCAATCTGGATCACATTACTATGATAATAACCCTTTAATTATAGGACTACAAGTGCTACATCATTTGTAGTTTGTCATTTTGAATAACTGATATTGTTTCTTCACAAAAAAACTTCAAGCTTTCTGCCAAACATGATCACTGTTTCACAAAATTGTGTGTAACTTACGTTTGAAGATTTGTTTTTGTCCACTGTTTAAACGCGAAAAAGTCTAAGTGACGTTTCATTCAAGTTGTTTATAATTTCATTGAAAAAACCTACATAATACTTTATGTATATGATTAATGGCTATTTCAGCTGAAACTGCACTTACACCCTTTTCACATTTAAATATTTTCACATTTTCCTTCTTTTTTTTAGCGCGAAACTGTTCTTAGTGACATTTTTACCAAAATCTCCCTTTGAAGTTAAGCAATTAAAAAAACTGCAATATGTGGTTGTGCAGCAAGTGATTTTTCACATATAGTCAAAAAACTGGTAAGTATACTATGGTTTGAATGAAATGGGAATGTTTTTCCTTCTCCTGTAGAATTATGGAAAATGCACTTACACTAGTCTCGTGTTCAGCCCTCAATATATGGCTATAGCATTGTCTGGTGGCCCTCTTCCTATATTGTTCTAATCATGACACCTGGGTCAAAATTGACTACGCTCTCGGGGTTTCTAGATTTTACATAGGTTTCTATAGAAAAAAGTTCCAAATCATCCTTTCTTACACCACAAGGTACAGTGTGCATAACCCACGTGACTTGCGACGTCATTTTTATTTGTTTGTGTAACAAACAAATTTACTTACCGTTTTCCGAAGCCTACTCCTTAAGTACCAAATCTGAAAGTAGCTCCGGCACGTCAATCAGCATATACTCCCAAATTATGATTCTTCATTTGAAACCATATGGCCATTGCAGACATGAAAGTTGTATTGTTTCAATATATAATGTTATAAACTATTGCAGCATCAGCTAAATTTTGTAAATATAACTAAAGAAAACTGTTTCCGAATAAGAACCGCGGATGTATTTCATTTTACAATGATGCGTAAAAATAAGGGACGATTTACTATATATATATACACCTTATAGAAAAAGAGTTCCGATTTCTTAACCCGCCGGCCATTTCTTAAACCTTGCGTGAAAAGAAAACATATGTTTTACAGTTTCTGTGACAACAAAATGTCTAACCCTGGTCGTCATTTTAAAGAATGAAATAATTGAACAGTCAGGAATATTTACGCGCATGTTTACACATTCTCTTTTTACGAATATATCCATCCATTCATAAATGTTATTGAATGCCCGGCAAGGGACGTAATTATAACTTATTGCTGATATGTTTATTCTGCGGACCTGGCGCGAGCTAGTCTGCGTTCCTACATGTATTAGAAATACGCGTGAGCACCTTAAGCAGAAAACAAGTGTTAGGATACGTTAATGTCGGTGTTTTAAAGATTTGTTATATTTCATAGGTGGTGATTGTTTTAAGAAGAAGGCAATTTACCCTATATTCGAACGTAGGCCTCGTTATCTTGAAACGCATCGAATGAGCTATTTTGTTAAAATACATTCATATCTTAGCTATCAATGACTGCAGAAAACATTTGAACATCGTTACTTCCCGGTCTCAACCATATTCGTTCTATAAATGTATATTGTGGCATTTTAGATACGCATTATTACTTTGTCGGTCCGCACAATAAATTGATCCCCTTATTGTTCGGTGCTATTGCCTGCTCGTTTGTGTTATCGAAGCGCCGTAACTAGCTGCTCGATCAGTGTCTGATTTTAGAAAGTAGGTGAAAACATTTTGTTGAGTACAGTGAAAATCCCTGCTGTCTATGTGTACCGGGAATAGAAACAGACAGTTCGATCCAAAATACGATTTATAACTGTTGCATTCTGTTCATATCTTATTACCAACTGGTATAGCCTTCACTAATGAAGGTTACACCAAAACAAAGGACAAATATTTTGAATACACAAACAAATCCAGCGTCTTCAGCGCTTTGATTAGCTGCGCCAAGTAAAAAAGCTCCCGACTCGGAGTTTCAAAAGGCTGTAAGTATTTCATTTTTAGGTCTATTACTTTGAAATATAGCTTATTCTAAGCGGAAAACAGTCTTCTTTCCATAGATTATAATCTATCCTTCACCAGTTTAGTCGTTTGGTCCCCAAAATGAGGCAAATGGTCAAATTTGAGAAATCTTGGGAGCTAATGTGACAAGTGTTCATACAGTTTGTAACCTAGCCCATTACTATGTACATAAACAATGTTTCTATCAGTCAACGAGAGTTCACGAGGATAATTAGCATCTGAAAAATGATTAAGAAAACGACTTAAATGCAAAAAAAAGCTAAATATTTGTTCTTTTGAAAATGGGCTACGGTGCAAGCAAATTTAGTAAGTGCTAATGCGACAAGTCACTTTAGAAAGAGGAGAGACTACGTTAACTGTTATAAAAAAGTTTGTCTTTTATACGCATGCGTTTTTGTGTTTACTTTTCATGTTCATTTGCATGTATATTTACACGAAATTAAAAACAAATGAAAACAAAAATCTCAAAAACTTTACACTATTTCTCTGGTCTCAGGTCATCGAAAATGTATGCACTTATTGCTTTCAAAATCAATTGTTACGGTCCGATGCAAACTGCAATTTTAATTTAGATCTTTACGGCCTGTGGCAGATACTTGTTTTGGCATATATTGTATGCTATTCTAGATATATGTTTTATGTAAGAGTGGATAAATGAAATAAACTAACACACGATAAGATGTCATTTTTTTCATGCCGAAATACGGATAATTGTTACATTAATCGGAAATTCCGTTCTTGGTAAGGTGAAAAGCTGTATATTCTAAAGAGTAAACGTCTGAGTAAATTTAGAATCAATTATAAATGGCCATGAAGTTTAAATTATTTTAAAATGTTGATATGTTAAAGTGACATTATGCTCATCTTACTGTAAATAGTGTATTTTTGGTGACCGTTTTATAAAAGCAATTTTCGGTTGCTGTGCATTCAAGTGTGTAAAACTAATGATAATGCCACAATAGTATTTGAAGTTGGTGCTTCAGACATGAAAAAAATGGACAAATAAAATAATAGTTCCTTCCTTCGCAGTGATCTCCCTTGTGTTGTTGTAGTTGTTGGTACAAAAGATTTCGGTAGTGGAAGGGAAGCAACTCCTGCATGCAGTTGTTTTTTTGTTTTTTTCTTAAATTGACTCTCCCAGTCAAAATAGGAAAAGTAATATTTGGAAAGTTATTATTTCGTTATGGTAGCAGGAAGAGTTTGGTGTTTTGGGTTAAAAGCTATTATTTCCTCTACCCTTTTTACACACACCTATTTCAGCTGGATTTGTTCTTGAAAAAAATGTGCATAATCTCACTTTAATAAAAGGAACAAGTAACGGAAAAAAATATGGAAATTGTTGACAAAAAGAAACGCTTATGTTCCGCTACCTGCTTCTCACCACTTTTCTATTCTTACAGGAATACAAAAAAAATTCATCACCAGTAATAAGTAAATGAAACGATTCATGTAATCAGATTTCAGATTCTATAAATTTCATTTATGATAATCAAATAAAAAGTTAATCCCGAAATAGCTATATTTCAACACAAAGAAAAAAACAAAAACGATCATATAGCATAGGTACATTTGACAATTAGTTTAGACAGGCAGTCTTTTTTCAGGAGTAGCATACAGACGGACTCGTAGGACTTCTAAAGAGAGTCGCAAGTTCGTCTGATTTATTCTACCATTTCTAAATGAAAAAAGAACTCACTCATAAGGATGATCCTTATGGTAGAGGTAAAATCGATATGAGTCCTATAACTAGCTCAACAATTCCCAAATTCGATTACATTATTACACCCGATAAGGACCCTAAACTGATAGCTCTTAGGTTATAATCCGGTGTGATAGGTCCAGGGTTCGAATCCCGACTCATGCCTTAGTCCACCAAGCTGAAATGTGTAGCAGTGACAGAAAACGTACTACAGCTCTGAACGAAGGTTACAAAATCTCGTATATCTCTGACTGTTTACGACATGCAATAAAGCGAAAGTAGGACAAAAAGACCACCCGGGTTAATCTAAGGACATACAAAAACATTCACTCGTTTTTCTGCAGCAGTATTTCAAACAGGGAAATACTCCACGGCCATTGCAAAGTTTTAGAAGCCAGTTTCAAACTGTGTTTCCCTGTTACAATTCCAGATTTAAAAGAAAATTCGATTGGTCTTAGTAATGGACCTTAAAAGAAGTGCAGACTATGAATTTACCTGCGGAAAATAATTTGTTTTGTAACCTGTTAAATTTCTCACATAATCATATTTGGTAGCAAGGCTTGAACCGTTTTGAACAGTCATGGATGTATAAACACTGCTTTCAAGGCTTGTTCATGTCAGAACTATTTGACTAAAATGATTCAATCTTCTTTTTGTGAAAACAGGTAAAATTCAAATTGGCGTACAAGGATATCTTGTTGATACAATCACTTGTATTTGCACAAAGAAACATTTGCCACATCGGAGACGAAATGGTTATCAATATCATCCCGGATATGCATGGAAAAAAATGCACCAATCTGCACATTTACATCTCTGCCATCCATCCATAACTAATGCATCACACCTATCTATGTTATTTTGGTTTTAACGTAATATTGAATTTAAAATAAATTTCAAATTTAATTATTTCAAAAGCATACAAGAATACCATTGATGCAAAGCATCAAAGGGCGCCGAAAATAGTTTCTATTTCAACATTTATTAGTTATACGGTTTTTGCATATCGCAATGTAGCCTGACAAAAACGTATAACGATTTTGTTATACTGCAACACCCCTGTTTTATACCCCCTTCGCACACACGGTTTTTTCTTACGAGTCCTTACGGATCGCCAACTCGTAGTCAATCGCAAGCATCCGTACATAACTCGTTGGTATCCGTTAATAACTCGTCACAACTCGCAAACACTCGTGAGGATCCGTGAAAGTAGAGGCAAATTTTTTGACATGTCAAAAATTTTCTTGCGATTGTCCACGGATAACATTTCCGTACATAACTCGTAAATAACTTGTAACAATCCGTCAGTATCGTAAACCGGTCGCAACAACATGTAACCCTCCGTAAACTACTCGCAAGAATCCGTAATTGTCGCGTAAACAATTTGCTTTACGATTTGTTACGGACTATAACGAGTGCTTAAGTAATGTTTACGATTTCATTCACGTCGTGTTACAATGGCTTTACGGATTGTTAAGAATTATTACGAGCACTATACGTATAGTTACGACAACTTTACGAATACATACGTATACTTTAGGATTTAGGTAAGGTTTATCTATTTGCTGTTGGACATCTTCCTCTTCCCTCTGAGCTAGTGCAAGGAGCAATTGCAGAAATCGTTGATATGACTGCAATCTGTTTCTCTCATATGCCATCTCGCTGGATGTCAGTTGTCGAATGATACATAGAGAATTGCATACTTTTTTGCAAAAAAAAAACAACATATGGACTCGTAAATACTTGTAACTAACTCGCAACTATTCGTAACAACACGTTAACAGGTCGTAATTTACACGTAAAAGCTTTATTTAGATGAATCGTAACATTCCGTAACATACTCGTAGCAATCCATAAAAAGCTTGTATTGCTCGTATTTATCCGTGGTGACTCGGAAGCAATCGTAGATTTTTGCCGTAAAGACAACGTAATAACTCATAAAAGTGACCAAATCGTAATGATCCGTGTACTTTTACGAATTTGTGCCATACGTAAGGATTCGTAAGACAAATCCGTGTGTGTGAAGGTAGCATTACTTTTATTCTCATGTTTAATCTGTAAAATTAATCAAAATTAATGCTTCTCAATTTTTATACGTTCTCAAGTAATGTACATGTGTGGCGTTAAATAGCTAAAATTAGCTTTTTGATAAGCAATCATTATTAGTTTGATCTGAATGAAAAAATTTATGAATATTTGCAGAAAACATTTAAAATCATGGTGGTTTTAAAGCTGAAAAAAAAACGGAAGAAAAATTATTTTAAAAAATTGGGTTTGACCGGGATTTGAACTCCACTCGTAAAATTAGGCGGTCATCAGCTTACCCACTACACCACGGAGACTGACTTTAAAGCACGTGGTAAAAAATAAGCTGATATTATAATTTTGCAAAACCGATAAGGGAGAAGTTGTTTTACGTTTTCGTATTTTTCTAAAAGATATGAAAAGGAACATTACAATTAAACAATTACGTTTTAATGAAGGAAATGTGTATAATCAATATTTTAATGTCTATTTCGTATTATTTTAGCATACAGTTAAAACCAGTTTTCTTCGCATTCTAATAACTGCTCCTACCATGTACTTCCGGAAAAACTATTTCATAATAGGCCGCCGCCGTCATCGGCGGCGCCAAAAAAAAAACTGAATATTTGCAAGTATTATTACTTAACCTGAACGTTTAAGCTATACATTCCAGTCATCATCGGTAAAATCAAAATATACAGTAAAGTTGTTGTACAATTAATGGGTGGATAGTGATTTATTACAGAGGTATGGAACGCCGCAGCTGTCTTATTTTGATACATTACAAGTTGTCTTGTTAACAGAATCTTGTCTTGCTTAAGTGGTTTTCTATCTTCTCAAATGGTAGTTATGTCTTGTTAATGAACCTTACATATTCTTAAGTGTTATGTTCTTGTCAACGTGCCATGTTATTATGTTAAACAGTCATACAATCTTCTTAAAGTGGTGTGTTATCTTGTCTAAGTGACGTCTTATTATGTCAAACAGTCATGCTTTCTTCTTAAAGTCTTGTGTTATCTTGTCTTAGTGACGTGTTATTATGTCAAACAGTCATTCTATCTTCTTAAAGTGGTGCGTTATCTTGTCAAAGATGACTTTTTAAAGAAAGTAATATATAGAAAATACAAAAATATGTCCAGGGCTCGAAGTGACAGATATATAGCTTAGTCTCCAGATCCGGGGCTTTGGGTGCGGAGGACACGAGACACTTTCAAAAACTAAACAACTATAAATACGCTACAGACTATAACTTTTTGTCTAAGGGTCTCAAGTGTCGAAGTGCGGTTTTGGACCCGGAGAATTCCTTCGTTCGTCACACTGAAGAGAAAATGTTAACACGTTTAAAATCGGGATTAGTTATATAAACTGCTAATAATGCCGTTTGTACAAATTTCGTTATGAAGAATGATTATATTTACTTTTAAAAAATACAGTTGTAAGAGTTTAAACGCATATATGTCCCACAAGATTTTCTGCATAAATAATAAAAAAGCACATTAATTATTTCAGTGTTTGTCATAACACATTGTAATAGACGTCTTTGTCAACGGCGCGTTTTTAGCATTTGATCGTAATTTTAAAAGGTATATTTTGGAAAAAGCCAACGTGAACACGTGCCTTTTTTATTCGATTATTTTTAAGAGCACAACCTGATGCACATAATATAAAAATATATAAAACTTTGACCTCGCGGATAACGCGCTATATGTCAAAATCCGTAAATTTTGACGAAACAAAGTCACTACGTTTTTGGTTTCGGACTATTTGTTTTCGCAGAAATATTGGTTTTGTAATGCATGAGACACATTAAAATTGCTTTTACCAAATAAAGGTTGTTGTCAAAATAATGTACACTTGAAAAAAGTGAAATCGCCAAAATATTATTGAAATTATGATAGAAAAACGATCAATTTTCGTTAGAAAAACGGATGCCCCCCGATGGCGCTTTTTTGTGAATGTTAAAGCTAAATAGAAAAACAGAATTTAATTCGGCTTGAAAATATAGATTTAGATCTTTACCTGGGCCGAATTTCGTACTTTTCCATCTACATTTTGAATTCTGGTCCTAAGGTCTGCAGTTACCTTAAACAATTCTGATATATATATTTTTCTTTCAAAGTTCTGTCGTTTTTCAACAGAAATTGTTTAATTTTTTGCACCGTACTCTAAAAGTGACTTGTCGCATTAGCACTTACTAAATTTGGTTGCACCGTAGTACATTTTCAAAAGAACAAATATTTAGCTTTCTTTGCATTTAAGTCATTTTTTAAATCATTTTTCAGATGCAAATCATCCTCGTGAACTCTCGTTGACTGATAGAAACATTGTTTATGTACATAGTAATGGGCTAGGTTACAAACTGTGTGAACACTTGTCACATTAGCTCCCAAAATTTCTCAAATTTGACCATTTGCCTCATTTTGGGGACCAAACGACTAAACTGGTGAAGGATAGATTATAATCTATGGAAAGAAGACTGTTTTCCGCTTAGAATAAGCTATATTTCAAAGTAATAGACCTGAAAATGAAATACTTACAGCCTTTTGAAACTCCTAGTCGGGAGCTCTTTTACTTGGCGCAGTAACTAAAAATGACGTCGCAAGTCACGTGGGTTATTCACACTGAAGGTATAGAACTGTGGCATTGTCTGGTGGTCCTATACCAAGATTGTTGAAATCATACCATCCTGGTCATAACTGACCCTAGCCGGGGGTCATCCGATTTTACGTAGGTTTCTATTTGTATATGAAAACTTTTAAACGATCTTGCCTGAAACCACAAGGCCTAGAGCTACGATATTGAGCACGTAGTATTGCTTAAGTTAACTTAGATTGTTGAAATCGTGACCCTCGGATCAAATTTAACCCTGCTCGTGTGCATCTTCCTGTTAGATTGACTTATCCCTACTGACCCGCATTTATATTTTCTTATTTGTAATCCAATATCTTTATATTTTAGCGAAAATCAAGACAAAATCAGGTTTACCGCTCCTTGTTTGTTCAAACAAGTTATTTTCTTCCTTGAACTTTGTGTTTTATACGCTGAGTAAGCACACATTTTACAGTTGTTAACGATAGTTTGACAAAGTCAGACATAATGGAAATTCAGCATGTGTTACTATTTTGTCTGTCGTTGCCGTTCTTGTGTTTTGGGAAAAGATACAGTACCATAAACATTGAAGATGGATTTAAATACAACGGTATGTTTTATTTTTATTGCTTTAAGGTAACGCACTATTTTCCTAAGTGGGTGGGGTGCATGTTTTTTCATTTTTCGTTTTTGCCTTTGATATAAAATGTGTTTCACTTTATTGGATGCGATGATATTTTAGTATACTTACACTAATAATTCATGTTAAGAAAAATATAAATTAGTGTATTTATTTGATACGGGAAACGAGCAACATAATATGTCAAAATGTAACCGTGCATCATTATAATTCACTAATTTCAATTTTCCTTTACACGAACTATGAGTGTAAGTATCTTACAACATTATGGTATCCCAACCAAGATAAAATGTTTGATGTAAAAAGAACAAGTACGAACAGACTACACCCTAGAGTTAATCTTACTATATACAGTACCCTAGAGTTAATCGTACTATATACAGTACCCTAAGGTTAATCTTACTATATGCAGTACCCTAGGGTTATGTACACGCACTATAAGAAAAACATTTCTTACGGTGCATGCTCATATTAGGGTTAGCCTGTGCGTTTAAGCCCTTTCAAAGACGTCGGATATATACCGGAAAACATGTTAAATTATCAGCTCCATGTATAATCATTAACACTAAATCGATAAGAGGGTGTTTGAGTTGATGTTTAGTAGAACACTTATGTATGAGCGTCAATTTGGTAGGTAGTAGGTAGTTGGTAGTTGGATATTCGAATAACCAACTACCTTCTAGTTGGTAGTTGGTTATTCGTAATTCCAAACTATATAATAACTGGTAGTTGGTAATTCAATACACTATCACCAGAATGAAATGTTCAAACACACCATACCCCTTCCTTAACACAGAATAAAGCAGAAGACCTAGTTGGTTATTGGTGTGAATCTCCAACTACCAACCAGAAGGTAGTTGGTAATTCGAACTTTGCATGTATTTCTCTCAAAATGGAAAGTATTTTCCCGGAAGAAATGTAACTGATATATAACAAGATAGATGTGTTCTACAACATGGCAACATCCTCTTCTCCCTATGTGCACTAGGGGACTCAGTTGGTTATTCGCGTGAATCCCCAACTACCAACCAGAAGGTAGTTGGTAATTCGAAATTTACATGTATTCCTCTAAGAAAGGAAAGTATTTTTCCGGAAGAAATGTAACGGATATATAACAAGATACATGTGTTCTACAACATGATAACACGCCCTTCTCCCTACGTCCACCAGGGGACTCAGTTGGTTATTTGCGTGAATCCCCAACTACCAACCAGAAGGTAGTTGGCAATTCGAACTTTGCATGTTTTCCCGTCAAAATAGAGAGCATTTTTCCGGAATAAATGTAACTGATATATAACAAGATAGATGTGTTCTACAACATGGTAACACCCCCTTCTCCCTACATCCACCAGGGGACTCAGTTGGTTATTCGCGTGAATCCCCAACTACCAACCAGAAGGTAGTTGGTAATTCGAACTTTGCATGTATTCCTCTCAAAAAAGAAAGAATTTTTCCGGAAGAAATGTAACTGATATATAACAAGATAGATGTGTTCTACAACATGGTAACACCCCCTTCTCCGTACATCCACCAGGGGACTCAGTTGGTTATTCGCGTGAATCCCCAACTACAAAACCAGAAGGTAGTTGGTAATTCGAAATTTGCATGTATTCCTCTTAAAAAAGAAAGTATTTTCCCGAAAGAAATGTAACTCATATATAACAAGATAGATGTGTTCTACAACATGGCAACATCTTCTTCTCCCTATGTGCACTAGGGGACTCAGTTGGTTATTCGCGTGAATCCCTAACTACCAACCAGAAGGTAGTTGGTAATTCGAACTTTGCATGTATTCCTCTAAAAAAGGAAAGTATTTTTCCGGAAGAAATGTAACGGATATATAACAAGATACGTGTGTTCTACAACATGGTAACACGCCCTTCTCCCTACGTCCACCAGGGGACTCAGTTGGTTATTCGCGTGAATCCCCAACTACCAACCAGAAGGTAGTTGGTAATTCGAACTTTGCATGTTTTCCCGTCGAAATAAAAAGTATTTTTTTCGGAATAAATCTAACTGATATATAACAATATACATGTGTTCTACAACATGGCAACAACCCCTTCTGCCTACGTCCACCAGGGGACTCAGTTGGTTATTCGCGTGAATCCCCAACTACCAACCAGAAGGTAGTTGGTAATTCGAACTTTGCATGTTTCCCGTCAAAATAGAAAGCATTTTCCCGGAATAAATGTAACGGATATATAACAAGTATAACAAGATAGATGTGTTCTACAACATGGTAACACCCCCTTCTCCGTACATCCACCAGGGGACTCAGTTGGTTATTCGCGTGAATCCCCAACTACCAACCAGAAGGTAGTTGGTAATTCGAAATTTGCATGTTTTCCCGTCGAAATAAAAAGTATTTTTTTCGGAATAAATGTAACGGATATTTAACAATATACATGTGTTCTACAACATGGCAACACCCCCTTCTCCCTATGTGCACTTGGGGACTCTGTTGGTTATTCGCGTGAATCCCCAACAACCAACCAGAAGGTAGTTGGTAATTCGAACTTTGCATGTTTTCCCGTTAAAATAGAAAGTATTTTTCCGGAAGAAATGTAACTGATATATAACAAGATAGATGTGTTCTGCAACATGGTAACACCCCTTTCTGCCTACGTCCACCAGGGGACTCAGTTGGTTATTCGCGTGAATCCCCAACTACCAACCAGAAGGTAGTTGGTTATTCGGATTTTGAATGTTTTTTTTTACTGAAAACAGAAAGTTTTTTTCAGTAATTACTATAGGGGATATATTACCAGATAAATGTTTTACTGTCATTTGCATCATCTTTAAAGAGCATGCACCACGAGCAATAATCATAATTCAAATACGCAGTACGTTATCAAGTATAAATTTCACCTATATAGCGCCGAGCTTTTTAGAATTTGAGCACAAAGTGCTGCGAATTTTAAAGAAGTCTGTCTGACTAAGATCTAGGATTGTCCAGTGCTAGTCCGTGTACATTTAGCACTTCCCATGTACTAACCTTTTCCTTTGGATGAATATAATGGTACCAACACGAAAAGGAAGTGAAAGGGCTTCAATGTTCACTACCATTATTTCATATCTTGTTAAAATCAAATGTTCTATATGTTTCAACTACGTTACTATCACTAACAACTGGATGTACATTTAATTCCAAGTAATATTTGTAATTATGTACTTTTACGTCAGAAAAAATGACGTGCGTTAATATTTGTTTGGAAATCAAACATTACATTTACTTGATTACAATAAAAGGACAGCTGTTATTTAGACAAGAACCATATATCACGGTGCTGACAGTATGTGTTGATTATGAGAAATTTAGTAGTGACACAGGCCATTTTTAAGTTGATGTAGCATGAATTTAACCGACGACATCGTGGAAAAGAACAAAAGTCAAAAATATTTTGTTCCGCTAGTTCCAATTCAATACAACAATAACAACAACAACAACCATTTTACAATAAACCCAGTCTTGGCTTGCCAACCCTGTTTCTCTCATGTAGCTGTACTGCATATTATCAAACGCACTCGTAAATACTTTACAGACGTAAAGCATGTCTGCTTTAATCCCTGTACGAAAAAAATACGAATATCAGTGTGTTGTAATTATTTGATACATATATAATCACTATTTCGAAAATGAATGATATATCTCAGCAGTAATCCGTTGTTATTAAATGATTAACAAGTATCTTATAACATGCAAAGTTCGAATAACCTGCTACCTTCTGGTAGGTAAATCTAGTTGGGGATTCACGCGAATAACCAACTGAGTCCCCTGGTGGAAGTAGGAGAAAGGAGGTGTTACCATGAATACATTTATCTGGTTATAGATCAGTTACAGTTATTATTGAAAAAAGCTATCTGTTTTCCTTGAAATACATTCAAAATCCGAATTACCAACTACCTTCTGGTAGGTAGTTGGGGATTCACGCGAATAACCAACTGAGTCATCTGGTGGATGTAGGGAGAAGGGAGTGTTCCCATGTTGTAGAACACATCTATCTTGTTATAAATTAGTAACATTTATTTCAGATAAATACTGTCTGTTTTGACGGGAAAACATGCAAAGTTCGAATTACCAACTGTTACCATGTTGTAGAACACATCCATCTTGTTATATATTCGTTAATATTTTTCCGGATAAATACTTTCTATATTGACGGGAATACATGCAAAGTTCGAATTACCAACTACCTTCTGGTTGGTAGTTGGGGATTCACGCGAATAACCAACTGAGTCTCCTAGTGCACATAGGGAGAAGGGGGTCTTGCCATGTTGTAGAACACATCTATCTTGTTATATGTCAGTAAAATTTATTCCGGAAAAATACTTTCTATTATAACAGGAAAACATGCAAAGTTCGAATTACCAACTACCTTCTGGTTGGTAGTTGGGGATTCACGCGAATAACCAACTGAGTCCCCAAGTGCACACAGGGAAAAGGGGGTGTTACCATGTTGTAGAACACATCTATCTTGTTATATAAAAAAAAAATACTTTCTTTTTTGACGGGAATACATGCAAAGTTCGAATTACCAACTACCTTCTGGTTGGTAGTTGGGGATTCACGTGAATAACCAACTAAGTCCCCTAGTGTACACAATGAAAAGGGGGTGTTGCCATGTTGTAGAACACATGTATATTGTTATATATCCGTTACATTTATTCCGGAAAAATACTTTCTTTTTTGAGAGGAATACATGCAAAGTTCGAATTACCAACTACCTTCTGGTTGGTAGTTGGGGATTCACGCGAATAACCAACTGAGTCCCCTGGTGGACGTAGGGAGAAGGGGTGTTACCATGTTGTAGAACACATCTATCTTGTTATATTTCCGTTACATTTCTTCCGGAAAAATACTTTCTTTTTTGAGAGGAAAACATACAAAGTTCGAATTACCAACTACCTTCTGGTTGGTAGTTGGGGATTCACGCGAATAACCAACTGAGTCCCCAAGTGCACACAGGGAGAAGGGGGTGTTACCATGTTGTAGAACACATCTATCTTGTTATATATCAGTTACATTTCTTCCGGAAAAATACTTTCTATTTTGAGAGGAATACATGCAAAGTTCGAATTACCAACTACCTTCTGGTTGGTAGTTGGGGATTCACGCGAATAACCAATTGAGTCCCCTGGTGGACGTAGGGAGAAGGGGGTGTTACCATGTTGTAGAACACATGTATCTTGTTATATATCCGTAACATTTATTCCGGAAAATACTTTTTATTTTGAGAGGAAAACATGCGAAGTTCGAATTACCAACTACCTTCTGGTTGGTAGTTGGGGATTCACGCGAATAACCAACTGAGTCCCCAAGTGCACACAGGGAAAAGGGGGTGTTACCATGTTGTAGAACACATCTATCTTGTTATATATCCGTTACATTTATTCCAGAAAAATACTTTCTTTTTTGACGGGAATACATGCAAAGTTCGAATTACCAACTACCTTCTGGTTGGTAGTTGGGGATTCACGTGAATAACCAACTAAGTCCCCTAGTGTACACAATGAAAAGGGGGTGTTGCCATGTTGTAGAACACATGTATATTGTTATATATCCGTTACATTTATTCCGGAAAAATACTTTCTTTTTTGAGAGGAATACATGCAAAGTTCGAATTACCAACTACCTTCTGGTTGGTAGTTGGGGATTCACGCGAATAACCAACTAAGTCCCCTAGTGCACACAATGAAAAGGGGGTGTTGCCATGTTGTAGAACACATGTATATTGTTATATATCCGTTACATTTATTCCGGAAAAATACTTTCTATTTTGACGGAAAAACATGCCAAGTTCAAATTGCCAACTACCTTTTGGTTGGTAGTTGGGGATTCACGCGAATAACCAACTGAGTCCCCAAGTGCACACAGGGAAAAGGGGGTGTTACCATGTTGTAGAACACATCTATCTTGTTATATATCAGTTACATTTCTTCCGGAAAAATACTTTCTTTTTTGAGAGGAATACATGCAAAGTTCGAATTACCAACTACCTTCTGGTTGGTAGTTGGGGATTCACGCGAATAACCAACTGAGTCCCCTGGTGGACGTAGGGAGAAGGGGGTGTTACCAATTTGTAGAACACATCTATCTTGTTATATTTCCGTTACATTTCTTCCGGAAAAATACTTTCTTTTTTGAGAGGAAAACATGCAAAGTTCGAATTACCAACTACCTTCTGGTTGGTAGTTGGGGATTCACGCGAATAACCAACTAGGCCCCCTGCTTTATTCTGTGTTAAGGAAGGGGTAGTGTGTGTTTGAAAATTTCATTCTGGTGATAGTGTATTGAGTTACCAACTACCAGCTGTTATATAGTTACTAATAACCAACTACCAACTAGAAGGTAGTTGGTTATTCGAATATCCAACTACCAACTACCTACTACCTACCAAATTGACGCTCATCACTTATGTCGCCCTCTTACACTTTGCTAGAATAACCAAATAAAAAGCTAAGTACAACAAATGGCATAACTCTTGTCAAATATGACCTTGACCAACACAATTTGGCGGCATCACGACCATTTTGTCATAAGCAATACAATTTGAAAGTTTGGTGAAGAAATAAATCTTAAGACATGGCAAAGTTATAGCCAAACGTTAAGTTTGTGTGACGGACGGACGGACGGACGGACCGACCGACCGACAAAAGGATCCCTATGTGAAAGGGCGACACTATAGCAGTTTACTCCTGCATGGGTAACTTTTAAATTGTGGTTTCATTACATTCTAACTATATCCTCACAATAAAGAGACGCATCAATGCGTTAATCTAGATTTTGTATACATTTATATGATAGCGTCTAAATATGACATAATAATTATGTCAGTATGCTTTTTAAACTCAGATATTTTCTTGTTATTTTGAAAGAAATAAACACGCTACAATGTTCAAATGTCCGCACCTTCATACGTTATTTGTTTAAAGCTTTTTGAGAATAAACGCCTGTAGACGTCATCTTCTTGATATCTTGGGTTTTTTTTAAATTTTACTATAAAAAGCGGCGCACACTTTGTTCCTACGGATATCAATTCGATTATAAACTCGATATTTGGCTTTTTTGCGAATCTTTCAGCAGGCAAATCACGGGGCCGATTATTCTTAATCTGGTTAACTGGTTGTTGTTTTTCTTCAGATTGTAATGATGTGTTACGGACCGGCCGATACAAGAAATCAGGTCTTTATGATGTGTATCTAAACCGCTCCGAACCATTAGAGGTATGCACACCGGCTTTACTTTGATCCGTTTCATCAGTACAGAACAGATGTTGCAGTTATTGCATTGACGTGTGTCATAAGATTCTTTGCTGAAATTAACTATCTTACCATAAAACTATAAACAGGCAGTTCTTTACTTTCCCCCGGACCCTTTAGCCCCCGCAAACACAGTATTCCGATGTGTTTCTTAGAATTATATTGGTCGGTTAAATCCTGCCGCGGATTTTCTGGAGGCTGAATCACTGGAATCATTATGAGCTAATCATGCCTCTGGTTAATGAATGAGCTGCGAAGGCAGGACAAAGTTCGGAGACGTTTTAACATTCTAATAGATGAGAAAGGTACATGCAGTTGTTGATTTTTTTTCAACAGGTCTATTGTCAATTTGAGTCCGGAAGAGCATCAGTATCAATTATGCAACAGAAGCACGGTAGTGTGAGTTTTGTGCGTTTTTGGCAGGACTATGAAAACGGTTTTGGAACAGTCGGGAGTGGCGATTTTTGGATAGGTCTGAAAAACATAAAGCATTTCACAGACAGTGGTAGGTTTTGTAAAATAATGCTGTTATGTAGTAAGGTGTGGTGGCAACCATGTCGAATCTTATAAAAGACTAGTACATTGTGATCAAGTTTTTGCTCCAGAAGTCTTCTTTACCATTATTCATTTCAACTCCTTTAGTTTGCCATATATGATAAAATGCTATTAAAACGTCGCCTTGGAGCGTGGAATTAGTTCGTTAGAATAACACATGCAAAAGAAATTATTAGAAATAATTAGACCTGTTTAAGCATGAGACGACTAGGTTAAGTACTTTCAACGTTTGAAAGTCAAACGTATTTGTTAGTGAATAGTACTTCTTAGTCATGTAACAACTGACTTACTTACCATTTTTTCTTAAAAATTGTGAATCTGCAGTATTTCTACATCATTGCACGAGTAACCTGTTTACCATACTGCCCTAGATCTAGCTTTATTTTTCATTGTAGGTTACCATATTCTCACAGTAACCCTCCTAGACTGGACACGTGCAACTAAAACTATCCAGTATAATTCCTTCGTTCTCGGTCTTGCAAGTCAAAGGTATCCGTTACATATTGGTCAGTATGTATCTAGTTTGGTGCTTCCAGACGACTTTTCTCACAACAATGGTATGCCATTCGCAACAATAGATCGCCCGGACCTACACAAATGCGTCGGTCAACAGAAAGCCGGATGGTGGTACAATGATTGTACTTACGCCCTTCCGACGGGACATTACTACCCAGATGGTCCTTATATACCGTCTGGTTCCTACGATGGTATTTTCTACAGCGACTGGCATGGCTTTAACTATTCGTTAAAGTACATAAGAATGGGCTTGACACATATCTAAATGCCTTACTTACATGATGATTATATTTCTTAGGTAACAACTAGATAAGGACAAACTTATATTAAACTTTTCTTAGCATAAAGTATTTTAGTATAATATACTGACATCATTTTGTCAACCAATAGATCTGACTGAGTTTCAAATGAATAAAATAATTCTCAAACTTTGATATGACTACAATGTATTATTCCACGTGTACGAAAATAATGTCTTTCTATTTTATATGATCCTGGTAACAAACTGTATGTTCGAATGCTCAGGTCATTGCCTTACTCCTAGTAGATTATCTTCAAACATGTTTACAGGAGCATTTTATATTGTAGAACATCAGTGAGAGTTTGTTTTAGCAAAATAATTAAGAGAGCTTGGATATCACGGTGTCGCTGAAGGGCCTCTTGCAAATACAATGTATGAGTAGATACTGCTAATAGACCACGTCCACATTAACAATGAAGTTTGCTTTCTGTAGAATGGCATATCTTTACAACCTCTAGAGGAAACAAAAAGACTTCTTCTTGCTCAGTTAGTTGAAATGTTTTCGTTAACGCTGCTGATTGTTATAAAACTTTCCTTAAACATAGAAATAGACAATCGCTT
This sequence comes from Saxidomus purpurata, assembly GCA_022818135.1. Taxonomy (NCBI): domain Eukaryota; kingdom Metazoa; phylum Mollusca; class Bivalvia; order Venerida; family Veneridae; genus Saxidomus; species Saxidomus purpurata. The sequence continues at coordinate 34,811,371 of JAFMSR010000011.1, forward strand.
TGTTTCTGATTGCCTTCAATGGCTTAGATGATTATCTAGAACTGTTTAGAAATTAAATTTCCGTATGAAATAATCTCTGTTCATCACCAAAATGCTACCAGTTCACCACTAAATGTGTACATGCAAGTTATTCGTTGTCTGAAATAGCAAACCCAGTATCAAGGATATGATTGCCTTAAATGGCTTAGATGATTATCTTGAACTGTTTAGAAATTTAAATTTCCGTATGAAATTATCTCTGTTCATCACCAAAATGCTATCGATTCACCACTAAATGTTTACATGTTATTCGCTGTCTAAAATATCAAAGATCTGACTTAGTACAGGACGCTACACTATACGGACGGCTTATTGGTGAAATCTAAACAAATCTATGAGCAGGATTTCCTCAATTAATGTTCCATAACTCTATATTTTTTTAGTTGGTACATATGAAAACATCATTGAGTTGCAAATCAATGGGATGTGTGCATGGTTATTGAGATATGTTCATGGCAATTAATTGCGCGGAAAATTAAACCAAATTGTTAAAATCAAACAAGGGCCATAATTTGAAATAAATTCATTCAAGAGTTACTACATAACACCTGTTATAATAGTGAAAGTAAAGTACAAACAATTAGACATCATTCTAGCTGTTGCTTATTGCTCATTTCTAATTGTTGATATTTAGTTGGTTAAGAATAAAGTCTAAACGTTTTGCATGAAATTCACGCAGCGAAATTTCTAATATTTTGGCATGCGAAATGCGTACATGACGTTAAGGAAATAGTTTACCCGTGTAGGTTTAAATGGATAATATATTGACTTAGAAACACACGTACTCGGTGTGTGGCCAAGATCCCAAGCTCTCTGCTACAACCCACTGACCCGCTGATACAAGCCTTTAACATTTTCCAAAAAAAAAACAACAACATATTCATATATTATATAGTGCATAAATATATCCCTGCCTGTTTCAACGCTTCTACATTTGTCAATTCTCAGCCGATTTCACTGAACCAGGTGTCAAGAGACGCAGAAATGATAATGATTCCACAGCATATATATTTGTTTATCATACCACATGATGTGCAACTCCAACGAATCGCTACCTACACAAATAATCGCTCGGTTCTGAAGAGAAAGTATCCTAATGTTCCCTTTGTGAGACAAACAACATCCTATCCCTATACAACCAACTAAACAAAACAACTTATCTGTCTAACTAATATTACCATAATCATTTCTGAGTCTGTTTCCAGAAAGTTAGATGAGATAACTGAGCAACAAGAAACAAAAGTGAACAAAAATTAGCTCTGTGACCTACAGGAGGAAGCTGCTATTAGGAACGCAAAAGATGAAGAACAATGCGTTCTTACCGTAAATTTCTAGAAGATGTAAAATGGGACCTTTCTGAGAAGGTGCTGAATACCCCCCCCCCCGAAAACCGCACTGACACAGTTTATAAAATTAGCTTTAATTATTGAACCATGCACAACTAGGCATGGTACTTAGGGGCAAAAGAATTTACTATCTCAAGCCCCTGCGACCTTGACCTGGTGACCCGAAACATGGACCATGCACAACAACGCATGGTACTTATCACTTCTGTAAAATATCATTACATTGTGACATGGGATTTTGGAAGTTTAGTTTCCACAAGATTTTATTATCTCTAGCCCCTGTGACATTATCCATTGACCTAGTGACCCAACCCATGGACTGTGCTTAACTAGGCATGGTACTTATCACTTCTCATTAAATCATGAGCAGGGGTTTTGGAGATTTAGCGTGCACAAGATTTCAGTCTCTGGCGCCCCTGTGACAATGACCTTTGACCTAGTGATCCGAGACATGGACCATGCACAACTAGGCATGGTACTTAATTATCACTTCTGTGAAGTATCATTAAATTCTGAGCAGGGGTTTTGGAGATTTAGCGTCCAAAAGATTTTAATATCTCGAGCTCCTGTGACCTTGACCTTTGACTAAGTGACCGAAACATCAACCATGCACAACTAGGCATGGTACTTAACACTTCTGTGAAGTATCATTAAATTCTGAGCAGGGGTTTTGGAGATTTAGCGTCCAAAAGATTTTACTGTCTCGAGCTCCTGTGACCTTGACCTTTGACTTAGTGACCCGAAACATCAACAATGTACAACTAGGCATGGTACTTAACACTTCTGTGAAGTATCATTAAATTCTGACCAGAGTTTTTGAAGATTTAGTGCCCGCAAGATTCCGTGTACAGACGGACGGACAGGCGGACGGACGGACAGACAAGCTGAATTCAGTACAGCACCTTTAATCTTTGTGCTCGGGGGTTTAGTAATTTTCAAAGACAACTGGAGAGCTAGAAGAAAGCAGATTCAGCAGAATGTCGAATTAGTTGGTCCTAAACTTATTTGGGTCAGATGTGTGTCTTTTGAGGATAGAGAACTATCAAAATTCAGGTGATAAAGAAACCCCCTAGTACCAAAACAGAAATAATATCAAACAGGGAATGCCACGTACCAAAAACGCAGCCTCCCCAAAACGAACCCCACAACACCCAGAAGTGCCAACACCCCTAGTACCAAGTCAAACCAATCAAGAGATGTCTAACATATTTGGCAACACAAAACATCTTCAAACAAGAATACAAAAACAGATTTTTTTCTAAACCTTGAAGTTAGGACGTCCTTACAGGATAAATGGGAGAAAGCAATTTTTGTTTGACTAGATATAAAAACTTTTTGAACTGATATTCGCTAATTTCTTTCTGGTTTTGCTAGATACATATATAATCGTTTTATGGTACATGTACATGTACATGTAAAAACTGTATAGATTGTTGCTTAAAATGTACTAGTATCGTGTAATATGTCACTAAAATGGCCGTATCATAGCTACTACACAAGTTCATATCAATGGCAATGTATGTCTGTGTTTCTATTTTTAAATTAGGTGCATAATGATTAATTATCTGCGACGGGGATAATGTGATGATCTTAGCCGTCTGTCCGTCCGGTTGTCCGTTTGTCCTACCTAAACTGTTTGCAACAGGAACTAATATTGCTATGACCGTCTGGCAATTATTGACAACAGCTTTATAGAATTTTAGAATTCTAGTTTTAGAATTTTCGTCTGACCCCCGGGTCTTAAACTGTATGGGTTGGGGCAGGGTGGGGTCACTACACAATATGAAAAGAGAACATTTGCACATATAACTCTCGAACTTTGTATGCAGGTTGGCCATGATTAGAAAAACATCCCTACCTATATTATGGTCAGTAGGTCAAATGTCACCGTGACCTTCAGAAGTGAAGGTCTGGGTGAATGATACTGTAAAAGTTATAATATTTATAATGATTGTTGGTTGCCCATATGCCAGGAAAGCTTAAGTAAAATCTCCATTTTTGCGATTCAGCCTGATTCATGTGTTCCCATTCATTAAGTTTTCAGGTGTTTCTACAAACTTATGGATAACACATAGCTTCTATTTCAAAAGAAATAATCGAGAGTACATACTTTAAGTTTATTACTTTTAACAGGGACATAGAAACCTTTTTATATGTCTCTGCTTTTAAGTTAAATTTATAATTTTCTTCACGCTTAGATAAGGATTTTTAATGTATCCATCGAAATTGAATTTTATCGATGTTATGCACATGATGGAACCATAATAATAAAATTTAAACGAAGTCTGATTTATTTCTTTGATGTCATTTTCGACCTTCGAAGTAAAATTTCCATTGCATTTTTTAAACTTTTGCACCTGATTCTTTTCATAATGAGTGAGCGTTTCAAAAGTTAATGGTAAAGAGCTATCTGATTCCTCTTCTACAAACTGACTTAATTTTGATTCTAAATATGTAGGCTACTATTTTAATAGGGTATATAGTACCTTGATTATTAGTATTTTGTCGTTTTTGTATATCAATTTAAAGGGGCCGCGAGTGACCTGTTCTGTGATGAAAATATGAAGTCTGCAAGTTTGGCAGCGAAGTCATCCAGGCTTGAATTTGTATAAATGACTTGAGTACTGCAAGCAATGCACAAGTTCCTGTCCTACAAACTAGAAAATGTGCAAACCAACAGCACGTACGACACATTTTAATAAGTACAATTATTCCAGCAGTGTGAACCAAATGATTAATATCTTATACTGGCGATCTTTAGAGCAACGATGCATATCAGCATATCTCTTCTCTATCTATCTTTTCATACTGCCTGACACCTCTCGCAGGGTGCGCGCCGGATGTTTATGGTGGTAAAAAATAAAACTACTTGGTTCCAGTATCACCTGAATTCCTTTTTTCCTAGTACAATGTATTAGTTAGAAATGGCCTAGTTTACAGTGTACAGTCCAAACCCAGCACTCAACATGTTTTGCTGACAGGCTGGTTACTGTACACCATGATATATTTAATCATCTTTTACTCTGTGTCAAGTTAATATTAGCACTGTAAATCGTTTTGTCTCTCATTTTAACCCTTTCTCCAAGTCGTTTACTGATTGTTGGTGTGTTGATTTTGACACACTTGCACAAAAGATGTCAGGACGTATCAGTGGATTGAGTAGCCTAGAAAACACGACATAATGTTCAGTTTTGAACGGACCTAGGCCATACGATAAATATTTTACAACCACTTTTATTCATTAGAGGGTTTTTCAGTGTCTTATTATGTTACCGAATGCTTTTGTATTTGTTTGAAGAAAGACGACTTTAAATTGGAGCTGTGCCCTATTTTTGGTATCAGGTGATATTAGTACGGTACATTACGTGATGACACGGTATTTAGCCATATCAAACAGCCTTGACATTAAACATACGAAAGATAACAAATAACAATTTGAAACGTCAGCTGAAAGTTTTAACATATTTCAGTGTATTCCATCCACATTTTCAACATTATACAGAAAAATCTGGATTATTTTAAATTTTCATTTTAGAAAGGAATTAACTTTCTGACCTCAGACCATCAAAGATACTGTACAGTAGGCACACGACCTATTGACCAGTGTTTATTTGTCGCACGTGTGTCATGTTGTACACGTGTTGTTTTCTTCTGAAAGTTGATAGGCCATAAACGTGTGTTTATGCATGAAAAAGTTAAAATATAAAAAAAAGCATTGCAGCAAAACGTTAAGTCATGGAGATAAGCAAATATACATGTCAAAACTTAAATATGGGTGTGTCATCTAGCCACGCAAAATATTTGTCTGGAAGTGTCAAGCCATGGTGCCATTTTATAACAGTAATTCTCTGTTTAACAACTTCTTTTCTTTGTTTCTGTACTGTCGTTGCTGCGAATGTAGATACTATAGTGAAAAGAGAGCCTCCTGGTCTGAAATCGCCAAACAAAGTTTGGTGGGCAAAAGAAATCACACCGGACTTTCATATAGCAGGAAGGCTAACAGAGCGACAAATCAAATATGCGTCAGAGGCAGGTTTTGGGAGTATTTTGTCGCTATTCATGTACGAGACTGACGATTATGGTAGTTTTGGCGGAGAGTATCTGCCAACAACGGCAGAGGCTTGGGTTGCGGCACACAAGGCAGGACTACAGTATGTTGCACTCATTGGCGCCAATGATGACTGGGCTGCTCCTGATACTATTGAAAAGTTTTCTTCTTTCCTTCCAAAGCTGCGACGACCAATTTTGTTGCACTGCGACAGGGGATATACAATCACTTTTGTCACATTAATGTACATGGCTAATCAAACACGATACAATTCAAGCTTTGAACCAAAGATACATAGTGACGAATTTTATAAAGCCACTGCAGCAATGGGTTTAGATTTTACACATGATGATCTCAAGGAAATTGTAGCAAATATTACTGGTGAGGAAGTTATTGAAAATCCACCGAAGCACAACTGTGAACCACAGGAATGGCTAGATTTCTGGCTGGCTCATCCGGTTTCTAAAAACTGGTATGTTTCTGGACAGATCAGGAAATGCGATGTTAAGGCATTGGAATCTTTTGGATTCAAGGCAGTGGTTAATATGAGACTCGGATTAACAGACAATGATAAGCCGTCTCAGGAGCCTGTTCCATTGCTGAACATTAAAGATGGTAGTACAACTTATGGCAACGCATCTACACCACCCAGGCAGGATCTGACCACCTTGGAAAACAATAAAATTAACGGTCATCATAGTTCAGACTACATAAGTGAAAAATCAAAGATTAATTACGAAATAGAAAATCCGTTAGAATTTGGAGATGATATTGGATATAATGAAGAGTTAGAAAAAGATTTAGTTCAAAAGTCAACGTTAAAATACTATCATATTCCAATATGTAAGTATTTTTATGTAAAAGGTTGTTTTGTTTGAAAAGATAAGGATGTACATGTATATGAATTTAATACAGATAATTTTCTTTTGTAAATTATTGTCTTTGATTGAAACTTGGTCAGAAATGTCATTATTTTTTATTATGGTAACAAAATTTAGATTTTCAATGAGTTTTGGAAACATTTCGATGTCTATTCTATAGTCTAATGTAGTGGCATATCAGAGATTGTGGGGAAGATGGCATAGATATGTGTCTTCAAAATATTATTTAGATGGGGTCACCTGTAGATCTCTGTATTGTGGCATGATCTTTTTTGTTTTCAGCACCAGAAACTAACGTCTCTTCAGAGATGTTTCATCAGGTAAGAGACACTTTGCTGGAAGCAGGACAGCATGGTCCGGTGCTGTTGCACTGTGGAGATGGCAGGCGTGTTGGTTAGTAGCCTTTTTATCTTGGATTTGAAATATGTTACTAATACACTGCCTTCTCAGGTCAAACCTTGTCTCACTACTTCTACTTCCAAGGCAAACCATTTGACAGGTTGATATAAAATTTCAGACTTGTTTGCCTTCTACTGTGATTACAATGTAGGTGCCACATTTATAAAATGTCAGATCTATGAAAGGGGTCACATTGGTCAAGATGAAAAAGTCAATTTGGAACCAGGTCTAAAGGCAGTTTAACTTGAAAGTTTAAGAACATTAAAGAATTATTCATAATGTCAAGTACAGAAGCATGTGGATATGCCGTGCAAGGAATAGCCTTGTTGAAATAATAATTATATGATTTATGCACCAGTACTTTTGGCACTGTGTTGTGGAACTGTCATAAACTTAGTGTTGTTATAATTTCAGCTTATTTTGGAGTTTTAGCTGCAGCAGTGCAGGAGGGCCACACCTTGGACTGGGCACTCAGGAGGGTACAAGAGCTAGGTTTTGAAGTGAGTCCAAATGTTCGTCCTGATGTGTATAAAATGTACTGCGAATCTCTAAGTCAGGGAAAGATTGATATAAAAGAGGAACTTTGATGATGTTACGTCTTTGATATATAGAGATCATTGCTGTAATAGTGTTTGAGTAAAGTACAATGTTTACAGCTGTTCTGCATGGAACTCTCTGATTATCTGATATGTTGTTCATGTCTTTATGTCAAATATTCAAATATCCTGTCTTGATTCAGGATCTTAGTTACCTCCGTATTATATCCAAGAGAAACTTGAATGTGGGAATTTTTTTATGTGTCATTTGTGTGTGTGTGCAAATTTGTTATGTGAAGACTTACCAACATTGTCAGCTAATTACGGGCAAATGCAGTAAAAAGTGATAGTTAAACACTGTATAAACTATTAAATAGTAGCAATTCATTTTAGTTTGCAATATCTTTTTTGTGATGATGAAAGTTGTTAAAGGATGTTTAAATAATTATGTAACTTACTTATGGGCATTTTGCTTCTGTATACTATTTTATTAATAAGTCCTTGACCTTTAACTTATGCAATGAAGTTGTTACTGTACCTATTATAATTGTTGCTTATGCCATATTAGAAAACAAGAACTTCGAAGAAGTTTTTGGTGAATTGCATTATTGTTATTGATGAGAGGCAAAAATTATTCAATTTTTAAATATCATTTAAAGTGTACAATATGTTTTAATATTTACTTTTATCAAGGACCTACAAGTATATAGGTCAGTGCTTTTATCAACAGTTTGGTGTTTTCTGTTAGCTTATACAATATTGACTTGCTTTTTGTCATGCCACTACATTGATAAAAATGCCTACAGCATAGCACATACATGTATTCTCCTGTCTTCTTTATTGCAATCTTAATAGGTCTTGACAAATACAATTTATCTATGTCCTCACTGGGACATGACAAAAATGTCCCAATTTGGATATGACAGTAGTGTACAATGTACCAGCTGGGACATTACAAAAATGACCCAACAGACATGACACTCGTGTGTAGTGTCCCAACTAGGACATGACAAATTGACAATAGTGTTCCTACTGGAACATGGCAAAAATGTCTCAACTGAACTGGGACATGACAGTAATGTTCCAACTAACTTGAACTGATACAAGATAATGGTATCCCAACTGGGAATGGTGTCCCAACTTGGACATGACAGTCAAAAAAGTTAGTCTGGAAAAGTTGTCCAAACATAAAAGAAACCCCAGAATGATGTGTGTTCTATATTTTGTTTGGCATAAATGTAGCAGGATTGAATTAAATTAACAATTTTTGTTGTAGCTTGACATTATTTTGTAATATCCAGTTGTTGTGGTATGTACATTGATTTACAGTTTTATACATTTTACAAAAATGTTTTTTATAATCCTTTGATAATGCTGATGTATTGTTTAAGTCTGTGAATTGTTAAATGTGTTTTTCGATTGATTATATTAAACATTGTTTAGATTGTGTGATTATAGTTAAAGGTGCTTGTTTTATTTACTTAATTACATTCCATGAACATACAGATAGACAGTGAATTTTCATGCTGATTAGGGAAAAAACGCTTTTGACACAAATTCCTAATAGGGTTAACCTTTTGCTCTTAGCTCACTGGAGCAGTTGAGTGATCAAGGTGATCACTCAGTATCCATCTTTGTCTGTGATTTATCATATTTAGGCTTTTATGTCCCACATGAATCTAATAAGGGTAGCAGATATTATATGTTGTATCAGGTAAGTGAGGGAGGTACATTACTGCCTGCTTGATTTGCAAAACAGTGGCTTCTAATTAATACTGTTGAACAGTTCCATGAATTAAACTCAACTTTTGTCTGTCGATATGTGAGAAGCATGCAGATATGTACAACTATCAATATGTTTAGTGATTTACTCTTCTACAAACGTTAAGACATTAATGGATTTTATTCATATTTGGTATGAAGGTATAAAAATGAAATTCTATAATAAAAGGACATAATATTATCATGTTTACTTTTGGTTACATCCCACTTACTGTGTACAGGGATTCAGTATTGACTTTATTTTATGAACTCGACTATAAAGCTTTAGTTAAGTCATCAGTATGTTATGGAAACACCTCAATGTTTTTGTTATTTTGGAATGTACAATGTAGGGCCCTAGTAAAACATGTGCATGTAAAGTACAGCCATTTCTTGAATCGCAAGCCTCGACACACCGATGGATTTCATTCATATTTGTAAGGAATGTATAAAAATGAAACCACTGTTTAGTCAAGGCTTACTTCAGGTTTATTATTAGATTCATCTCTGTGTATTAATTGTACAAGAGTTGCACTATTTTCTTACTCAATTTACATGTTATAAACTCTGCTTCAACACTTTAGTCATTGATGTGCAACCGACATAGTTCTAAGATTTGTCATTTTTGGTATAAGGGCCGCATGTTCAACCCTATGTTTGTTCCATTATTCATGAATGCATTTTCATATTTTAGCTTGACCATTTGTAGAATAACGTGTTACTTGAATGGAAATAGGTATTTTGTTCTTCCCGACGTCATTGTTACATGCCCTGTAAAGGTCGTACACTGTTTAAAATGGCTTACTAACAAGTTTGCACGAGTATGATTTTTTGAAATGATAATTATATTTATGGCATAATTTTCACATGCAATTATAGTAACAAAAACAGCCGTATTTTTAGAAACACTGAAAGAAATTTACCTTTTATTGCATATGTTTTAGAAATCCTTTGACTTTTCATTGTTGTTAATATATTTATATTTTTGTATTTGTATTTTAAAGCACTATGTGCAGTTCTGATGTCATGACTTTTAACATTATGTGCTCCATGCTGATAGTGAAAACTGGGCTATGCCATATGAAAACCATCTTCCATCTTGACTGTCAAAGTTTATTATTACATATTTTCACTAGCATCAACTAGTGTGGCCCAGGTAATATGATTTGACATCTAAGGAAAAACCAATATATGCAGAAACTATTCTGTAACGTCAGTAACGTTATATGTGAAAATGGAAAACGATTTGTTTACTTCATCTACTGAAAAAGGCCAGTAGGCCAAAATATTAAGTAAAGAGTGGACTGTTTAATTGCTTTATAGTGTAAGGTTTTGGATAGATAAGCAAATAGTAAAGTTTGATTTTGATGCAGTCTGGTGTGTAAAATTATGATTTTGATACATACTGGTTAGAAGCAAGTCTTATTTTCATGTGAAGTGGTAAGTACAGTCCAACCTCCCAGAACGACACCCCCCTGTTCGGCTGGTCAGAATTGAAGACTGGTTTTCATACAGCTTGACCCAGATATTGATGTGTTACCAAAGAAATATTTATTAATTTTCTCATATTTATATGTTTCCTTTTACGTGTAGATGCAAATCTTATTTGGTGGCAGGGTTTTGTTTTAAGTTTATCAAAGTTTTGTCCATAATGAAGTAGAACCAGTTTTCTTCATGAAGGGCTGAGAATTGTTTTTACACCTTGTTAGACCTTACTAAGAATTGTTATTATTTGTTACTCTGTGTGGAGCTAACTCTGATGGGAGAGATTTGAAAAGTTTTGGGGGGTAAAGTGTGGCATATTTGTCATGTTTGTAGAAAATCCAGAAAATGTTAAAGAATTTCCAGAAATTGAGTCAGTGTTTGAGAACAGTTAGTGAATTTTACTTGTTGTAGCCATTAAATTTTGTTGATATTTTATCCTATTAAAGGAACTTGCTTTATTGTTGTGCAGACATTTCTAACAAAACAATGATTGTAAATCTTTATATTAGATAACCTCGTAGGTCTAAACAGAAGTTACGCTTTCAAGCTGTCAAACTTCTTGACAATGCAGCACTAATTGAATCATCTTCATAGATAAAGTTACATTTGAAAGTAGGGCATTACGGGTCAGGGGTTTGAAACCTATTTATCTCAACTTTAGAGAAAAGTCTTTTTGATAGAGTTCTTGTCGGAGTCTAAGGCTGCATTGCATGTTAGAACTTTAGCATGCTGTACTTGTCAGAACTTCAAAATACAAAGTTGATGTTATTGGGAAGAAAGTCAGAAATATTTTTTAAAATGTTCATTGTAATGTAGGTTCTGCAATTTTTGTGTTGAAAATTTGTATGAATTTTATGATAAATCATGATAGAATTTAGTAGCTTACTTGTTTAAGAAGCATCATTTATCCAGATTATCTTTAACCCAGTGGGCAAAATTTCTGTGATAGTATTGAAGGATATTTCTAGTCTACCAGTGAATGTGTTTGAAACCTACTCATACCTTGCAATAGTTTTACCTCTTGGAAACAAGACTCATTTTGTTCCTCTTTTGTTCTGTCAGTAACTTTTTACCTTACTGCGGAGTCCCATACTTGAAATTGTTGCAACATCTTATAATGTTCGAGGGTCATGGGTTTGAGCCCTGCTATTGACCATGTCTCTTTGTGTGAGAAAATTGCAAGTTTATTACTGATAGGGTTCTAGAACTGGTCTTTCCCAGGGACTATGATTAGGAAAACTGTCTGCCCTGAAAACTAACTGAAATAAAGTTGAAACAGGCATTAAACCCTGAGAAATGAAATAAATCTAAGATTTTGAATCAGATAAGCATGTCCCCTTATTTTTTGTATACATTGTATTTGAAAAATTAGTTAATTTTTTGTCAGTAATTATTAATACTTGGTAGTTTTCATTCTTATTCGTATCAAGTGAAATATAGATAGAACATACAGTGGATGTGTGATCACAGTTGTGATGCACCTTTTTTTCTTTCTTTTGACCTGTCAATGTCATTTTTAGCTCAACTAAGAGTAGAATAAGGAGAACTATTTGCAGTCACTGTTGCATTGGCATGGGCATTGCACATTTGGTTTAAAGTTTTGCATCAGGGACATTACTCAGTAACCACTTATGGGATTGATTTTAAACTACAAAAGTGTTTTGGGTATCAAACAGTCAAGTTATATAACTCTTGAATGAATCTAATCCAAATATAGCCTGTGTTGGACTTGAGACATTTTGGTTAGTGTTACATGCACACTACTATCATTGCATATATCTCCTTATCTAGTTATGGAATTGATTTAAAACTTCACATATATCATCGGGCTATCTGAAAGTAATGTAAGAAACATCTTGGCTGAATTTATTTCAAACTATGGCCCTTCGTGGACATTTTCGTTAAAGAGAAAGAAAAAATCTAAGTTTCTAAACCAGTTATGGATTTGATTTTTGAATACTTCAGGTATCTAGAAAGTAGTAAGTTTTGTAGTAATTATAAATCTTGGCTGATTTGTTATGCCTTCAAGGGGCATATAATAAAAATACAACTGTTCGTATTCAGTCGTGAGCCCCTACTTACAAATTCCTATCAAGGACTCTGTAACTCCGTCATGCATTGAAGGATTTTAAAATAACTTTGCACCACGTCTAGCACATCAAGACGACAGGTATGGCGTTGAAGACCCACATCCCTGTTTACCTCATAAGGTGAAGGTCACACTTGGAGTACTGAAGGTTATGACAGAATCCTCTTATATAAAGTGCACAATTGGTGTTTTCCGGACTGTAACTTTGTTCATGCATTGAAGGATTGTTTGAAAATAACTAGGCACACATGTCTAGTACATCAAGACGAGTGTCTCGTCAAGACCCTACGTTATCCCTTAGCTCAAAGGTCGAATATGGGTAACATACTTACGAGGTTTGAAGGTTTGAATGCTTGATTCCTCTATATATGCATATATGCACACAAGTTCGTGTCCGGGACAATGTAAGCCCTTTGTAATGCATGGAAGGATTTTAAAATAACTTTTTGACAAAACTGTCTAGAACACTTGAAAGCGACTTGTCCATCATGATCCCAAAACATGGGCAGAGACGCTAATCGTCCCTACCTCATAAAGGTCAAGGTCACTTTACTTAGAGTTTGAAAGTAATGGAATATCCTCTATAATATGCATATTATTTTATAATTAGTTAAAGTAGTTAACTGTCCCTTCTGTAAAGTTTGTTTTATTGGCAAGCACATAAAAAGTCGGCGCTGTCCTGACTGACAACTCTTGTTTTCATGCCTTTGACGTCAATGATTTTGAGCTTGACTAATAGTAGAATAAGAACTTTGGCAGTCAATGTTCATGGCACATTGCACAGCTGGTTTAAGTTTTGCATCGGGACTACAGCAACCACTTATGGATTGATTTACTACAAAAGGTTTAGGGTATCAAACATTCAGTTTATAGGTAATGATGAATCCTGTATATATCAAATAAATTCTGTGTTGGACTAAAGACATTTTGTTAGTGCTTTCAAGGATTTTAAAATAACTTTGCATATATGTCTAGCTTACATCTAGTTATGGAATTGATTTAAGACCTCACGTCCCTCAAAGGTCAAGGTCACTTTCTGTTCAAAGTAATGTGAATACATGTATGGATGAATTTACTCTGTCATGCATGAAGGATTTTAAAATTACATGGCACATTTATTGAGCACATGGAGGGACACAGACTGTAAGGCACTCTAAACCAGTTGGATTTGATTTGAAACTTCGTTCGAAAGGGAAGCTATCTTGTTTTTTTCTTCTTCAAATGATGGCCCTTGTTGGACATTTTGGTTAGAGTTTTGCATGCAAGCCATTATCATGTACATACTCATTACCCCGTAGTTGATTTGAAACAAATTAATTTAACAGTTTAAAGCCTTTTTAATAGAAATGTTTAAAATGTACTATTGAAGTGTTTCAAATAGTTGAGCCTGCTGTCATCTGACAGCTCTTGTTAAACTTGCCTTTCTTATAGGGCATAGATGTAGATGTATTTTAGCCATTAAAATGTGCAACTTGGAATGATTACATGTACCATTAGGGGCTTTTAAATTTTGGCATTCTTAGTAAAAACAGTGTGTTTACATAGAAATTGACAGAGAAGTCCTAAGTTGTGAGTTATTAGAAATTGACAGAAAAGTCTTAAATTGTGAGTTATTAGATATTGACAGAAAGGTGTTAAGTTGTGAGTTATTTGAAACTGACAGAAAAGTCTTATGTTGTGAGTTATTAGAAATTGACAGAAAAGTGTTAAGTTGTGAGTTATTCGAAATTACAAGTTTTGCTTATTCTAATGCTACTGACAGATTCTCTTATACATGCAAAGAAGGATAACAAGTAAATACATGTAGTTCCAACTAAATTTTAGTTGACATTCACATGTTAGAATGGAAATAGATTTTACTTTTGAGTGATATACCAGATCATATACCACAGTTTGTCGTTCAGATGCTTGATAATTAATAAACTGAGACCTTCAGCCTTTGTGATTAGAATACTACAAATCTGAACATCATATTGTGATATATGAGCCAGTTTTATCACTCAAAAGTAAAATCTGTCCTAGATGTAACCATTGTCAATGGAAAACATGTCACTCACAAAACAATTGCCCGAGACAATGCTACATATCTCTGCTCAAATAAATTGTTTCAGATATACATGGTCTTTCTTGTTCATTTAATTGCTTTGTAGACAAAGAGTGATTTGTATGCAATCTTGCGGTTGTAAAATGGAAGTAAGCACACCAGCTTTTTCAACAGGATGTGTAGCGCAGTGCTTGCCATGGTGGTATGGATAGTTTTAAATGCCTTTCTTTGTTTCAAGCATTGAAAAGGTTTATACAGTCTATATGGTTTGTTCTTCTCAACCTTGATTCACCTAAATTTCTAAAGTAAGCCTGTCCTTCATTCAAACTGGATTGTTTCATTTTTATTTTTGAGGGGTATACTTGCTGAAAATTTTACTATCTGTATAGCAGTGTATACATTGATCAACATTGCGACCAACTTTCAGGAATGACTGGGTACAAAATGTGGCTTCTAGCGTGTTATCAAGGTTTTTCTATGATTTGACCCGATGACTTAGTTTTATACCATATGTGAACCAGTTTCAAACGTAGCCTAGTTCATCAAGACAAGCATTGTTACCAACTTCCATGATAATATGGTGGAAAATATTGCTTCTAATGTGTTAACAAGGTTTTTTCTATGATTTGATCCCTTGGCCTAGTTTTTGACTGCACATGACCCAGTTTCAAACTATACCTAGATTTCATTAACATGGCAGTTTCAAGGTTGGCCCCTTTTAAGTGAGCCCTCTATAACAAAGGGATTGAAGCAGCTCTAAATACAAGATACACCCCTGAGAGAAATGTTCGTGCATACAATTAACAGCTTTTTCATGATGTTTTTCATTCTTTCACAATAATTTTAAACTAATACTGTACAGAACTGATCTTGCAACCTATAAAGGAAACTGATCACTGAATTATATAATAAAGAAAGTCCTGATGTCTCTGTCACAGAACTTTACTTGAAGAGTGAACTATGGCCTAAGTGCTGTGTATACAGTTTAACAGTCAAATTGTTCATTTAAAAGTGGGTTGAACCGTTTGTTGTTTTCAATGATGAGACTACCTATTGTTTGGCCTCCTGACTACTTTAGGTAATGACCATAAATTTTTAATGAATGTGACAGAAACTATTACTTGTATGTCCTAGGATTGTGTTAAAGTACAATGTAATGCTCCTGTGACGGTCCTGTCAGAATGGCCTCACCTCTGCTCTAATGATCCTAAATTCAAAAGTTTCAACCTGCTTTTAACCAGTTTTAGAGAAAAGTTATTCCTCATTGGAAAGCTTACAATCTTAGCTTTCTAAGTATATGCAATTTGATACATTTTATTTTACCACAAACATTTAATCAGTTGTTAAACCTGACCATATATCAGGAATTTTACAACAGAAGTTACATATAGTGATAAGTAGCCGGTAATATTTACTCGATAAAAATAGACTGGAAATAGCCCCGTTTGAAACTGTAAAGTCGTGTATGCCTACAGGCAGAGCTTAGATATTTGAAATGTTACTAAGCATCAAAATTGTGTAGTGGACCTCTACATATTATGTTAAAAACATGGACCCTTGTATTATTGGCAATTGATGTACAGGTGAGCAATATAGGGCCATCTTGGTTTTTTCTATACGAAACGAGCCCCTAGGCAGAGTAAGTTTTGACCCTGGGGGCATGATTTGAACACACTTTGGTGAGGTCCACTAGACACTGATGCACACTAAATATCTATGCTCTAAACCTTGTTTTGGAGAAGATTTTTTAAAGACTTTCCTATATACATCTATGTAAAACAAGTGACTCCCAGGGCAGAGCCAATATTGATCACAGGGGCATAATTTGAACAAACTTCAAAGAGGTCAACTAGACACTTGCACACTAAATATCTAATCCATAGACCTTGTGGTTTTGGAGAAGATTTTCAAATGTTTTCCTATATATGTCTATGTAATACAAGTGACCCCCTAGGCTGGGCCAATATTGAACCCTAGGGCATGATTTGAACAAACTTGTAAGAATTCCACTAGACAATGCTTTATACTAAATATGTTAGCTCTATGCCTTGTGATTTTGGAGAAGATTTTTAAAGTTCATCCTATAGAAACCTATGTAAAATCAAGTGACACCCCCAGGCAGGGTCAATTTTAGCCCAGGGGTCATGATTTGAACAAATTCGGTAGAGGTCCACAATGCAATGCTACATGCCAAAAATCAAAGCTTTAGGCCTTCAGAGATGAAGATTTTAAAAGTTTTTCCTATTTGTTGCCATAGCAACCAGAGTTCTGCATGGAATGGAATTCTTTTAACAATTTTGGTAGAGCTTTATGCAAGAAACATCCTTGCCAAGTTTCATCAATATTGGCCCTGTGGTTATAGAGGAGATGTCGTTTGAAGCAAAATGTTGACAGATGACGGACAATCATCCATCACAAAGCTTACCCTGGCAAAGCCAGGTGAGCTAAAAAATGAATCCCCTAGTCCTGTTCAACTCAGTAAAAAAACTAAATTTTCTTTATTGCACACAAGATCTTTAACAGACAAAAGCGAATCACTATATCTTGCAGCAAACTCCCTTTCTGTCTTGTGTACATCAACTTTTCCTTTATGTTAATTTGCAGATCTACTTCTCCAATAATGAACATACAGTTCCTCAAACTGGATGCATTTCACAAATGGCGATTATGTCGGGTTTGGCCTAATCTCATCTTCTGCAGTATATTCCTGCACAGCAGAAACATGTATGAATCAACGATTGTTCCATTGTCCTGGTGCAGATGTGGCATTTTCAGAAATCACATTGTCTTGTTTTACTCAAAATCACTTTTTCAAACTTTGCACAGACATTTCAGTTTCTTCCCTGAAATGTTAAAGGTTTGAAAGTTATTTTACAGAAACATTGCAGTTTATTTACAATCAAGTAGCAGTAGTGTCCCTTCAGTTACTTATACCATTCAAAATAACATTATTTAGCCTAGAAAATTCATCCTTAACTACCACAGAAACTTCCAAAAATGCATTTACTACCTCTGAAGCTTCTTGCCTTGACACTAAATGAATGAACAGTTCTAAGTGAAACGGAGCCAGAAATCATGTAATCTCATCAATTAACAGCTGGCAACATTTAGATATTCAAAGTTACCACGGAGATCACATCCTTCGTTTACAAAGTCAAAAGTCCATAATAACTTTTTGTAACAATATCATACGCTCACGCATTTATCATACCTATTATACAAATTATGTTTTGGAACCCTAACTGCTATTAGGGTCACTTAGACCTCCCAACTTTGACCTTGAAATAACCTCTGCTGCTGACCTTTACTAGAGATGCATACTAATAATGACAACAAACATTCTATGAAGTTTTGAAAACCTCAACCATCTCCAACTGCATTTGTATTAAGAAGCTGTATTTTAGGTCATCTTATTCACAACTAATATAGTAGTTTTTATTTGAGAAATAAGTTATTGAGCAGAAACCAAGACATAACCTAGTGCTTGTTTGGGAAACAAGTAAGACATGACCTAGTACTTATTTGGGAAACAAGTTAATGAGCAGAAACAAAGACTTTACTGAAACCATACTTGGCACTACCCAGCCCCTGGCAATAAAATTCCATTGGTTGGATGTGGCCTGTATCTGGTAGAAGTAGAAGATAGAGTAAAATTTTAAATCCACTTTTCACAGTAGTAAACAGAAGCAGGTGACTATACATGTTTAACTGTATTCTATCTGGTTCAGTTTAGATGTTAAAAATGACCACATATGAAAACAATGTTTAAAATTTAATGAAAAACTAAAAGTTGTATCTATTCTTATTCAATTTGATAAGCTTTTTGAATCTTAAAAATTCAGATAAATAAAATTCCAATTCTAAACCCTTTTTGAAAAAACTTTCTTTTCAATTGAAACTGTCAATGAAAAAACAAGATATTCTTACTCTTCAAACATATGTTTATATAGTTCTGCAATAGTCCCTTTATTCTCCTGCCTTCCTATAAATTCTGTATGACGTTTTGAATGAACACTTTTTATTCTGTTTGTCCACATAGATAGCAAGTTCTGCTTCCCTGAAAAAGATTTATCCCAAAGTTAATAAAATCTGTGAAAAAGGTGCTCAATTTATCTTGTGGCTCATAAAAATCTTTAACATTTTTTTTTAAAGTGACATTATGTTCATCTTACTGCACATGTAGTGTATTTTTGGTGACAGTTTTATAAAAGCAATTTTCGGCTGTGCATTTAAATGTGTTAAACTAATGATAATGCCGCATTAGTATTTGAAGTTGGTGCTTTAGAAATGAAACAAGAGCTGTCAGTAGGACAGCGCGCTCAACTTTTTGAGTGCTAGCCAATAAAACAAAACTTTGACAGTTAAAGGCAAAACAAGGATCTGTATAAACAAGGGCCACAAGTAGCAAGATATTAAGTCAAGAGTTATCAAACTTAAATGTTTGATATCCCTAAATACTACAGCAAAGTTGTAGATTAATACTTCAAGTGGTTAATGATATATGTGCATGACAGTGCCAGTTGCACACAAGACTTTAGCTTGGAATTTCTAAGTACAAATCAAGAAACATTTTCACAGAGTTATCTTCTCTTGCTTACAGATAGGTCTCATGATGGTACATAAGTACTCCAACTTTCAAAGTAATATCTCAAATGGTTAAGTCAACAAGTGGACAAGAATGAAAATTTTAACTGAGTTTCTAAGTCAAAAAGGGCCATAATTCAAATAAAATCCTTGACAGAATTACCTTCTCCTGCCCATGTTTTGGGATCATGATGGTTTACAAGTATTCCAACTTTCAAATTAATATCTCAAACAGTTTAGTCAAAAAGTGGAGGTACGAAAAACTTAACCAAAATTCTAAGTCGATAAAGGGCCTTAATTTTTAAAACAAATCCCTGACAGAGTTACCTTCTCTTGCCTGCAGATGTGGGTAATGACGTAAACAAGCAAAGTTTCAAAGCAATATCTCAAAGGGTTAAGGCAATAAGTGGATTTTACCCATATTCAATGTATTTTCTAAGTAAAAAAGGGGCATAATTCTGTCAAAAACCTTGACAGAGTTATGTACTCTTGTCTGTTGATGTAGGTCATGATGGGTAACAAGTATGGTTAGTTTCAAAGCAATACCTCCAATGGTTTTGAAATAAAGTGAGGTGGTACAAAAAACTTAACCAAGCTCAATACACTTTCTAAGTAAAAAAAGGGCCATAATTCTGTCAAAAACCTTGACAGAGTTATGTACTCTTGTCTGTTTATGCAGGTTATGATGGTAAACAAGTATGGTAAGTTTCAAAGCCATACCTCTAATACTTTTGAAATAAAGTGGGGTGGTACGAAAAACTTAACCAAGGAGTGACACCAACGCCGACACCGGGGCGAGTAGAATAGCTCCCCTTTTCTTCGAAAAGTCGAGCTAAAAATTGGTCAAATAAAATAATAGCTCCTTTCTTTGCAGTGATCTCCCTTATGTTGTTGTAGTTGTTGGTACAAAAGATTTCAGCAGTGGAAGGGAAGCAACTCTTGTATGCAGTTGTTATTTCTAAAAAGACACGTCCAGTCAAAATAGGAAAAGTAATATTTGGAAAGTTTTCATTTCGGACTGGTAACAGGAAGAGTTTGGTGTATTGGGTTAAAAGCTATTATTTCCTCTACCCTTTTTACATACACCTATTTCAGCTGGATTTCTTCTTGAAAAAAAATGTGCATAATGTCACTTTAAGGAAACAATTAATAAAGCTAAAGTTTCACAATCTGACCATATTTTACCGAAATTTTTGTTGCCAACTTAAAATTTCCAGATTTCTAGAAACATTTGTTGAAATATGTTTTGCTTTAAGACAGTTTCAACCATTAGAAGAACACCACCAACGATACAAAGATATGGACTTCAAACTGCTTTCCTCAAGAATTTTGCCTGATCAGTAGAAAATATATTGCATATTTTTGACAGATGTTTTATCAATGGATATCTTGAAATGTCTTCATCATATGTATGACTACATTCTTAAAAATCAGCTGATTTTCCTATATAAACATATAGTGAAAAGCCTGTATGTTATTTTACAATTATATATCGCATGTTTTTCCAACTGAAGGATGGTGTGCTGTAAATGACATAACAACATGATGTATATAAACAAACACAATCGCATTTCTGAGTAGAAAGTTACAACGATGCACTACTATTCGCTCAAGTTCGGAATGGTTTTCAATGTAAATGATGTGTTAGAATTGAAATAATAAATTGTTCCCTATACTTTATCATTGAATAAAAGAAGTCAGTCGATCAGATGCTAAAAATTAAATTGATTGAATTCTCCTGCCTATAGTTATTCAACGATAAAACACAATTTCTTCAAGTGACATTATATGCATCTTACTGCACATAGTGTGTTTTTGGTGACAGTTTTATAAAAGCAATTCTTGGTTGCAGTGCATTGAAATGTGTTAAATAAATGATAATGCTGCATTAGTATTAGAAGTTGGTGCTGTAGAATAAAAAATGGACTGATAAAATAATAATTCCTTTCTTGACAGTGATTTCCCTTGTGTTGGACATTCTTGCTGTAGGTAGAGATTTTGGCAGTGGAAGGGAAGCAACTCCTGCATGCAGTTGTTTTTTCTAAAAAGACTCGTCCAGCCAACATAAGAAAAGTACCATTTGGTAAATTGTTATTTTGTACTGGTAGCGGGAAGAGTTTGGTGTATTGGGCTAAAAGCTATTATTTCCTCTACCCTTTTGTACACACGTATTTCAGCTTGATTTTTACTTGAAAAAAAATGTGCATAATTCCACTTCAATAAAATTTAATATCGTTATTTATATAGGTTATAAAATCCTGAGTAGTCATTCTTCCTTATCATACCTTTGAAAGCATTTAGAAGTATTACTACTGGTATATGTATTCATAATCATATTTTTATAATGTCTTATGAATATGTTAATTCTTAGCCATATGTTTAATAGATCACTAAAACCTTTCTCTGAAACACATCAAAGATAGATAGCATGTGTGTTATATTGAAAGTATTTGTCGAGTCTTGTTGCAACATAAATGCAAAGTTAAAAGTAAATAAGTTTTAAACTTAAAACAAAGTGTAACATAAATATTTGTCGTTAATTTGTATCTGTGTAGGAAAAATGAGACACTCTCTGCAGCCCCAGCTACTGGGATTTTGCCTTATATCAAACAATGTTGAAAAGGCTTATGTTGCTGATAAAACAATGATCCAAGTAATTACCTCCCGTTCTGACTAGAGGTTCTGTGAATCCAGGTCTCAACCTTTTGTTTGGTGGGGCTGAGTCATCCTGACTGTCTGTTCTGTTAAATTCCTTCTTCTCATGTTCCGTCATCTTCTGATATCTATAAAACATTTTACTTGTTTAATAATTTAATCTGCTTTAATAACAGCTTTGGTTTTAGCAGCATTTACTTTCCTTCTTTGGACTGGTGAGGGGAAAAGACAAGTTCCCAACAGCTACCTCTATTTCACAACTTGCTCTTTTCCCTACTTGCTTCTTTTTTCCATTTGTTTTTTTCCCTATCTGCATGTTTTTGCCACTTGCTTTTTTTCTAAAAGAGCATCTTTTTAGTCTAAATATTTCCCAAACCAATAATTACCAGACCTGTTGCAAAAGAGATAATGAAAATTATTTTCTTTTCTTGATTTTTTAAATGCTGTAAAGTTATGCCTGTATTAGCATAAGGAAGCCGTCTGCATCAGCAGCCATTTCAAACAAAGTATAAACAGCTAGTATAAGACAAGTTGATGAGGTATTGCCATGCAATACAAAGTCCCCTACTGGATTTGGAGAAATCTATAAAGAATGTTGTTCACACTTGTGGTATGGTAAAGGTAATACAATGAAAATGCAGAGTATGTCACAGTGCATTTAGTTTTGTTTATGTGTACAGTTGGCAATGTAAAAACAGTTATTTAAAACCAAGATATAAGACCTAAATGTGACTTTGATCTTGAGAGTAGGTGGCTGGGTGTTGACTGCAACAAATCTTTATGGTATGGGAAATAATTGTGGGACTACAGTCCATGCATGTGCAAGCTACAGTAAGAATTGCTATTATATATACCACTATGTGAAAGGAGATTTAAGTTGTCTTTAAAGAGAATTTACAGTTAGCTATTGATGCCAAAGGCACTTAACCCACATTTTTAGGGCAGACAACAGACGGACGGACATATAAAACTTGGCAGTTGTGTGGCTATTCTTTTGTTCTCAGCTTTTGTCCTTTTTAGCCACATAATCCCAAAAATAGCCATATACATTGTATGACATAAGGAATGAATGACATCAAAGAGAATTAACTGTAACCTATTGTTGCCATAACCACTTTACCTGCATTTTTTGGGCACGGACGGACAGACAGACATACAGACAACAAATCTAAATCCCTCTGCTTTCTGCATGAGATAGCAAATGACTTTCTATGGAGCAAACCAAAATCCTATACACCAATATAAGTGTATGTAAATTATTTCCTGTATGGGTTGTGGAATGGACACAGCTCTCATGCATCCATCCATAAACTTACTTATCAAGGTCTTTCCAAGCACTTTCAACTTCACTGAGTTCATCCTTCACTGCAAGTTTCTCGGTCTTCCTTTTATCATCCGAGGGTTTCTTACACTCGAGGAGACACTCGAGTACCTTCTGATGCATGTCTGAGGTTGAGGCGTGCGCCTGTATCAAGGCCTCCATTTCTGTCCACATCTGAGTATACTGTTGCTCTCTGAAAATTGGTGACCATTGTGTATTTTGTGATAAACAACAGTTCAAAGCAAAGACCAATGAGAAACCATTAAGACATAAAGTGATGAAGTTAAGCATAATTTTCAAAATTCTGTAAGAATGAAATATTCAAGGTCTTTTAGTAACTTACCTTTAGATATTCAAGGATCCATTATTTAAGTCCCTGACTATTTGAGCAATCTAGCCAACACCCTAACAGATAAACACCTGCTTGTTTTGACTCTGAACCTAGAGTATATTCTATGCCAAAGGCTTTATAATTAAGAGACCAACATAGAGCTTATTTGTGACATCATTGATAAATATCATGTCCATAGTCGAGTGGTTAGAGTTGCTGACTTGAGATCACTGTAACCTCTCATAGATTGAAAGCCATAGGTTTGAGCCACGCTTCCGACCATATCTCTTTTTGTGAGAAAGTTGGCAGTTTCTAACTCGGATCATAATCTAGTACTGGTTCTACCCAGGAACGATGGTTAGGTAAACTGCCCGCCTGTTAAAATGACTAAGGTGGAAAGTATATAAACAAGAGGGCCATGATGGCCCTGTATCGCTCACCTGTCTACCATTGGCAAAAATAAAAAGGTTATTAATAGCAGATAGGATCAATTTTTACCTTTGGCTCATGATATCCTCTTAATAAGCCTATGTAAAATCAAAAGACCCCCAGGCAGGGTTAATTTTGACCCTGAGGTCAGGTTTGAACAATCTTGGTAGAGAGTCAATTTTGCCACATGTGAATATCTAAGCTCTAGGCCTCATTATTTTGCTGTCTGATCATGATCTGCACTGTTGGCTATTCATTTTTTGCTGTCTGATCATGATCTGCACTGTAAGCTATTCATTGTATGTTGGCTGGTCATGATCTGCACTGTCAGCTTTTCATTTTTTGCTGTCTGATCATGATCTGCACTGTTTGCTATGCATTATTTAGCTGTCTGATCATGATCTGCACTTTCATAATTTAGCTGTCTGATCATGATCTGCACTTTCATTATTTTGCCGTCTGATCATGATCTGCACTTTCTGACAAATTTCAAGGATATCTGGGCTGAAAATGTAACATCTAGAGTGTTAACAAGGTTTTTCCATATTTGGGCTGTGACCTAGTTTTTGACCCCAGATGACCCATATTCGAACTTGGGCTAGAAATCAACTTAACAACCTTTCTGACAAATTTCCAGGATATTTGGGCTGAAAATTTTACCTCTAGAGTGTTAACAAGGTTTTTCCATATTTGGGCTGTGTGACCTAGTTTTTGACCCCAGGTGACCCATATTAAAACTTGAGCTAGAAATCATAGAAACAACCTTTCTGACAAATGCCAGGATATTTGGACTGAAACAGTAGCCTCTAGAGCCTTAACAAGATTTTTCTATTTTTTGGGCTCTGTGACCTAGTTTTTGACCCCAGATGACCCATATTCGAACTCGTCCGAGTAATTACTGGGACAAACATCCTGACCAAGTTTCGTGACAATTGAGGAAAAAATGTGACCACTAGAGCGTTAACGAACTAAATGTGGACGGACGACGGACCACGGACGACGGACATTCATCGATCCTAATAGCTCACCCTGAGCCAGCTCAGGTGAGCTAAAAATCTACCAAAAATCAAGATCATGGATGAAAAAAGACAATGAATGGCGACTGGTCACAGCAGTTCACCCCATACACGACATGTTGAGGTAAGCTAAAAGCAGAGCTTTTTAGGTTGACGAAAAGTCTGTCTCTCAGGGACAAAGCTCTTATAGAATAAAATGAAAATGTAATATTTTCTTCTGTTAATGCTATCATATGCCAAAGATAGTATTCAGAGGTGTAAAGTAAAAATTGTGAGTATGTCTGCAATATTTAAGTGCCTGTCTCCAGAGAAACTTACGTAATCAGATGTCACACCTTGGATCAAAGGTAGGTAACTCCTCCTAGTATATATTAAAGTCACCAGTATTGGAAACATTGATTTGAGCAGAGCGGCTAGAGACTGCTATTTTCTATAGCATTTTTATAGAACAAATACCAATGAATACTAATATATTTACAGTTAAACCTCCCCGAACAGTATCTCCCTACAGCAACACCTATCAATTTACCTCTTAGCCCCTTTTCCTCTGATCCCTGCTGTGTTGATGGGTAATGGCTCATTCCTGCTTTCCATACCAACTATATGAAATATGGCCTTTCTGCACTCAATTACTTCATCTTCTGTAAGTCTTTCTTTCACTAATAAAGTTGGTAATGGATCTATATGCTACAAAGAGAAACAAAATACATACATTTACCCATGACAATGGCTCCTATTGTTTTCAATTTCAGATATTTAATACATTTTTAAAATTTATTCTAATTTATTCAATCTTGATTGCGGAACAAGTTCTTACAACTTAGATTAACTGCTCTCATGACTCACTCAAGATGGAATCAACATCAAAGTGAAAGAGGGGCTATTTGAAATTATCTGTGTACACTACTTAGGCACTGGTGGGGATCAAACCAGAGGTGAACACACTACCACTGTGCTAAGGCTGTATTTAACACAGGGCCTGTTAACTTTCTAAAATGGATTTGCTCATCTTCCATTTTGGACAGAACCATTTATTGTTCGTTTGGGTGCTCCATTAAAAGTTTCTGACAGTTAACACTACAGATCATGATCTGCACTGATTGCACAAGGGAAATCATTTGTCTAAGTCTGCTTTCGGGGCATTAAAATATGTTTGTACTAAAACCTTACATGGAGATGAGGTTATCAGCCTTACTGGTTTTGAGCTTCAACCAGAGGAGAGTCCAATATAACTGTTCCAAATTCCAATGATTGGCGCTGTGCGGAAGCACAGCGTCAGTATTGAATAGGTTTTAATTTTGTACCATGGGGTTGCATAATCGAATAGGGAGCAATAGCCAACTTTTATTGTAATTAAAAACTATGTATTATGTTTGAACAAACTCCATAAGAATAAATAAATAGTATTAACTGATTACAAACAAACTATACCAGAACCTGCATACGTCTTCGACCGTTAATTCAAAACGTTGGTGACATATTCATAGGATATTTAATAACTTTTCCACAAACTTCAAGGTTACGGTTTTATTCTTTTTTACGGACCCTGCAGATTCATCAAAGTTCAGGGGAAAACCTTTGTCTTGCTATCTCTAAACATTTTGAAGTTTAAATACATATGTTGTCAACGTGAAAATTAATGAAAACCCATTTTAATTACTACATATTAAAGATAAAATTGGCTTGCTAAAAACCTTCACCTAACTATGCGATACATGTGGTCTCAATGAAAGTTATGTAAAGCATCGCTAACAACTGACCAATAGTAAAGACAAAATTAATCACGTGGGTTTCATGCGTAAACGTCAACTGCACCACGAGCTGTAGCCTTGTTAATGGGCGTCATCGATCCCATTATGCGGAAGGCTGTTTGATTAGGCTCATTTTTTGGTTAAACTGTAGTAAATGTGGTTTTTTACTTATTATGATAACATTTAACATATGAACATATTGAATTTTCCCCTTGATAGGTTTTTCTGATATTCTAAAAATGACTCTGATTCCTTTAAATCATGTTTCAAAAACATGCGCAGCGCCTTTGATGCTTTGCATCAAAATTTGTCTTGTAATACATGTACTTACGGATGCCATATTAAAGATGATAGTTTCATTAATAACCATGGGCCAGAACCTGCTGGTCCGTTCAACATGTTGTAGCGCTGAAATATACGACAAGTATATATTATAAAGAAGAGAACATTCAGGATGCAATGCAAGAGGGGAAAATTTGCCCTCTATCACTTTCCTTAGTTACACTGCAGTTCTTGTTAATTTTCAACCCAATGAAAGATAATTTTGAGTATGTCAGTATCAATTTTCTTCCGTCAGCTTCCTGGAAGTTAAAGTTATTGCAAATAAAATGAGCAGAGGAAACAGTGCAGAAAAGCCAATTACAGCTTCACTAGACATCTTTTAACTGGCATGTAACAAATGCAAACTGTAAATATCTTCTAAAAAGACACCAGCAGTGCACGTAGCTAATGCTATATGTTAAAACTGACATGAAACACTTTTGAAATTTGTTTGATAGTTACACTGTATTCTGGATATATACTAAACAAAAGCTATCATATCTTGCATTTAGGAAGACACTGGGTAGATACTTCTGTTACATGAATTTCAAAATGATTGAGTGGTACAAATTATATGGCAGAGAATTTTAATTTAATTTTAAACATCTGTTAACTTAACATGGGTTATTGCCTTCATGATCTTCATTGGAAAACACACTCTTTCAATTCTCTATGAAGTTTGTATCACTCGATCATTTTGAAATTCATGTTACGGAAGTATCTACCAAATGTCTTCATAAATGCAAGACATGATAGCTTTCGTGCATCGATAGCTAAAAATAAGCTGGCAGATACTGGAAGGGTTGATAATTAAATAAAGATGGAAAAAGGCAGGTGGTGTGTTACAAGTTTTGTTAAGTTTATATTGTTCTATTGTTCATGATACATTCATGCATGTTATATAGCAATGAAAATGATTCCCTGAAGCACCCTGCTCCCAGGAAATAATTTTAATGAATTTTAAAATTTTATTTTAAAGTTGCTTTGTAAACATAGATGGAAATAAGTCAAGCTATCTGGATGCATTCCTGTACAACTTCTTTAAAATCTGGCAATTAAAAGTAGAAGATTCTACAACTGTTACATCAATCATTTTGTTGTCATAGCAACCAGAGTTTGGCATATTTGGATTTTTTTTTTAAAGTTTTTTTGTAGACCCCCCCTGAAACATTCCTGCAAATGTCTATCATGTTTCATGTTGCATAAATTAAAGATCATAGCAGGATGAAGAGGCTGTGAAAACTGAACAGAAAAACACGCTCAGGCAGAAGCCATTAGGGAGTGCATGATAACATTGTTGCCCTAGATAAATATTTGCATTATGATTTAGGATTTCATCAAGTACCAGATATAGAAAAAATCATGCATATGAAAAACATCGTCAAATTTAGGACTAATGGAAATATTTATCTCTTTTAATGTTCATGCAATAATTTCACTTCCTTCTCTTGTATTGTCATTCTCTAGACAAGCTCTATACATACTTTGTCTTGTAGCGCCTCTAAATACATAATGAAATGGAAACTAATGCACAACATTGCAGACAATTATGAAAAACTGTTCTAATGTACTTAAACAAATTGATAACGAAATACTTTTACATCGTTCTTGGTTTTCGTGTACTCCTACTTAGATAATGAAGATTCTAAAAGGAATACAATTGATTTCTTTCTGAGAATGGAGACCTCCTCAAGTCAGATAGACAAAATAATCCCCTTGAGATTCTGAAATACAGGATACGGCGATTTACCTCTTTGGATCGGTAATTGTTGCACTAACTCTGCTACTGCTGGTGAAGCTGGGGCTAGTCTGTTCTCTTTCATGAATTCACGGAAATCCTGCAATGAATGTCAATACAATGAAACCTTGAATTGAGAGACAGGCTGGAAGTGGCCACTTTACTAACACCCTGCTGGTAGAAACAGGAATAGAAAACTCAACAACAACACGCTATTACTACCTCTATACAATTATAACGGTCCAAATTGAAAGATGGAGACGTTCATTTTAGCAGAGAAAGGTTGTTTGTATTTTAGATTTTTCTCCTTGATATGACCAAGGCCCTCAGAAGAGTTTATTTATTTTAGGTTTCAGCGGAAAGTGCAAGATACAGAAGGCCTCCCATTCCAGAGACACAACTTGGTTTTTTAACATGCCCAGTGTACAGCACCAATACATCGGACCTTGGTTTTACATCTCATCTGAAAGACCATTAGTTATGTTAGTGTAGGAGTGGGGGATCAAACCTGAATAAAACTTGATTACACGTTAACCACTAGACCACTGATCCGCTCCTAGAGGAAGGGTTAAACAGGGGCCTGCATGCATAATGAAGGTGTAATAATTTTAAAACTGACCATGTACAATGTTACAATACAGATACATATTTTTTCAAAAATCTGTATTGAAATAATATTAAAATCATAAATATCCTTGAATAATATAATAGCAATTTTAACTTCAGAAAGGACCAGTGACATGTACATTAATGAAGCTATTCAATTCTGAAACAAGTTTGTTTTCAGTTTGGCACAGACAAGTAAATTTACTACAATTCTAAGGTATGTTAAACAAATCACATATCAACTATAAATAATTTTTTAACAAGTAGAAATTACTTGCAATTACATCAAAAGTTATGACTTTGTAGTCTTTTAGACAAGAAAATTTAAGTGCAAATTTACGATGGAATTTAAAGGCGATAATATTTTTTCCAAAGTCATTTTAAAGCTATCTGGTTTTAAAAAATGTCTTAGAATAATTGCTTGATATATATCATTCTGGTACACGAGGGAATTCATCATCTGAGTGTCTGTACGCTTGAAGAACACATGATGTATAGGGAGAGAGTACATCATCAAAAATCAGGATAAGTCATAGAATTATGAACCGTTCTTTTACCATTTCACTTTTTCATGTTTATCTCTATATTCTTTAGTAGCAAAAATGGCTTCAAGAAAGTTCTGTGATATACAAATTTATCAGTAGCTGTTTCCATAATCGAAGGAACTAAAATTCTGAAGGTGTAATTATTTATTTTGCATTAAGGGGGAAGTAAGGGGTGGAGGATCTATATAAAGTACAAAGGCTGAGGGGAACAGTATCATTTGCCCCAGACATATTGGCCTAACTCGAGGATTGCACTTTAAACCCCCTGATAAATGGTGCACCTTACATCAAAATCATCGTTACCATGTCAACTGGTGAGCACATTTATTAGAAATCTTCATAGAATTGAAATAGATTTATCTAGTGAGCATAGTGTGAACAAAACCATATAAAACATTTACAAGATTAATTGTTGAAGACAAATAACAAAGACTCTGCAGAATCCCATAAAACCAACCGTGTAAAGCAATGCTTTACGAGGGATTCCAGACCCATAAACAGCCATTAAACTAAATCCCAGTGCTCGTGTACTGCTCTAATTCCAGATATTGATACAAAGTAGGAAGTCAAACCAGAAGGTGGTGTAGACTGACTCTGGCAATGTCTTAGAGTTTCAAACAGACAACTTGAAGATTGGGTTCAGTCTAAGGTGTTAACCGCTATTCATCATCATGAATTTAAATCATTGTATCTTCTCTAAAAATTTCACAGACTTTGATCAGTGTCATTTCTTGCGTGCAAAAAAGATATTTCTGTAGGTCTGTTTTGCATTCATTGCATTTCTAATGGCAAAGCAGAATATTGCAAACTTTACATTTTTTAGGTATACTGTAAACTGGGATATTTTCATGTGACAAAAATTTCATGATTTGATCACAGGCAGGGAGGGGTCTTTGTCAATTCAAAATTCACACAAAGAGAATTTTCTTATTACAACTCTTATTGAAATAAATCTTTCAAGAAATTCTTGCAATTAGAAAAATGCAGAAATTTGCCAAAAAATGTCGAAACAATGAATCATCATGAATATAACGTTATAAACAGTATAAAGTTTGTTTATATAATGTAAAGAAATTGCTTGGAAACACGAGACATAGCAAGGACACAACTTAAGTATATTGCAAAAAAGCTTGAGATCAAGGAAGAGTCACTATAGGTCCTAATTCATAACACTTGCACCTCATGCAGATAACATTGTCTTGCTGTAGGACACTTAATTTTGTTGTTCATAAACCAGTCTTATATTATTCTCGGCTTTGCACATCCGGGTACTGCAAATTTATCTACATTCGGTAAAGGTGATTCCTCGGCAGTCATCACTGGTCTCTATTCACCTTAAACTTTGAATAATATAATAACCATGATAAGGAATGAAAAAAGACGATGATCTTCAATTACCTTGAAACTATCATATTGTTTTTACAATAATTCTATGTTGTCAAAAGCTTTTTGTTTCGTTAAAAATAAATTTAAACTTGCATATAAGTCAATGGTAAAGACCGAGTTTTCACCTTTTACCGAATGAAGAAATGAACGCAACCTGATAATCCAATTGGTTAAATGGTCTGTATGACGTCATGGCAAAGCAGAGAATTAAGATTTAAAAAAAGTCTCTACAACCAGTTCAAAATTTCTGGCCTCTGATTGGCTGGAAGAATACTAAGTTTCTAAATTGACTAATCAAAACCAAAAAATATGAGACTAGTTTGTTATAATTCCTATACTTTATAAAATAACTCAGATTGTCTTTGCTTTCACATTTGACATTTTCAAATGTGTTTCACAGACTATCTTGTGACATATTGTACATTTTACAATTACTGGTCCCACAAAAGCCAAATTGTGACATTTTCCCTAGACCTATAATTTCT
Organism: Saxidomus purpurata; assembly: GCA_022818135.1. Classification (NCBI taxonomy): domain Eukaryota; kingdom Metazoa; phylum Mollusca; class Bivalvia; order Venerida; family Veneridae; genus Saxidomus; species Saxidomus purpurata. The sequence continues at coordinate 34,843,167 of JAFMSR010000011.1, forward strand.
ACTACTCTACAATATTCTTGTAAACAGAGACAGGGTACTATAAAACATTTGAAAGAAGCAAAATCAACAGTTAGTTCTATAGAACAATTAAACTAGAATGGGGTTCCTTTTAACACTAAAGTGTCACCTGCTATAACATCTTGATAGTGAATTTGGTCAAAAATAATTATGAAAGAAGGTATGACAGAATTGCCTTTAGTATTTGAAATATAGCAAATATTGGTTAAACCAATACTAAAATGCCTCTGAACAAGAGGCCCAAAAGGGCCAGTATTGTTCTTCTGTACTGAGTGGACTGTTCTGAGTAAGTGTTTTCTTTTAAATCTTTTGTAATTTTATCAAGAAAAAGCTAACAGAGGTCACTGTGACCTTGACCCACTGACCTTAAAAACACTAGGGGTCATCTTCTCAGTAAGACCAATCATCCTATGAAGTTTGAGGACTGTTGTTGATAAAAAGAAGGCGCTGCCCAAAGGAGCCCTCTGGTTCATCGGGCCCTGCCTTGACCTGCCCAGCATGGCCCTCTGGGGAAAGTTGTCCGACAGACGAACAGAATCCGCTGAGCAAACCAAGAAATAATTGTTTCAATATAGTGTTAAAGACTGCAAACCCTTAGTCAAAGTTTTCAAAGATGCAAACAAAACCTAAACCCAAACTAAAAGTTTGACTAAGGCCATTTTTTGTGATTTATTAAATAAATTGTTAACTTTACTGCTTGTAAGCCCTACAATGCTAGGAAAAGTCTCAAATAATTTTCATAAGTAGTTACTGAAATATGTAATTCATACTAGCTGTACTGAAAAACTTTTTTCAAAAAATTCTAAGTTAGACAAGGGCAACTATTTATGACAAATTCATTAAGAGTTATCTAACTTGATTGTTTGATACCCCTAAAGACATTTCAATAAAGTTTTAAATTTCACATTAGTGATTACTCTGATATGTGCTTTAAAATAGTTGCATGTAAAACTTTAGCCAAAATTTCTAAGTCACACAAGGCCCATAAGTTGTTATAATTTCAATAAAGAGTTATCTAACTTGATTGCTTGATACCCCCTGGAGACATTAACAAAGTTTCAAATCAATCCCATCAGTGGTTACTGCTAACAGTAGTTGCATGTAAAACTTGAACCAAACTTTAACCAAATTACAAAATATTCTAAGTGAAAAAAGGGCCCGAATTCGCAATAAATTGCATCCAGAGTTATCAAACCTAAGTATTTTAGTAGCTTTGGTGACTGCTAAGCCTTTTGTGAAGTTTCAATCCAACACATTTTTAGTACTGAGAAATGGCCTTTTTCATAAATGTTTACTGTAAAGGGTTACCCAGACAGGTGACAACGACAGAAAAAGATCCCTGTTTGTCTGCTATGCTACATAGGCGACACAAAAAGTATGTGCTTAGTAATGTGTTAAAATATCAAAAGAAAATAACACTGTAATGAACACTGTGCAACATACAGGTATTCTATAATCTGTGACTCGACCTCCTGGTCCTTCGCTTATAGATGGTGGATCTTCCAGTATTGACCGTCCCGTTGGAATACAGTGTATAAATATCTCACCACCATGACTTGTCAACATGTGTGATATGACCTTGAGCCCCGTCTTCCGAGGCTGTTCTAACATCACCGCTCGTCCTGCAGAATTACAGTTTAACTTTTAGTTAAAACAAATATACTAATCTATAGTCAAAATGACATGATCTGCAACATGAAGAATGCATAGTTTTGTAGCCTGAATTACTCACACCATAAAACATCTATCATTTTGATGATGAATTAAAATCCAATCTAGACTTGTCACAATTTTGTTTTGCTCATTGCTTAGATAAACATTATATGCTGTTCTATCAGTGTGACTGCAAAAACATGTTACATTTAATATTTCAGGTAAAATTCTTCAACTCTTCATACTTTTCTAAAATTATGACAAATTTGAGAAATACCAGACAAAACAAAAGTAGTAGTTATAATTATACCGCTGAGAAGGAAGTTTGTGAGACAGGATGATGGCCGACTATTCACGTCCACTGGAGTGATTCTGTAAGCACCTGTACATGCTGGTAAATCTGGAAATATACATTTTCTTACACATAAACATGTATTCTGCTTCTGATTCACTCTGGCCCCTGCTGAAGAAACTTTCATTGTATCGCTTACTTACTAGATAAAACTATTTCCCATATATACCCCTCCCCCTCATCTGGGATATAACATTTTTCCCCCTGGGATTTAACTTCCATTTCAATAGTATTTTTGTTAACCCAAGACCAATATTTGACTATCATTCCTGGTGTAAGGACCAGTACTGGATTCCCTTTTTCAGGTACAGTCACGCTGGTAGTGGGGCTTGAGCCTTTGATTCTAAATCAGTGAGAGGTTTCAAGTCAGCAACCTTTACCAATCCAGTTAGGTTTTCTTCAACAATTTTAAGTTTTTAGCCTTTTGGAATAGAATCTGCAAAACACCCCTATTTAAAGAAATAGACTTGACCAAATGGGAAGTCAGCAGATCCCATTGTAAAAAATATTGGGATGTAAATGGTTTACTACATGTATCTGTTCTGATTAATAAGTTCCTTTTTAGAATTAATGAAAATAAGAAAATGTATAGGGAATTCAGAAATAGTGTGTGGGTAGGGATAAGAATGAAGTTCAAAATGTAGTTAATTTATCATGGTGTTTTGCAGAAAAGATTTTATGATTATAAACTAAACCCTTGATGTCACAGTCAAGGTCACATCCAGTCCTGAATTTGGGCACATACTTGATATACTAATTGATTTGTCTGACCATGACTGGACATGACATACCATTACAGAAATAGACAAACAGTATAACTGACATGTGCCACTGGTTATTGTTCCAGGCAGACGCACGTGCAACGTCATAAGTAATAAATTCCCATTTGTAAGTATTAACAACAAATACCAGAGAGCAGTGACCACTGCCTGCCCTACAAACATGCTTAATTAATCTGTATCTGATCAGGATGAGTTAATTATGATAATAGACATGAGCCACGCTGTGAAACAAACGCTGTGTTGACTGTCTAGACAAGTGACTGCTTAATGCAGGTTATCCTTTGTGCAGGTGCAACTGTGTATGTAACTGACAGCACATGATATGGAACCACAGTTATATGTACTGGTACATAAGTAAGCTTGTTTATCCGGCATCTGGTTTTAAAAGAAAACTAACTTATCTGATACAGTCCCTTTTGTCTTGGCAGCATGGAAATGCTGGCTTAACCAGCACTATCAGGATTATATGGTCCCATAGGGTGTAAGATAAGAGAGGTTTCACTGTTTACATAACTATGAATAGCAGAAAATTCACTTTGGTTTGGCAAATGATGAACATTGTTAAAATACAATAAATTTTGATATCAGTGAGTACATATACATAAATCAGCTACATTATGGTTTCACAGAGTTTGGAACCCTTATATAACTCAAAAGTCAGGAAGACAAACATTTGGCAGCAGTCTCTCAAATCCGGGTAACGATTATTTCTTCCAATTCCAATATATTTTTGGTAGGTGGCCACTTTATCTTGGTAAGCAGTAATTAAGTTTTTGTTTTCCTTTGAAAATTAAATGATCCCTTTCACCCTGTAACATGGAAATATCCCTGAATTTAACCACTTGGTCAGGTATCTGGTGATAACAGTTTTAATTTTCGTACAAGAGTCCCTCTTCTATTACCTACATAAGCAATCTGTGGCAAACTTAGCTTGAACCTTCATCTTGTTCTGCTTTTGTAATACATGTACACCGAACCACAAAATAAACGCAACAGTTGGGGAAACACATATAATTTGAAAATAAACAATTCAAATGATAAACAAGACGAATTTTGATGCAAGGCATCAAAGACGCCGCGCATGTTTTGAAGCATGGCATGGGAGATGGGCACTGGGGCAAGTTTCTATTATCCACAATGTGCATGGTTTGTAACATCAGCGACACCCTTATTTACTACATAAAATGATCATTACCTCTGTCATGGACCTATATACACATTATGTTAATTATGTTATTTGGGGGTTTTATTCATCCTTGTAATGATATATGCAAATAAAAAGATTTTAAATGATTTTCTAGATTCTGTTTTTTATTTTCATTCACTCATGGGAATTTTCGTAACTGGAAATGCAGATAAGTTGTTAAACTGTCAAAGAACTTGAACAAAAAATAATCGCTAAAATTTATCGTAATATTTAAATACAAAAAAAGAAAAGTAATACTTTTTCTAATAGAAAACGGACCTATAAACATGTGTATATAGGTCCATGATTGCAAAAAGAAATTGGGTTTTAATACCGTCTAAGTGGAGGTAATCGTGTAGAACATAAAGTACACACTAAGTTACATCGAACTAATTTGCCTAAAACCTAACCTATCATTGTAAAATTACATATATTCAACAAATACATTAATTTTATCCTTTAGAATAATAAAAAGTGGATTTAACATAAAAAAGCTATTGAATCATAAGACTTGTTTCGGTAATCTCATTTAAATATAGTTTTTGGTTGTATCCAGCTAAAAAAGTTGTTTTGGTAATCAGTAAAATATTGCATCCGTGCCTCTGTGTATTTAGCTGTATATCCTTTTTGTTTATGAAACTGATTTATAAAAATAAAGTTTTTATTAGTAATTAGCATAATACTAAACCCTTATGTAACTTCCATATTGTTTGTCTATTGTGATAATTAAATACCTCTTTTCTCAAAACACTAATTATTTTCGGATGCTAATTTTACACTGGCTATTTTTAGATACCAAGGAACTGATACCTGAAACTATTTATAACCATGGCTCCTCCCACAATTTCACTGAATCAATGGTCGGTTAATAGGAAGCACTCCTTTGAGGCAAAAACCGTGCAAATATAATTTCCACGGTCCTAAATATTGTGAAAAAGAACTATCTGTAAAAGTCCCAGATATACCTGTCCCTGCCTTTATTGCTGGTAATGTGGATTTTTCTTTCTTTCTATTCCCAAGCATAATACACTCCAGCAACATATGGCGGAAAGAAATCCATCGCATGATTAATTATGCTGTACGTATACATTTTACAGAACTTCCATTGGCTGATTATTGTTTTTGTTTACAAATGATGGAATGGAAAATAAGTTAGGGCCCCGTATTGCATAGTTGGGTGAACGGTTTTTCTTGTACAGTTTCAATACTTAAAGTCTAATAAGTAGCAATTAAAATGGGTTTTCATTGAATTTTACACGTTCTCGCCATGTATTCTATTAATCTGAGTGTTTTAAGATAGAAAAACATCTTCCTGGATTTTTTTTCTGGGCTTTGATGAAACTGCGGGCAAAAAGTCCGTAAACAAAGCTATTTTAAACCCGTAGACTACCAGCCTTGTGAGAAAAGTGTATTAAATACTCATTAAATGGTGTCCAAAGTTTTGAAGATGAGGGAAGGAGACATGTGTATCTTGTGAGTGTATTGTTTTTTAAGTGACTTAATACAATTTAATGATTCATAAAAGTCATTTTTCATACATAGAACATAGTTTAGATTTACAATAATAATGTTACAGGCTGCTCCTATTCGTTTATACAACCCCAGGGTCCAAAATGGAATCTGTTGTCAAAAACTATTTAATCTGAAAGCGCTATTGTTTTCTGCGTCCATATCCATCAGTCAAGTTTAGTTTCATTTCATTGTGTACCTTCCTTGAATACTGTGTAAATTTCATTAAAATATAACAACAGATAACCCAGATTCATAATGTCAAAGTTCATTACCCACAAGTTCAATATTTCACACATTGTCAAATATCTGTTAAATCCCGACAGCCTGATTTCGCAATTATCCGGAAGCCGGCATTGCAAAATACAATTTATGTCAGCTAAATATATTTTGGGGGTTTTTTTTAATTGTAAAATCGTAACTGGTCAAGAAATTACCAATTTTTAAAAATAATTTATCTTAATAGTTCAACACGCAAATACAAGGGTGTATTAATGTGCCAGTCAGGTGTCAAGGTACGATGATTTCAATAAATTTTAGTGGCATAGTAATATTTTACATGTATAAATAATATTCAAATACGTTTGCGTCAGTAAAATATAATTACGGTGGACATATTCAAAAAAGAAATGTGTTGGGTTTATTTTGCAGTTCGGTGTAGGTCAAGATCATCCTGCACATCCATGTGTCTAATCATGATCTGCAGTGTTTGCTATTTAGTTGGTAAATTTCAGTATGAACCCCTTTGAACAATAAATGGTTAGATCCAAAGTGAAAGATGCACGAATCCATATCAGAAATTGAGGGATAATACAATTTAAATATAGGTTGTATCAATGTATATTTGCAATCCAGCTAAAATTTAGGACCTTTAATAGTGTCAAACGAAAAATATTGCAATCTTTTACTAGATGCAGCATAGCAGTCATAACAATTTTAACTTAGCGAAACCTGGTCAAAAGTCCACACAAGACATGATGTGACATTATCAGATTCTGATATGGGTGCCTATCATTGATCGCCTATATTATTCTATCTTTTGAAAAAAGACATGATGAGATAATAATTGAAGAGTTGGTGCGATTGTGATTACCTTGAACACTAGATTTGGGTGTACACCATTTCAGTGTAATGGTGTTGATAGGAATGCCCTCCTTTGATGCAATCATCAAACCTTCCACTGTCCCTGAAAACAAAAATCATATCATTAAAGTCCCAGGATCACATTTACACGTACCTCTTATTTTATCATGAAAGATGTCTTACTGACACAAATGACCTTTATTTGTACCAAATACATTCCTAGCTTTGCTTTTTAAATCGATAAGTACATATTAGAAACATAGCTGACACAAATTACCTTATTTGCACCAAAAACATTCCGAACTTTGCTTTTTATATCAGAAACACAGCGCAGTAATTTTTACAATTGATAATTGCAAAAAATAAGAAAGGCTTTCTGACAACTCTTTTATTTGTAGAAATGACTTGAATATGTAAGAAAGGCATATGTCAACATTGTTTTAGAGTGAATAGAACATGGTTCTATCACTAAACTGTCAATAAATTCATGTTACTATATCAGAAAATTCAAAGCGATCCTGGGACTTTAATGTTCTTGGGCAGTATGAAAAACTGCAGTCAAAAACATACAGTTATTTTCCCTAAACCTAATAAAACTACCATTCCTTGTATAAAGAACAAAGCTGGCATTACTTTTCTCACTGGTTTGTATTTTGAGGATGACAATGACCTTTAACCTTGAGCAGATGTTGGTAGTCTAAATGATTACACCATAATTTATAACTATAAGTGACATAAAGACCCATATGAGACCCACAAAAGTCAATATGTCACAGACGTCTGCATACAGTTTGATATCAGACAGTTTCCTAAAATGGGAATCATGTATTTGGTCAAAAAATGGATTTAGCGGAAAGAGCTATTGTTTTTTCTCACTTCCATATCCATCAGTCCAAGGTTAAGTGTCTGTATGATTGTGTTTTCTTGAATCTTCAATAAACTATCAACCATACGAGGGGTGATCAAGAAACTATAGTATTTACTTCTTAGCTGATATGCAGATACAATAGTTTCACAAACAACCCTCAAATGATAGTCTTAAAACTATGGTTGGTTGTATGTGATCCCCTTAATGATATCAACAGGACAGCCACTTCAAAGAAAGACATGTGTGGAAGGACAGGAGAGAGACAATATGTTTTAAAAAATGACCTGTAAGAAAAAAAGACAGAAGCATAAACTTTGATCAAAATAGCTTCAACAAGAAAATACAAGGGAGATAAATTACTTTACCAGTGTACTGATTTATTTATTCTTGATTACTAAACAAAATCATACAACTCTTGTGACTCATTCCAGATGAAATTAATCCCAAGAGAGAGAGGCAAGGTGAGGACACAACTGCCATGGAACTGGTGGGGATTGAACCTGGATCTTCTGATCCTGAGGTGAACACGCTACCACTGTGTCACTGTGGCTCCACTTTGGATGTACACCATATAGTAGTATTAAGCTAGATTATCAATTGCTATGCAGTGCTTTGATTCTTCATTACTGCAGTATAATTATTTTGCCAACTGTTTTGCAGAGCAGTGAACAGGTGATCTTTAAAATGTTGTCTTTGTAATTCAATTTAATCATCTAGCCAGATTAAATGCAAAATAGAAAGACTAACTCTAAAACAAACCCAGTAGTGTCAAAAGCATTTAAATGCACATAGCTTGCATTTATTTTTTCTGCAGAATTTTAGGGCACACTAAAATGGTTGCTTTACCTGACTTTAACATTTCCTCATGAGCTTCTTGAGGATGCAGAAGTTCAACATCATAGTTTGCAGAGGAGCTTGCATTCTGTTCTTCCTGCAGAAAACAAAACAAAGACAATGCTACCTGATATAAATCAGACTATAGAGTCATTTCATAATGATTGTATGTACTGTTGTTCATAGATGAAGTTTTTAATCACTCTGTTAAATGGATCTAGCCCACATGCAAAACTCAATTTTGTAAATTTATAGAAATGACATAAATTCTACATGAAGATATAGAAATTCATTGTTTTAGATCACCTAATGGTACAGAGTTTTCCATACCAGACAATGAGACACACCCTCTGCCATGGTGTTTGACCATTGGTCTATGAAAAGACAACTTTACAGTCCTTTATATAAGACCTATACAGATATGAGCCTTGGTCATGCAGCAGACGGCTATGTTTTTTTGTTTTCTGAGAATAAACATTAAGCTTGAAAAGATATAGTAAAGAGTCACTTGAAGAACATTAGTATGAAATGATTTCAAAATTTTACACTGATTTATGAAGAGAAGATTTTCTTACTTTCAACAACAGCCTGGAGCTATAGTACTGTTAAGACAAAACCTGCTCCCTGGCTGCCATGTTACTGAAAGACCTCAGGTTCACCCAAGGGGATAATTTATGTGATTTAAAAAAAAATTTGGCCAGGATTGATTTTTTAAGAAAATATTTTCCTTTTGGTTGCCATAGCAACCATTCCTGGATGGCTCAGCTAGACAGAATTTGACAAAGACCATGAAAAAATGGACACAATACGGGTTTTTCACAGACTTATCGTTCTTGCGTACTCTTCAGCGTTAAAGAGCACAAACGGTTATTGATCGGTGAATGAGGGGGCAGTTTTGGCCCAATAACGGAAGCGAATTACTGTTTTGATGTATCATGAATGAATAATCCTATGATTAGCGTGTATTTTGCTAAATAATTAACTTATTTCTACTATAAATTACATCCTTAAGTATATTTTTGTAACTTTAATTGTAGAAAATGATGAAATTATAATATGGAGAAAAGAAAAGAATCACCGGCAAAGGCTTCATTTACAATTTCATGAATGTGCATAAATGATTACAGAATTTAATAAATTCAGCATTTCAACAAAATATTAGTAATGTATTTCTTAATAAGTTAAATAAATTAGTATTTGTATTAGAATTAAAAAAATAAAGCAAAATACGTGGTAAGGGAGTTTTCTTTCTTCAAACAGAAACACTTCTACAGCGGATTTTGTGTATCAACTATTCATATATATGGTTAGCTGTAAATTACTTTAAATTACTTTATTATAAAGAATAAAGAAGATATGAAGTAAATTTCAATAAAACATTTTGAAAAATGTCAAAGCGAACTTGAAAACAGAAGCAAATAATGATAAATAGTAAAGGCAAGTACAGCGTGAGAGTTTTTTTCCGTAACTCAACTTCTTCTGCCCGGACCCATACTAACTTACTACAGCTTTATAACATATCACTCATGACTTTAAAATAATCTACTAACGATTATTTTACGATGTCAGCAACATATTCTAAAGAAAGCAAATTAATATAAATAGTTAGAAACAGTTAGAAAAACGGACCAGTGTACATCGGCGCGTGTACATAGCTCCGCAATCAGTTTGAAAACAGATGATGAAAAAACGGGTGAAAAAAGTTTTAATAATAAAAATTGGAAAGTGTTGCCATAATACTGAGAGATAAATGAAAAAAGAGAAAATGCTTTAAAAATGCTAACATACATCTATAACTTGAAGTATATAAACAGGTGTGCGGGCAGTTTTTATTCATTTATTCTTCTACTTTTCCGGGTAAAAGTATATATTAATCATAAAGAATATCATTTCAAAACGCTGCTGTTGCTTGTACACAAAATGATTTCTTTTTAAGAAACACGAAAATAATTCTCATAGCTTTAAAAGTGTTGTTATAGTATCAAATAATGGTATTCATATGAAGATACAAAAAAAAATGAAAAACATGACGGGTCGTTTTCTTTCTTCTGACATGATTAATAATGTATAGATCTGTAAAAATATAAATGAATATCTATTAATTTCAACATTATATCTTATTTTAACTAAAAGTTTAACATCGTTATACTATTTAAAAGATATTTAGACAGAAAACAAAAAAAAGACCACTGTGCATGCAGTGCATGCAGTTTTATTTCAGTTAACATGGACCATACGTGTATTCAGGTCCGTGTAGTTAATTATCAATCCTGTATATTAAAACTATTAATCATTGCAGAGATTATTAAATTTTTTAGATCATATCCCCAGTTGCGAAAGAAAATTGTTTTTTTTATTTATAAATTAGGTCGATATTCAGTGTTGTCATGCATGGCGAGCAGAGGTCTATGATGGGGGGCACGGGGGGGGGTTTGTGAAAAACCCGTATTGGAAAAAACATTTCAGAGATGCTGATTGGAGCCAAATTTTGACAATAAATGACTCACAATGGACATAAGATGATCAAAATAGGTTATATCACATGAGTTCTTGGTCTCAGGTGATTCAGATGCTTTTGTTATGTCATAAATCATAAAAAAAATCTGTTTAAGCTAAGAAAAGAATGTTGTTTATGCAAACTATCAGCACATAAATGTGTATTATTGTGTTATCTGCGCCTATTATGTTAAGCTGGGGCAACACCTGAAAAGTCATACCCGACAAATGATAGAAATCATGATTCTTGCTCCCTTATAAGACAACAAATTCCTTAGAGACTGTGTGTGAAAATAATATATCATTATACAACAAATTCTTGCAAACATCAGATGGCTCAAAAACTATACAAAAACCAGCCTGAATGAACAAATACCTTCATTAGAGAACCAGAAAAAAAATTGGAGTAAGTATTAACTAATTCAACCCTCTGAGGAATTCAAGTAAAGAAGTCACAAATTGACTTGAACCAGTTACCTAATTCTGGAAAGAATGATTAACCAATACACTTAATCACTACAGGTGGACAACTGTGTCATTGTATAGAATAGTCATTGGAAATACTGGTTCCATTTTTTAAACTATTGACTTTTCAGATGAATGAGGATCTTCTTATGGAGGTTGTTCTTTCCCAAATTTTTGTTTTTCACATAGTTACTGTTGAAAACAGTATTTTAAAATATCTTCAGCTATATCTGTGCTATAATTTATCAAAATAAATAGAAACTTGAGGTTGTCTCCCCCATTTAACGCTGTAGGATAGATGAGTTTGTGTGTCATGAATTACAAATAATTCAAAACATAACTTATTTGCATAATTATGGCCTTAATTTTTTTTTTTAATCCAGTAACTGATTTTCATGCGGCCTTCCAAAAGAATTCCACTAAGAATCACTGAACCTTACAAATACTGACTACATGTATATGCATCAGTGTAAGAGGAGCTAACCAGACAAACTAAGGGTTAGGGTTTACGAAAAAGGACTTACGCCAATAAGAATCACTGAATCCAGAAATGGCAGATTACATGTACAACTACACTTGGTATTGAACATTTCCACCAAGCATTAGTAAAATCAACCCAGGCTGCGTGGACAAAGGTTTGTGACAGACATACAGACAGACAAACTGATAGCACCAAGTCAATAACTTATGTTACTAAATTTGTCTTGTTTACTTTACTTTAATAGGTATAAGGAACTCAATGAGTATAAAGAAAACTTAGATCTGAAAAAATATTAGATTTGCGTTGTCATAATTTAGTAAAATGGTAAAAAAAAGTAAAGTCAGGGTGTTCTGTAGTCACTAGGCCTATTACAGTGAAACTCTAGGGCAAACATGTGAGTGTGTACCATCACACTATGGCGGTGCATTTTCTTCCATCCGCACTATGGCAATACATTTTTTTTTCAGCCTCATGAAATTCCTTTTATTCATTACTTCATTATGGCACCGAACAAACAACCTAAAATCTATATCCCTCAATCTTCTGTGTGAAATAATGATACAGTTGGTATAAACCTTTTGCCAAATAACATAAGTTTATTCCATTAAATTAGCACTGGATACAACTAAAAGGCAACATCATCATTCCTGAACTGCATTCTACGCTGTAATGAAAGTAATATCCTAGCAATTAAATATTGGTTTAACTGTATTCCTAAGAATGCTCTATCATTAAAACAAACATACCCTTAACATATATCTAGTAAAACTGCAATATTCTAATAACAAGCACACTTCAAGGTTTGACCACAAAACTGTTGTAAGTCCTTCATTATTTCATATAAAGGTATGATAGTTTTGCAGTCAACCCTCGACTTGTATTTAGTTTTATGCAGTTGATATGTGAACCATGTAGGATCACTCAACATTGTTATGTTTAGCTAGCTAGGTGTACATTGGACTAAATTTTATTAACACTTTGTTTGATGGGAAAAGATGGAAATGCTGATTTACACAGAATTTAACCTTAACCCTGCTAGCGGCAAATGAAATGGCTTATCGTGATCAGTGTAGATCAGTGCAGATCATGATCAGCCTGCACATCCAGGCCAATCTCATCATGATCTTCACTACTGTTGGCAATTCAGATCAATCATTCATTTGTCACTGAAAACATTTGATACTGAAAACTTCTATAAACAAAAAATGGTACTGTCCAAATTGAAAGATGCACAAGTCTGTTTTAGAAATAGCGGCCGTCATGGTTATATAATACAGATTCACACTTTCCAATTATAGGGCACTGCTTATAGCTTTTCTTTGATTTCTTTATAATAATTTTTTGACAATGCTATCTCATCTTTGCATCATAGAATTAATGCAAACGAAAAATTCCAGTCATGAAATGGCAGTTATTTCCTAGAAGTTCCATCTTACCTTTAGCTCGAAGGCAATACAGCTTACCTTTATTTAAATTCCAGTAATAAAAATATTTTGCAATACGATTCATACCTTCATAGGGATTCCAGTAACGGTGGTTGACGCTAGGTTATAATGTACGTAAGCCATTTGTAGCATCCTCTCATACTGCCTCTTTCCGGATTCTGACGTAATAATTTCACATGTGAGTAGTGGCGATACCTCATGCTTGCCTTTATCAGTGATGGAACAAGATTCCTCCATTGGGTACGTATGCAGAACAACCAGTTCGCAATATGTGATCGGCATCAAACTGAAATAGATACGATTGAACCTGTGTTTAAGTGACCACCTCAATTAAACTACCACCTACCATTAGCAGCCAATTGTGATGTATTGCAATTGGTTGTTTTAAAATTGTTACACCCATATCAAGCAGTCACTGCCTTCGAGTGACAATTTTTTATACATCCGATCGCTGGCTGCTTAAGACAGGTTTTGACTATACAGTCTAACCTGCATTAGCGGTCACCTGTATATAACGTGACCCTGTCTGTAACGGTCAGTCTAAGGTGCGACGGCAGGAAATTACTCTAAATGTAACCTGTTTATAGCCAGACCGTGTTTAAACCGGTCAGCAGACAATTATTTTAGTCCGGAACTGATTATATAACGGCCAGTGACGGGTTTTGAGACGAGAACTTTAAAAAATATATCGTGCAAGTAAGCTATACCATGAGGTAGCCGGAAGCATTAATTAAACAGCTGATTGAAACCCATTAAATGTGGATTATGATCATTGAATATGTGTGAATAATACATAAATTTCAAAGGATTAGATAATTTAGGTGAGTTTGTTTGGTTTGCTTGATATTTTAGTGATTATCTTGAGCAATGATTGCGCGGACGTCGACGGTCTTTATGCATGAGATTTTTTATGAATTCCCGTGATTTTGCGTTAGTTTGATCAAAACTACAGGTTTATTGAAACATTATTAGGTATAAAAATCTAGTGACAAGGCAGTCTGTATGCCATTTTTTCCCCAGTATGTCTTCACCTACGTAAGCCCTTTCGTTCGAAGAGGAAGCCAGTTGAGTAATAAAAGCGTTTGAATGTGGGAATAGTTCTCTTTATCATGATGATCAATTCTGTGTGGGATTGCAGCTTCAACAAATCAGAAGAAAATAACAGACTTCGCTCAAAGTTAACTAATTATGTTCATGTACATTTGTATATTGTTTTACATTAAAAGCATTAATAAGTGCATCATATAAATTGATATGCCATATGTGTAATGTAATAACCTACCGTAACTAGATATTGTTTTATTTTATCAAATTTTTATCATATCATTGAAAACCTGGATATAGTGGTCACCTGTCTATAGTGGTCACTTTCGCCGAGTCCCCTTGCTGACCGCTATAGGCAGGTTAGACTGTATAAGTATTTTGTTAAAAGGGTTGGTCAATAGAATCAGGAACACTGCAGACTATGTTCTAAGGATTTGGTCTACATTATTTGTAAGTCTGATACACCTTGCTGAAAGACTCTTCAGTAAATAGCGATGTAAAGCTGCTCCCCCCCCCTTTCCCTGAAAAGATGCCTACTAATTTCCCAATGCTGTAAATAGTTTGCCTTCAGATTCAATTTAAGCCTGGTGCCAATCTGACATGAAACATAATCCTCACGCTGCATGTGGGAGTGAAATAAATCTGCCTTTTGCCATTCAAGGCAGTTTCTCAAAGCAAGACCTAAACAATTAATGATTTGTTTTGTTGTAGGAGTTTAACGCCTGTGTTCCGAACCGTATTTTAACATGCAGGCAGTTTATGTTACTATAGCGCCTGGGTAGAACCAGTACTAGACTCCTATCCTCCTTAAGAAACCATTAACGTTCTCACATAAAGAGACATGGTCGGTAGTAGGTCTCGAACCAATGACCCTCAATCTATGAGAGGTAACAGTGATTTCAAGTCAGCGAGTATAAGCACTTGACCACGGAGGCTGACACAGTGATTTATTTATCTGGTCTTTCCACAAACTTTTTTACCATTTGAGTCAATAAAAGTTTTCTCTTACACTAGAATTTTGTGTTTTACTGTCCCCTTTTTGCATCCCTCGCAGCCTGATTCCACAAAAATTTGTACAGTTTGAGCTTCTAAATCACAAAATACTGTCAAAAAGTGTTGTTATATTTCTGCAATATCATGGAAAAGAAAACTGTACTATATCTATATGTACTTCTGATCTTTAAAAAGCAATGTAAGAATTGTTTTTTATACAAATGATGTTCAACTTCACTTGCAAGACATATTACATGTATATGGGTTACAGTAACATTTAAAGTGATCATGGGACTTTAATACACAGTTCTGCAAAATAAAGGCAAAATAATTCTGGATTTAACTATTTTGTGGCTGTAAATAATTTGTGGCTGTAAATAATTCTATTTGTTTAAACATGACTCACGATTATGTCTATATACAAAATGTGAACAATCATGTTTTATTATGTCATAAACAACATGGGAAACGATATGCCGTCAATATGGTGTCGTCAATATGGCTCAATATGACGCCATATTGTGCTGCATGACGTTAAATAAATATCTGCGTAGAAAATAACGCTTTGCATTTATTCACTTCTTGTAATCTTTTGTCATATTAACAGAATCAAAATAACACCCTTTCCAGCATTGTTATCGTCTAAAACAACTCTTTGTCGTCTCAATTAGCAGTTATAAACCACTCAGGCCTCCGGCCTCTGCGGTTAATTACTGCGCACCAGGCTCCAAATCATTTCATAAATAAATATAAAATTCTACAAATAACCTCATTCATCATTGAACTACCATTGTTCCAGATGTAACAAGAACAAAAAGCAGTTAAATTACTTACGACTTACTTAAAACTTTGAGCAAACGTAATTCTCGTCCTAGTCTAAATTAATAGCCAAAGCCATAATGGAAAACTAACCTATGCCAAGTGTATTTCGATATCATACCAAATATTAGTTGCTGCCATAAAACAGGGTTAGTCTCTCGGATGCAGAGGCGGACATTAATATCTGATACAATTATTTTACGTAATCAAAATAATCTTTGCAATAAAGTATGCTCCTAAACAACCACAAACCTTTCATATAAAAGACTCGTACATTTAGTTACGATACAAAATAAAAGCTCCTATAGCTATAACTGTGACATACTTCACTTGCACTTGGCAATGAGCGGATATTGTATGCCCACTATATTATATATTTCCCAATCATTGCTGAAACTTATCATTCTTCCCTTTTCCTCTAGTTTACATTTATTATACATGAACATAGATTCAACACATTCTGTCCTATGTTACTGCTCAAAATATCAGCGTTTGTATGTTGCAATTCGACAGAGGTGCAACATACAATATTTTTACCATCAAATGTACAAGTCTACAGAATTTAAATACATCTGCCCTAGGCCACACCAATTTGATTAATAGTTCGTCGGATTTTCCGCTACTTAAAAATCCTAAAGTGGAAAATAAAATAAAAAAGACTCCGCCGCATGTCCGTCAGAAATCAAATTTTATTTTTGCGAAGGCGCAAAAAATCGTCGCTAATTTCAGATACTTTCGGTTCATTTCAAACACTTTTTGTTACAAGTGTCTCAAATTCAAGCGCGTAACAACATCACGATTTCAGCAAAAATCATTCGGTAGATCAGGTGTATATCAAAGTACACGCAAGGTGATCTTTCAAATTGTCACCAGGTCACCGTGAAAAATAAATTCAGGTTACCAGACACGATGACGTGGTCGCTGTGAAAACGTTTTGGTCACTTAAATTGTCACCGTGATCACTTACGCATGGCTGAAAAATGCTGTCGCAGTGATTCATTGGTGATTCGCGGTGACAAACCTCGGCATAAATAAAGTATTTGACAACTATTTAATTATATTTATTGAAGTACAAAATTTCTAGAAAATACTTTTAATAAATAACTTGTAATTTTTAACCACGGTAGACGGTAGTTGTGCGTCTCTTTATTTCCGTTGTGAATCGCCGCTAAAGTATTACTGGGTGAAAAAAAAAAATAAAAAAAAAAAAAGGGTCCGCTATATTTTACGTGGTGAGTAGAAAGATGCATGGAGACTTAAGCACTAGATCGAACATTGCGTCTCTCTTCATTATAAAATTGAGGTACTTCTGAGATGAAAACTGTAGACACAGTCAATTTTTTTGGAAAAGCAAGAGTTGTCGTTTGTAATTGAGCTGTCGTTCGTTTCATAGAGGGGGCAAATCTAATATCGCGGTATGTTAAAAAGAAAAAAGCCGCTTTTCACCGTTTCGATCGCAATCTACACCTAAACCTAGAAAATGGATATATGATTGCTTTTTCCACTAACACAGCCTTTGACATTATAGAAACGAAACGAGTCGAGTGAATATTCTTTTATGGCCTTTTTAGACATATATGATATTGTCTTAGCTAATTTTTTCCCGTTTGTAACAAGTCTGCCTCCGTGGTGTAATGGATAAAGGCGATAGCTCGAACACTTTTGTGTACGTGTACTTTTAGAAACCACGAGTTCGAATCCCATCAACATCCAATTTTTTTTAAAACTTTTTTCTGCTATTTTAATAATCATTTTTAATTTTTTTTTAAATATTTTACGGCAAATAATCATAAAAATCTTCATTCATGTCAAATTAATAAGGATAATGGTAATTAAAAATTAAGACATACCGGAACGGTCTATAGAGCATTCCTGGACATACTGTATAAATATTATTTGATAACAGTAAAGTTTCGATACTACAGGTCAGTCAGTAGATGTGGTGTCGTGTCAGGTTTTGCTTGTTCAACCAGAATTGGTTCCCTGGGTTTTTTTGGGGCCATGGGGCCTCAATATCAATTATCACCAATTTTCAAAATATTTACATGGGATTTTTGTTTGTTGGCCCGCTGTGATACTTTGTATCACAGTTTTTCTTGTTTTTAAATATAATTGTTTCAAAACGTGCTCCTTCCTAAAATGTTTCTTGATTTGTACTTAAAATTCCTAGTTAGCGTCTTGTGTGCAACTACTTGTATTAATTTTAAAATGTAGTAAACAATTAAGTTTGATGACTCTTGACTTACTATCGTGCTACTTGTGACCCTTGTTTATACAGATCCTTTAGATTTTTTTACTTTTGGAAATTTTTTTTTAATGGCAAGCACTACTGACAGCTCTTGTACTAATTACATACAAAGATAGGATATATGTGATTTATTTCTGACATGGGACCTTCTAATTTTGAGAAGTAAAAAAGGTCAAAACATCAAATTAAAAAAGTGCCCGCCGCATGTGAAATTTCAAAAAAGTAAATAAAAAATATTTAAAAATGTGCCACGCCGCATGTGAAATTTAAAAGTAAATAAAAAAAATAAAAAAAGTACTTCGCCGCTGTGTGAAAATTTGAGAAGTAAAAAATAAAATAAAAAATAAAAATTTCGGTGGAGTCCATTTTTTTAGTGAAAAAATCCGAAGAACTATTAATCAAATTGGTGTGGCCCTATATTCTTTATGCAAAATATCAATGTTGTATGTATTCACATAATTCTGTCCTACTTTTCACCATTTAAAATATCAACGTTTGCATGTATTCTACAGAATTTAAACACATTCTGTCCTATTATTAACCTTTATATGAATTCTATACATCTATCCTATCTTGAATACTATTCCTGTAAAAATGACCAAAATATGATTGAAATGGGCATTAAACTGAATACCACTAGCGGTAAGTTCTAGAAATAGATTTATAAGTTATATTTTCCTTCAAAATGGTCACGGTCAAAACTGTTCTATGCAACACAAAAACCTCTTTGAACATAATTATGTAAAAACAACTAAATTTGACTTTAATACCAAGTTAATTTATGTATAATTTTCAAATAAAATGAAAATAGTCAAAAGAGATTCACATTATTCAGTTAAAATAACGTTGTAATAGATATATATATATATATTTTGGCTATATTTATTTTAATACATTTTGTTTAAATAACCGCTGAATACCTACTTGGATATTTAGAAGGATAAACATCATATTCAGCATTAACCTATTTGCACCGAATCAGCCACTTTGGAGAAAGCTTGTGATACCCACCAATTTTATCAGCGGATATAGAAAGGAGCAATTTTTACAAGAAAGATTTATTAACCCCGGTGAGATTTCAACTTTCTTTTACTATGTTTTGATATATTCTTATCTTCCTGTGGTTTTCCTTATACTTTCCCCCATAAGACATTATCATCAGTTTCAGAGAGGGTAAATGGTTGAAGAAATGTGTCAAATGTTCTAGAAAGTTTTTGTGATAAAAAATATCCATAGGAATGCAGGCACATATATGTATTAACAAACTTGTCACATCACTTTCACACTTCTATAATGTGCTTCAAACAATATCACTAGAAGATTATTGGTTCTGTAATGCTTCTCTATGTAACAGAATGAAGTGTTAGATATGAACTGCACTTTAGACTGTTTTTTCATCACTGACCTATGGGCTAACAGATCAATGTGTGACTGACAAATTGCTGATAGGGGAAAAAATCTGTCATTTTGACAAAAACCGGTATCAATATTGTCAAGAAAGCTGAACTTTTCATGACTTCCTGAAGGATTATGGGGGAGTATAGCACAATTTTGATTAGATCATTGTGTAAATAATGTTGATCCTTGGCAAACATCAACTTGTATAATATATCAGTTTAGAGTAAAACAACTGTATATGTGATTATTATTTTTACATGTAGTTACAACACTTTTGCATTATTGCTTTATAGTTTTATGAATTAATCAGCAACTATAAGTTGCTTTTTTTTTGCAAAAACATAATGTCTTCCCCTCCCGCCCATCCTGTGAATAGGGTTGTTTACTGAAACTTCATTGATTGAAGAGCGAACAGTGCAGATCATGATCAGACTGCACTGTAAAATTTTAATGTGAGTGCAACTGACAAAAAAGATTTTTTCAATTGGCCGGTAGGTGTTTTTTCTCATCTGCTCTGCCTTAAAAGACTTACTGACATCTGCTCTACCTTTAAAGACCTACTGACATCTGCTCTACCTTAAAAGACCTACTGACATCTGCTCTACCTTAAAAGACCTACTGACATCTGCTCTACCTTAAAAGACCTACTGACATCTGCTCTACCTTAAAAGACCTACTGACATCTGCTCAACCTTTAAAGACCTACTGGCATCTGCTCTACCTTAAAAGACCTACTGACATCTGCTCTACCTTAAAAGACCTACTGACATCTGCTCAACCTTTAAAGACCTACTGACATCTGCTCTACCTTAAAAGACCTACTGACATCTGCTCTACCTTAAAAGACCTACTGACAGGATTAATTTGTAGGATTGTCTTGTAGGATTAACTTGTGGAATTAACTTGTAGGATTAACTTGTGGAATTAACTTGTAGGATTAACTTGTAGAATTAACTTGACTGGAATTTATCTGTGGGATTACCTTGCAAGGTTTATTGTACAGAAGTTGTTACTACTTAATATCACTTTGATCCATAGACAATTCAATCTGAAGTGTTTATTATATAATACTTCAAGAGAAAATATCATCCAAGTACATCAATGCCATAATATGGTAGTAATAATGCATCTATTCTTTCAACACCCTCACTTGTTTATTAATCAAGGCAATGGAAATTTTCCCCAGGAATAGACATGGGCCTTCTTTCTGACAGGGCCTAAATTAAATACATCTTAAACCAACATAACATCTAATTCAATACATAAAATGAGGAACAATTGCCGAACCTTTTCTTTCACCCATGAGCAAATTCTCAGAAACAATACTGTCTGGTGACAGGTTTAGGAACCTTAACTGCACAAACAAAATCTCGGGTAATCATGTAGTTTTTTTTTTCATTTCTCGTCTTCTGTTTTACAATTTTTGCTAATGTCATTCAATAACTTGTTTAATACTGAAGCCAGCAGAGAAATATGGTTGTTGTTTTTAATTTAATTTTAGAGAAGCAATTAATTGTTCCAAGAACAGTCCTTTGTATGCACTCATTTATTATAATAAACTCCTGTACAATTATTTGTATTATGTGTAAATATTCCAGGCCTATTATAAATATGTCAGAAAAGTTTTTACTCTGTGAAATAAACAGAAATTGAAAATTGTGTTTTTCTGTTTGCAGTATTTAAGAACATTCTGCATTTCCTGTGCAAGTATCTTTAAACCGTATATATTTCCTGGGCTAGTTTAATTAACATTTTCCATTCCATGAGGCAGTTTTTGTAAGTATTTTATGTTCCTGATGCAAATATCTGTCAATGTTAATGTGTCTGCCATTCATCCCATACACTGCCCGTTCGAGCCCCGCTTCAAGCTTTCTTCACAATTGAGCTTAAATAAATTAGTATAAACTAAACTAAAAATCTGTTAACATTCTGTATAATAATGTTCTAGTATTCCCTGTTACATTCCCTAAGCAAGTATAAGTATACATGAGCAAGTAATATTATAAACAATCTGCACTTCCTTTGTCTGTTTTTTTCTGCTTTACATTTCACATTCTCTAGGCAAGTACTGCACTTCCTTTGCTTGTATTATTTTGTTTTAAACATTCTGTATCCCTCCCTGTGCTAGCCTTCGAACAATTTTGCATCCCCTGTATCAGTTTTGTAAATAGTATATTCTTTGTATTAGTTTTTTTGGTATTCATTGTGCAGGTGTATGTATACATTTTGTATTAATTGTGCAGGTGTATGTATACATTTTGTATTCATTAATTGTGCAGGGGTATGTATACATTTTGTATTCATTGTGCAGGGATATGTATACATTTTGTACTCCCTGTGCATGTACTTGTATGCATTTTGTATTCACTGTGCACCTACTTGTATACATTTTGTATTCCCTGTGCATGTACTTGTATACATTTTGTATTCCATTTGCAAGGGTGTGTATACACTTTGTTTTCATTGTGCAAGTATCTGTTTAAATTTTGTATTCCCTGAGCATGGATAACTAAGTTGTATACATTTTGTATTCCCTGTCCAATGTATCAATTTGTATATATTAATGTTGTTCCCTGTCCAATGTATCAATTTGTATATATTAATGTTGTTCCCTGTCCAATGTATCAATTTGTATATATTTTGTATTCCCTGTCCAATGTATCAATTTGTATATATTTTGTATTCCCTGTCCAATGTATCAATTTGTATATATTTTGTATTCCCTGTCCAATGTATCAATTTGTATATATTAATGGTATTCCCTGTCCAATGTATTAATTTGTATACATTTTGTATTCCTTGTCACATTATTAGTAGACTGTAATCACAAGGTAACAGGTACCATCATGGTATTCAACAGAACTGTCAAATTACCTAGGAAATTTAAGCACTCCAAAATACAACTGACTGAAAGAAGATGAGATTTCATTCTTCAGCTTATTGCCACATACTAAGCATTCAAATTAAAGCTAAAATTTACAAAATAGAACTGTCAAGCTTTTGATATGCCTCAAAATAATTTGATCGCTTTACAGGCTTCATTTTGAACTTCAAAATGTTTAAAGACTTTTTCCCGCCATTCTTTTCTCATCATCTAAAGAGTACATTTCATTATATTTTATAGGAATCACTGATTTATCTGCACTAAACTTTTACCCACTCATATCAAAGGAAATCTTACTAAAGCCCTTATAAGAGAAATGTACTTGTACCCTCATAAATATTTTCTAACCTTTATCAAATATTTCATTAGATTTAAAGTTTCAAGAAATTCAAGAAAAAATCTTACAGAAATTTTGAATTATTTCAGATTTTACTTTCTACCTGCACTTATGTAAAAGCGTGTTCTAAAGATAGAATTTTAATTCAAATTCATTTTTCATGGTAATTTTTCTGATAACACTGCATGGGCTTAGTTTTTAATTATACTAAATATTTTAAAGATTTATAAGAAAAAATGAATATCAAATAATTCTTGTAATATTTGTGGCATTCTAACATAAGTATATTGTAGCAGGAACTACTGTAACTTCTCAATAAATTTCCAATTCATAATCTTGCTATCAAATTTCACGCAAAGTTAGACACAAATGCTACTAATGTTGCAATCAGAAATGAAGAAAGATTCAAACTTTGAGTAATATCAAGACCAACTAATGACCTTGACCTTTTATGTAGTGACCCATTTGTTTCAAGCAAATACCATTTGAAGTTTGAAGACTGGCTATACCTAATTGTAGTTGCTATAAGAAACCATTTTCAATGTATAGGTCACTATGACCTTGACCTTTGATAGAGTGACCTAAAAGTTGTTTACGATATCATTTAAACCTGTCCCCAGAAAGAACATCATGTTAATTTTCAAGAATATAAGTTTTTGAGTAAATATTACCCACATACCATTTTGGTCTTCAAAGATCGGCATTTTGAGGAATTGTCATTAATTCAATTCATTAATCATGTCAGAGATTGCTTAATAGTTCATGTAAATGAATATCATTATTTCAAGGAAACACAAATTTTATCTTTCTTACATCAACAGGGTCAGATCATAGGACCCGTCTCCTAATAGCGTATTCATCCATTCATCTCCGTGTCATGTCATAACGTAAATAACATAAAGCCTCGGATAAACCTAAGAGACAAATGTGTATTGATTCCTGCATTTCCTAATGTCATTTTTAATCAAGTAAAACACCAAGACAAGTTACTATCTATTGCACCAAAATTGTTCAATCGTACCCTTGAGAATAGTAATAGACGGCAGAAAACTTAATATAAAATATAGACAATTTCTTTAGCACTGCCACCTCGGTATCTACCACAAGTTTCTTTTGGAATAAATTTAATCAATATCGATAATGATGACATTGATTTTTTTTTGTTTTTCTGGTCACAATACCGCAGACGTGCATACCCGCTGGGGGGACTTTGTGTTTCGCTAACGTAATTTTAACTAAATACTTCTGAGTCCTGCTGTAACTGTTTGGGTATATGACATACTGATGTATAAGTCGCACCTAAAATCAGGAAAATGTCTAAACCCCCAAAAAAAGATTTTCGCATGAAAACTTGGGAATAAAAAACACATCTCACTGAGGTGTTAGACTTTTGCTAACTTTAACTGTAAAAAATCAATGGTATTGTCCAAATGAAAGATTGAACAGTTCAAAATTAGAAATTTGGCAGGAATAAGGGTTAATTTAGTTGATGGTAGGTATTATGTAGAAGATCTTCAGCTACCATAGTATTTATGTCAACGAATAATAAATGCATTCATAGAATTATCTTGGTGGCCTGTCTTAGATGTCTGGCTTCTGATTTGCTAACAAAAAAATTAGTTACAAATCTGACCAATCTGATGGTGGTCTCCATGAAGTCTCTGTTCCTTAACCTGCCTTTAATGTTAATTAAATGGCTTAATCATTTTCTTTTGGTATTAACGTGAAAAGATCGTGGTCTAATTTAGGGGAGGTAACTGGTCAGTGAATCAAACATTTTCTTGACAAGATACTATTATTTATATACAGACATAACCCTTAAGCTGCCATCTTAATTATTAATAAAATCAACTAAACGATGATCAAACATCATCTGGAAAAAATATTTATCATTAGCAAATATATCTCCTGGTTCAGTTATTCATAATCAATCAATGGATGATCAGACAGACTTATATCATGTTTTAAATAATATATTGATGCAAATTTGGATGTCGTGCTTTTTTCTGAGAAATCTACCAGTGAAAGGAAATGAATGATCACCAAGGTCTGTTATGCTGAATTTAAGTTCTGCCGTATAAAACCCAACAATTGATTTGCAACCAGTTTACAAACTAAACTGAAGTAATTTACTGCAATTAAAGTCTGTTCTCAAATACCTTTGGAATACAGTCAAAACTTGTATTGGAAAGGCCAAAACCGGTCGCTTAATAAAATGGTCTCTTAATACAAAGCATCACTGGAAATGGCAACCATTTCCCATAAAATGGTACTTAAGTCACATGGTTATTTTCCAAAAAAAATAGCTTGAAAGTCCAAAGTCGATAAATGACCTTGAAAAAATGGGGTGATGACAAGGGGGGGGGGAGTGTAGAACAAAGTGTTTTAAGTTATGTCGATAAATGACCTTGACCTTTGACCTCAAAATCAATAGGGGTCATCTACCTCTGTTGACCAACATACAACCAAGTTTGAGGATTGTAAGCCAAAGCATTCTTAAGTTATAGTCCGGAAACCATTCTCTACCAACCGACCCACAGTCCAACAGACCGACCGACAAACATGTGCAAAGCAATATACCCCCACTTCTTCAAAGGGGGGCATAATATGAACTACAGAGCTTATACAAGTATTTGTTACATATTTAACCTACTTTTTGACTTTGACAGTGTTTCGTGTTCAGATGTAAGTTTGAACAAAACTGGACTAAAAGTCTGAGCTAGTCACCAATATTTTATTGTAATGTACCATTTAGACAAACTTTGTAATCATCACAAACATGAACTTTGCTCAAGTCCTCACAAACTAAAAGTGGTCAGGACTTTCAACACACCCTATACCCTGTAATACTTATAATACAAGATAGATAAAAAGTTACATTTCTGTAAAGAGTTGCAATCAACTGAGAGGAAAAGAGAGAGGGAGAGAAAAAGTGAAGACGAGTGAGATTTACATCCAAAAGACATATGATAATCAATATTCAATTACCTCACCAGAGCTTCATCAGGATCAGAGCTAAAGTATATATGGCACAAACATTGAATAATAATAAATCTTCTAATACTGAAGAGTCTATGTCTGCAAATCACACAGCAAAATTTATTTGTACAGTACGGTAATATGTTTATACATTATAGAGGTTATAACATGTCATAGACTGATTGAAAAGAATATTCGCTGGCTCGAGAGCATGTGGTGGCCCACGAGAGTCAATTATTCCCCTGAATAAATCAAATCAGTGTGGTGGCCCACTGGAGTAGATAATTCCCCTGAATAACTCAAATCAGTGTGGCGGCCCACTGGAGTCGATAATTCCCCTGAATAAATCAAATCAGTGTGGTGCGAACCACAGGGGCCGGAGATTCCCCTGAATAAAACAAATCAGGTGGTGCGGCCCACTGGAGTCGATAGTTCCCCTGAATAACTCAAATCAGTGTGGCGGCCCACTGGAGTCGATAATTCCCCTGAATAACTCAAATCAGTATTTCAAGGTCGTCCAATATACCTGTTGGCCTACTTGACCAAACATTCCAGGCGCCTGGCCTCACTAATTGGACTGACAAAGTTTACCATATCAAACAAAAACTAGTCACAGTAAGTTTTATGCTTCTTCAGTGTGTTAACTTAAAAAATAACGACAGAGTCCTGTAAGTAAATCATCTACAGTTTGGTTATTAGAATTCATTGCAGATTAGTCCATAGTGATCGACGTAACTGCTAAAATATTTGCTCATTTTAATTGCAAATTGTCTAGTCCATTACTTTTTAACAATTTCTGCTTTTCTGCATGATATGAGAATTTGCTTGAAACATTTGAATGACAGACAATTGGGGACAAGGGGGGGGGAAAAAAACAAATTTTTTTTTTTCATTCTACAGGAAAAAAAAAAAAAAATGTTTTGAAAGCAGTAATATACATACAAGGCCTTCTAGATATGACAGGATGAGATGAACATAATTAACAAAGTTAAAAAAAAAAAAAAAAAAAAAAAAAAAAAATTTTTTTGGGGGGGGGTTTGAACGGGGGTTTCTTGGAAATTTTGTCATTTTATTGTAACAGAATATACAGGACTGGTAATCTATTTAGACAGAATAACAGAGTATTTCCAAGGGGTAAAAATTGGGACATTTAGTGACTTGACCTTTAACCCTAATAGTGACCTTAACCTTTGCCATTGTGATGAGATGAACATTTGACCGAACTTTTATGAAAATCCTTTAAAGGGTTCTGGAGATTGTAAGTCTGGCGAAATTTGACCATTTAAGTTTTCTTCATTGTCCTCTCCATGAGATTAATTTTTACCCCATGTTTCAAGAAAATCTTTCAAAGGGTTTGGGAGATAACACTTGACTTTAACCATTAACCTTTGCATGTGTGAGAGAACTTTGACCCTCTTTAAAGGGTTTGACCCTAACTCTGACCTTGACTTTCAGCAGATAGGTTGAAACATAAATCAAGCATGTTGTCTCCATAAGGTGATGATTTGGCCCAAGTTGCCCAAGCAATGTAGACCATGACTAAACATGAGTGTTATGTAGACTGACCATGGTCTTTCTTGGTTGTAATGATTCCTTGGTAAGAGTTTATTTTTATTCCATATACAAGAAAATCTGTGTAAGTGATCACCTTGCCTTCAGCAGCCTTGTAGCAGTATTCAGCTTGTTAAATGCATCTAGCGTAATCAGCACTCTGCAAATTGCTATCCCTTGCCATAATGCTTAAAACACCATGCAGTTATATGGTACTCCCAAAGGATCAAAATTTTGCGTCTGCTACAATATGAATCAACTGTTCTTTTGCCATCTTTGTATTATTCACTGTAATCTACTCAATCTTGTAGACAAAAATTTTACTTTGCTGTAAAGTTTGTTCAAACAACACCATAACAACACAGTAACAATGGCCTTTCTGTGAGATCAGAGATCAACATTCTTTGTAGCCAAGAAACAAAGTTGAATGCACCATTCCATCTTGCACTTTAGATCTTTATCATTGCATAACAAATTTCCCAACAGTTTCATTCTACTTAGACGTTTGCCCATATTTGGATGTAATATGTACGTATAGAACTCTCTGAAGCAGGCTTCATCTGAGTGAAAAAGACGCTTGATCTGTATTGTCATAGCAACAACTAGAGCGCATACTTTAAGGTATGGAACATGTCCATGCAGTTACAGTCAACCCTGCCCTTGCAACCATCTGAGTTCAGGAACAACCTGACATATGCAACCATTTTATATTCCTCCCTAGAAATTTAAGATGATAGCAATTTATCCAGAGTGTAATAATGAGATATCACATGTCTGGTAGAGAACACAATTTCAACCTCCTCTGTGTGGTCACATAAGACAGGTTCTACTGTAGCAGACTACTATATAGGTCGTTATTTGGTCAAGTGAGGGGCAATTGACTTCATACCATTCAATTTACATACTTTGAACATCAGTGGACATGGAACAATTTTTTAAATGATTCTTCAACTTAAGAGTGCATTCAACATTTTCTGACCTGTAATAAAACTTTTCTTTCAAATGCATTTTTTTTAAATGGGTCTCCTACATACCACCAAAAATAATAGTACATATAAATCTTGTGTGAGAGGGTGCTTTAATTCTGTCTTCAATCGAGAACTGTACTTTCCAAACATACTAAAAATCACTTTACAAACAGAAACACAAATTAAAGGGAGGTAATTCTTCAGTAATATTGACAAAAATTACTATTACTAATTATCCTTAGGTTTACATTGTCTATTTTAGGGAGAAAATCAATTAAAGGCTTCTTTAATTTCTCTTATATAATAGATACCTACTTTGTATATTGAAGTAAATTAAGCAAATATCATTATGTCTGGCCTACCAAAATCATCTTTCAGTTCCAAGATTCTTCAGTTTCTTTGAAAACCACAATATCTAACAGTGCATTTAATGGACTGAGTGAAATAATATGATATACAAAAGGACCAAAAGTTAAGTGTTCAACATACAATAAGTGTTTTCTGAGACTGCAATGGTCACAAACCTGCTGCTTTTGATTTGTTACTTTTAAAGCAGCCAGAACTCACTCTTAGCCAATAAAATGAGTCTGACTTTAATCTGGTCACAAATCTTTTGATTGGTCAGTTTTGAAGCAGCTTGATCCAACTCCTAGCCAATCAAACTTTAAACTGGTCACAAACCCTCTGAGTGGTCAGTTTTGAAAGCAGTAAGACCTGACTCCCAGCCAATAAGATTTGAGACTGATTTCAGTCACCAACATTATTTTGTATTGCATTTATATCGCTGGTATCATGTAATCAATATGACCAACCCCCCCCCCCCAGAAGAGTTTAGATATTTAAGGTTTTGAGGGATCAAAAGTGCAAGATAAATAACGTGTCCCATTCCAGAGACATTTTGCCTGGTTCTTTTAACATGCCCAGTGTACAGCACCGAAACATTGAACTTCGGTTTAAGGTGTCATCCGAAAGACCAACATTATTTTGTAGCTTGTCATTTAATTTGTAAGCAGTCAACTCACAGGAACAAAACGTGATCTACATGCAGCTTTAACTTTGAATAATTTGTCATGAACATATTGCACTTTTGGAAGATTTCATCTCAAATTAAAACTGAAGGAAGTAAAAAAAACTGAAAAGCTAACTGATGTTCAAAACGTCTTTTTTCTTCATTTGTAAACCAAATTAACATTCATCTGCTAGAGTAGGACTTAATCCAGTAATTCCGTTCAAAAGCAATACTGACAACTATTGGACAAATTCTCAGTTCTCTTTTAAGAATTAATACCATGGCGTTAAAGGCAGTCACTCTTATCCGGGAAATAGCTAATAGAGTTGTGGTAAAATTGCTAATAAAAAGGATATTATTTTCTTATCTAATAATCAAAATACACTTCGGAGATTTGTTTCGACACTTGAAAATGATGAGAATTAACGTAAGTAGAGTAGATACATAATAAAAGTGTCTTTTCAATGAAAATTTAATGCAATGAGTTTGATACTTTATAGGAGATTTAAAAGAGATACTGGGATTGGATCTTGGTGTAATCAACATACCATCCACACCTCTTTTCCTTATATGGTATTTGTCATAATACAGTCAACTCCTTATATAACGACCCTAAATAGCGAAAATCTGGATATAAGGAACAAATTTTCTCTGTCAGAGTGATTTTTTAATATTTTATATGAAAATGTTTTATGGATATAAAAAACTGCAGATATAAGGAACAAATTTAATGGTCCCAAGGAGTTTGTTATAAACAGAGTCTCCAGTATGAATTCAGTTAAATTTCATTTGGCATAAAGTATCATGATTTCGCCATCATTGGAATTAATGGACAGATTTGTTATTAACCTGTTTTGAGGTATATTTAAATGTTGACAGTTACAAAGAAGTAGATTTTTGTTTTGTTTTAACTTTTAATCGAACTTGGTAAAGTGTGTAAAGAACAGTCTTATAAACAAGTAAGAGTTACAGAACTTTAAGTTTGAAGTCTAAGAGTTTGTCTTTCAGGATGTTTGCCAATTTGAAACTGAAATGGTCAACAATTCTTTTAAGTTTAACCTCTTTGTTTAAAACATATGCTTTGATACTGAAGTTAATCAAAACTGTACAATTTCAAATATTGAAATAACTTTTTTTTTTGGGGGGGGGGGGGGGTAATGCCTTTCAGAATTAAAAAAAGTCAAAACAAACTATACAGTCAAACATGTGATCAAAGACCACTGAGCAGAGGAAGCTATGATGGTGTTGAAAAGTATTAAACCAGGTTTTATTCCCTGCTGGTCTTTATCAACAGCATGGTCTTTATTCAGAGGTGGTCTTAAACACAGGTTTGACTGTATGAGAAACAAGGGACGGGAATGGCAGGGAGGGAAAGAGATGGTAAAAGTCTCAAACATCTTCTCAGATAGAATTGCAGACTTGAAATTGAAGGTTTTTGTTTTGTTTACAGACTAAAATGTCGCAAATTCCCATATCTTTTTTTCATAATCTTACTCATAACTTAGTTTGTAACAAGTTAGAAAATAGGAAAACATCTTTCATATCCATGTTTCCTCATATTTTTTCTAAATACAGCTAATTTTTGCCTCATGTCTTTCACTTAATGTTACAAATTATTGTTTCTAGAAAATAAGAAACAATTTACCTGTCAAACATTTATGGAACAACACAGCAGAAATGGTAATTTCATCTGTGTTTCACTTCCGCATACTGTAGTGGCATTCAATACAATCTAACTCTAGACTAAATTGAAAGAACTTGTATTCAGTGAGAAATTCTGACATATTATAGTGACTTTGTTTTTGGCACATGTGACTAAATAATTATGGACAATGTTGCAGACATAAATTGCATACTTTCATCTGGGTCCCGGACATAATAAAATTTTTTTTTTAAATATTTCACTTTTATATAGACAGTCACTCTGGGTTTTGCATCTGTTTAAACATTCTGTCATGAGGATAGTAAGTTTGGGCTTTAAATCAGTTTCACCAGTATTTCATTTCTGAACTGGTGGTCAAGTTTGGGTTTAAACCTGTTTCAATATAGATTGAAAATATGAAAACATGACCAAAACCACTAAAAGCAAACATTAAGTGAAACAGTCATTGGTGTCTGAGTAATCAGTTGACTATGTCAGTATATAATTTTACAAGACAATATTTATATATCTTTTTGCAAACTGTTCAAGCTATCAACCAGAGCCAATGGGGACACTCTGAAGCATTTAATATTACACCATAATTATAGTGTCCCTTTGGTGCAAGAAGTGTCTAAGACACATTGACCCTTTGGTACAAGAAGGGTTAACAAGGCATTGACCCTTTGGCACAAGAAGGGATAACAAGGCATTGACCATTTGGTACAAGAAGGACCCTTTGGCACAAAAAGGGTTTACAATGCATTGATCATTTGTCACAAGAAAGGTTTACAAGGCATTGACCTTTTGGCACAAGAACAGTTTACAACCCCTTGGCACAAGAAGAATTTACAAAGCATTGAACATTTTGCACAAGAAGAGTTTACAATACATTGACCATTTGGCACAAGAAGGGTTTATAGCAAATTAACCATGATGTATGAAAGAGAGACATACAGTACAAATATCCCCTATTTCTTAGTTCTACCTGAATAAAAACTACTGGTTTCTTCATTAGGTCAAGACAGTGTAGAATATGAAGAACTGAAAGAAACAAGTTAAGAGCCTGGTACTATATACAGTAGCCATTATTTCCCTGTGGAACTGACATAATGTTCTCACAATATAGTGTTCAAGATATTAACATTATGGTTCTTGTCAGTAAGTTTTTTTTCATAATTAAATTTGTTGCCTTACAGACAATTTACTCAGTCCTTTATATTACATTGACTGGTCAACATAACATTTTTGCAAGTAGTGAATGTGATATATTCTATCTCTAAAATATCTGGCACTCTCCCAGACAGCAAGCTGCTATGGACTGTCTTGCATTCAGTTGTAAATACAGTGGAACTTCCGAAAACCGAACAGTGATGGGACCTGTAGAAAAGTTCGGTTTTTGGAAGTTTCCTATTGAAGTCTGGGGTGATTTGGACTGATAAAGGGAGAGATAATCAAAGGTTCTCAATGGTTTCGAAAATCCTTATCTTTTAATGCATAGAAGTGATTGTGACCCTTGTTTAGTATCATGCAACAATATTAAACACATTTTATAATTTATTTAACAATATAAAATGACAAAAAATAAAGCATCAAATAAGATACACTTGTACTTCAAGAAAACGATTTTTCAATCAATATCATGTTAAACAAATTTCAAAATAAAACACACACCTTATAAGAGTTGGTTTTGGAACGACTTCAGACTCACAAATTATTTTAATTATGATTGTCTCTGGCATTTTTTCCCCAAAGATGTCCTTATTTTTCATCAATATAAATCTGCTCAATTTTCACTCAACTATCATTAATCTGCTGATCCTTTGTTTATTCGATATCATCATCTAATAATTACAGTCTTGTGTTACATTCTTAATCCTTTGATTGACAGGTTGTGATTCTAACAAGTGTCAAAATAAATGATAACCGTTAATTGGCCAAACAATGGCAATCATTTTGCCAGAAGCAATTAATTTTTATCCGGTGTTTATTGTGTCCGGGTTTGTGAAGACAATTTGTACTGCGGGAAGTTAAAATTTACAAAAATATCGTCCGGTATTCGAATTTGGAAGTTCCGGATTGGATCGCTTTACATAGAAAATAGAGGAGGACATTTCGGGACTTGACAAATCGTCCGTTTTTCAGAAGTTTCCGGTATTTAGAAGTTCCGGTTTTCGGAAGTTCCACTGTATTCCATTTCAAAGATTTTAATTTACTGAAAATTGGTATCTTCGTATCTTAGTTTATACTTATTTATTTTAGCTTGATAGTGAAGAAAGCTTGTAGCTTATCAAATGACACCCTCTGGTCCACTCCCTGCAAAAAAAAACAGTACTGGTGTCATATGAATAGGTACAGTTGTGATCCCAGTAGGGCATGAACCTGCAACCTCTGGGATAAGCGCCAGACACCTTAACCTCTACACCACTGCTCCTAAATATTTTATAAACATGAGACACATGATTTTACATTTCCACATATAACACTAAGAATAGTTACGCTTACATGTGATAAACTTGATATAATTATTACTTTTCATCATGCAAAACTACAGTTAGGGTAACAGTCCTGACATAAGCAAGAATCTTAATCGCAAAGATCTTCAAATGTTTATCTTTTTAAATTGTGTATAGAAATTATGTTAACCTACATATTAATGGAAATGTCTTAAATTTTCAATCTCAAAAAAAAAAAAAATCAAACAAAACAACATTAATGTCAGTGGTCATCATTACACATACTGATGGAATACAATGGCACCAACATATCATAGTACCAGTATATAATCATGTATCCTGGTATTGAATCAACATCGTTTATCAATTTTCATGGTACCAGTATGTCATACAGTTTAATTATTATCATGGTACCCACATCATATAGTTTATCAATCGTCCCAGTATTAACATAACCCAGTTTATCAATTGTCATGGCATCTATCAATCATCATGGTAACTACATCACATAGTTTATCAATTATCATGGTACTACACAGCACTGTGTGTCAATTATCATTGTACCTACATAACATAGTTTATCAAATATCATGGTACCTACATTACATACTTTAACAATAGTTATTATCATGGTGCATTAATTGTTATGATACCGACATGGGATATACACTCAGTTCCAAAAGAAAGTGTGCACTTTGTTTTCTGTGATTTTTCATTGACTACTTTTCTGAAAGCCTATATAATTGGTACCAAAATTGAGATCCGTTTACGTACAGTATGGCGAACATTTTAGATTTTGCAATCGATCGATGACAAATACACATGAGATATAATGTGCGAAAATTGAAGCCGATACGTCTGATAAATATTGAAATATTAAAAATTAAGAAGTGCACACTTTCTTTTGGAACTGAGTGTAGGTACACGTGCACATATCATGTGAACACCAAAAGAGTCTTATCTCAAAAAGTACCTATATAAAACAACTTCTAAATTCATCTCACATCTACAACCTTCAAGAAAATGGAAAAAAAACAAAACAATAGACAATTCCTAACTGCATAATGAAGACAAAATATTCAAAATGATTTAAATGTCTCCCAGGATAATAGTGAAGCAAAAATAAGTTACTCTGGCAACAAGAAATGACAGTTTTATTCAAGTGTCTGTTACAAAATTGACCTTCTTAATGACTTCTTCCCCAATAAATATTGAATATTTTTTCTCGAATAGAAAAAAGCAACTTCTTTGATTGCTTAAGATAGCACTTTCACTGGACTCAGATGGTAACCTAGTTCATCACTCGCCTTCATTTTATTATGGGATTTATGACTTTCTGTTTCTAAAATGATTTTAATACGTAATTAAAACTGTTAGAATACACATATAATGGTCCTTACTTTGGTGTTACAGACCATATATGTCCATATTAACCTAATGGGCAAAATAAATACCTATTTTTGTTTGAAATAAACAAGGACATATAGGTTAAAGTCCAAGTACCACTTAAAATACTTGTAAATGGAATAATAGAAATACTTACAGAGTAAAATAGAATTGTGTCCTCTTTATTCTTAAACAAGTTTGACATATACCTTTCTCTCATATTTTTATTGCTTCTTCACTAAAAAGTGTTGTAAGAGAGCGTTTCCTAATTTTTGCAAAATCATTGAAAAAAATACTGCGATATATGAATAGCATATACATACAATTAAAACAGTTACGTTAGGAAATTTTTTATGTTTTTCATGCAAATGGTCATTTTGGCCAGTAAGACATCTTTCTTGGTTGTAATTAAGAGCTACAAGTTATTTTGAACACAAGACCACTCCATCCCTCCGGTTTATTGCTCTAGACAAGCACTGGGATAAGCTATATTTAAGTATTTTGGGAGTATGTGCGTTCATCAACTTAAACTTCATGAGACAATTAAGTCAGAATAGATTTTATTCAACATTCTGTTTTACCATTACCATATAGTAATATTTTTTACCTGCAATCCAGGGGACCTATTCCAGTAGCATCTTAAGTGATTTCTTAAGTATTTTACTTAAGTACAAAATTTTAAATTATTATTATTCGCTTAAGTGAATGATTGTGTGTAGTTTCATCATCATCATAGAAAGTGGTCATGGAAGATAGAATTAATTTTCAACATGCTGCAATGCACATTCTCCTTTTTAAATGATCTTTTTAAGGAAATTGTTAAGTTTAAGGAAAATCTTAAGATTTGACTTAAGATGCTACTGGAATATGACCCCTGAACACCAGATCTGAGGCAGTGATCCATGTCTGTGCCATTATATAGTTTCTCGGAACACATCAATTAAAGTCGAGGAAAAACTTGTAGAACACAATTCACTTCTTCAATATGTTCTACTGTCTATCTTGCCAACAAAACATTATAAAACTAACCTTATCTTATCTTATCTTAAACACAACTTTCTAAATTGTAGCGCATACAGCACATTGCATGTTCAAATATTATTTCAGTTTCTAAAATGATCCATCAAACTTAACAAGGAAGGATATTTCTCTAAAAGAAAACATAATTCTTGACAAAAAAGGGAAATAAAATCAATCCATACAGATATAATCTGCTTATTGCATACTTTATCTGTTTATTTAATCCCTAGAGGGAATGTAAACCTAACAAAAACACGTCAAAGCAATTATTTCTTGTTATATTTGTAGAATTTAGGTAATATTTCGGTGAATTTAGTTTCATTTGCAAGGTTTCAATTTTCACTACTTTTTCTGAGAAGTTACGAATTAAAGAAATTAATAAAATCTTGAAGACAAACTAGAATTATCACAGAACGTGATAAAGCTATCCCGTCAAAAGTAACGGCTTCTCCATTTTGAACATTTTACAGGGGTAATTTGAAAATCAGTACGCCATTCAGGAGTTACAGAGTGGACACAAAATATACCGTTTCCCTTGGTCTAGTGGTTTAGGCATCCACCTTGGGAGCGGGAGGTCGAAGGTTTGAATCCCAGCAGGGGTCCGTTCTGATATGGCCGGTTGGTGAGCCGCCAGCTAGTTAAATAATGGTTACCGTATGCCTACCTGCCTGGTGCCTGGCATTAAATGATAGGATTCAGGAGGTAAATGTGCTCAGAAAGAAGGTGTTTCATAAGTCAGATATGGCTGGCCCTTTAACCAGGGGTGACACTATAATAAACAAGCACTTTACCTTTACCTTTTTATAGTCACATCACTAAACTGTGACCTTGACCTAATAAGTCAGCAGTTTGAATGTGGGTTCTGCACGTTTTTTCAACAAGCTGAACATTTGACTAAAGTTCCATGAAAATCCATCAAAGGGTAAAGGTCTCAGATACAGTCTCATGACCTTTGACCCCTTTCTGTGACCTTTACCTTTGTTGTCTTAATAAAATTAACATCTTGACCCTTCAAAGGGTTTAAGACACATAGTTTCATGATTTTGGACCCCTAAATGTGACCTTGAGCAGCGCTATTGGAATATGGGTTCTGCATGTCATCTTGAGGAGATGAATCTTTTATCAAAGCTTTTCGAAAATCTTTAAAGTGGTTTAAAAGATAATGGAGCAGTCATGAAAAATTAATGACCCCGATCTGTGACCTTGTGCTGGCAGGATTGGGACATGGGTTGTGCAAGTTGTCTTGTTGAGATGAGCATTGCATTCAAGTTTTATGATAATCCATCGAGAGATTTACGAGATATTGAGCGGACATGAAAAACAAATGACCACTAAGTGTGACCTTGACCGGCATGGTAGGAATATGGATTCAGTACATACATTTACTAATTCATGGCAATTTTGCAAAATTGTTTGCTAGAAAACTGATACTGAATGCTTTGTACTTTTCCTTCATATGAACTGGTGACCTGATACCCAGACATGTCAGCTACAGCAAATATTTGATGCAAAATTTTTCAGCAAAATTTGATTCTAACTGCTTTAAAAAAAAAGTTTGTACCACTCCTATCAAACTAATTGAAATCCGGCAGACAAATGAAAAGCACTTTAGAAGCTCATCTTTAGTCTTAAAAAAAGAAACATATCACTCTATGCAATGGTGGGAGAAAACATTTAAACCAATATACTTGGATACCTAAACTACAAGAACATGACCCTAAAATTCAAAACACATCTTTTATGACCATAAAGTTATGCCTTTAATACAAAATATACTGAAACAGTTTGCAAAAAACTTTCATATGCTTGTATTTATAAATCAAAGGAAGTGCTATAATGCCAATTTCTGAATGCTGAAATGTTTCCATAAAAGAAGATTTGCGGTCCAGACAAAATGCTGTGTGAATTGAGTGTTTCTATGAAAAACAATCATTGCTGTCACTTAAGGCAGTAATTTACAGCATCTTGGAGGACTAGCAAAATGAATAAATATAAACACTGAGGTTTGGAGATTCTTCCAAGGTCTGAGCCTAGATGTCTGCTGACAACAAGCCATGGAATTAAAATCACAGTTTTATGTTACAGGATTTGTGTATTTTAAACAATAGAGGATTTTTTTCAGAATAACTGGGTCAGGTGACTCACCATTGCCCAAATACTAGCATTAATTGGAGCATTTCTAGCTCTTGTCTTGGAGTAAAACTTGTCCAATTTTTTAAGTGGTTATGAAAAGCTATTTAACACTTCTTATGCAGGATCTAAATAAATGCAAAGCAAATTCTGCAGGATCTAATGCAAAGTCTCTTCACGAAAATGAGTTGCCAGAAAGCCTTTCTTATTTTGAAAAAGTATGTGCTATTATTTCTTACATGTACTTATGGATTAAAAAAGCAAGTCAGGAGTGTTTTTAGTTAAGAAATAATAAATGTCTACCTGTATCTTATCGTTGAATAAAATATAGTCAGGAATTTGGATGCATAGTAATTAAACCACAAGTGCATATAGCACAAGTGATTTAATTTTTCGCATACTATTTTATTTAACAATAAAATATTGGGAACAATTTATTATTTCGATTCTAACACATTATTTTTTTCGAAAACTACCCCTAACTTTATTCAATGGCTAGTAGTACATCACTGTAACCTTAAAACATGAAATAAGATTGGACGCGCTTGTTTACATACCTCACGTCATGTCATTTACGGCACATAGTCCCTGGA
The DNA here is from genome assembly GCA_022818135.1 of Saxidomus purpurata. Classification (NCBI taxonomy): domain Eukaryota; kingdom Metazoa; phylum Mollusca; class Bivalvia; order Venerida; family Veneridae; genus Saxidomus; species Saxidomus purpurata. The sequence continues at coordinate 34,881,793 of JAFMSR010000011.1, forward strand.
AAAACGTGCTGTATAATACAGCCTTTTCCCTATATGTTTACATAGAAAAAGCAGTTGTTTGTGTTAGAATTACAATTAATGTCATTTCTGCAAGTAGGAAATAATTCTTGGTAAAATACGAGCTACTTTTAATTGTGTTCCAGGGACTTTAATCCATCTAGTTAAATGTATATGTAAAATTAAATAACCAAACATCTCTGTCAACCTGAATCAATCTGTCTGAAACATATCTGTCAATCAATCAGTCTGTCTGAAACATATTTTACAAGTATTATAAAAGAGGTAATTCACCTTAACTCAGTGAATTTAAAACCCAGGTCGTACCATAGGTGACCTTGAACGAGGATGGTGGACCATATTTTAAGCACATATAATAAACAAACAAAAGAACTTTAAAGTTCTGTTTTGAAGAAGAAAGTTCCAAATCATGACTTCACCAGGGATGTAAACCAGTAAGATTTCTCTAAGAGAGATAATAACTTAAGGATTGAGTTATGGTTCTTTTCCATTGCAACTTCACCTACTGCAGTTTATAGTGATAACGAACTGATGTTGTTTTTTTTAATCAAAATTCACAAAGGGAGATAATTCCATTATTACAATGGGTAGATTTATGGTTCTTTTATAGTCTTGCGCTACTTGTCCTCTGTTAAAATTTACCAGTTTCATCTATTTTATTATCTTCATTGGTGACTCAAAAATTGTTTGGTAAAGGGAAAAACTCACAATAGAGATCCAAGAGTTATGTTTCTTTTGTGTTCTGAAGTTCTCTTGTTTGCCAGTCCTAGCAAAACAACACTATAATGCATGGCCAGTAAAGTTACAGCACAGTGGAGAGAAAGATGGATGGATGAACATACAGATGGATGTACTGATGACAGATTAGTAACCTCTAAGTTTTACCCTGTTGATTAAAAGCAGGTGACATAATCACAACATTCACATATTTCACATACTCATTTCACCTCCCTGTTGAGAAAATTTCCTAAAAAAAAATCTTAATTCTCAACAACGAGAATCCTGGGGCACATTATTATAAAGAGAATGACAGTTTAATACCATATTAAAATCTGCCTGAAATTTCTCTTAATTCACAAAAACAATGTTCGTTAATTTTAATGGTTGGTGGAGACTACAGTTAATTAACAAATGACATCTTATACAATACTGATAAAAAATAAAACAAATAAAGTAATCCTTTAATATCAGCTGCCTTAAGATCACTGTAACATCTCATAGATTGAGGGTCATTGGTTCACGCCCTGCTACCTTCCATGTCTTTTTATGTGAGAAAGTTGGCAGTTTCTTATGGATCCGAGTCTAGTATTGGTTGTACCCAAGAACGATTGTTGCATAAACTGTCCACCTGTTGAAATGACCAAAGTAGGAATAGGCATTGAGCTACAACAACGATAGAGCACAGCACGTACTCACCAACAACCAGTTACTAACACGCAGAAAAATGAATCCGCTAACTATGAGAAAAAGCGGAAGATGAGGTGCACACTGCATTTTAAAAAATTAACTATATAGAGGCTTTCGTAAAGTGCAAACTGAAGAAAGACACATTACACACTCAAGTAAACACATCACAAAACACAGAACAAACACATATTTAAATAACAATTCTAACCAACATTAAACAATCTAGTTTGACAAGCCACAGAAGGCTGTAATAAAAGTACTCAGAATTATATGAAAAATATAGGGCAGACACTACAATAATTGTTTCGCTAGTAGCAATGATGTTGTATTCCTTAGGCCCGCTTCCTATTTTCTTGTCCGTTCTAATTTAGAAATCTGTGTTGACTGGTATTAAGCAATACATTTTTGTTTTTTGTAAATGGTTTCATTAACTTTTCTTGGGCATGCAATGAGCTGTACAAGACAGAGAGTATGATAGAGAGATTCTGTACTAAATGAGCCTAATTTTGGAATGATAGTTCTATTGACTCCCTGTAGACTTAAAAGGAAAAAAATATCGAGGACGGTACTATTAATTTTTTTTCGAGTTTCTACAAAAAGTTATTTCTCTCTGTAACTGCACATTTACAGTTCACCTAAATCTAAAATATATGAGAGGCAAAAAATAAAAAGTTTTTAACAAATGATGTGTCGCTATGGATTTTAAAAAACATACAAAATCATGTTTAGAGAAAAACACATTAATGCATTTAATGTTATTTTCATTCAAAGCTTTAAATAATCAAATTTTATCCAACTTTTTTCATCCATATACAGTCTAACCCAGGGCTTTTTCTGGCTCTTTTGGGAAAAGGCCCCTGGTCCTAATTGGGAAAAAACGCGGCGCTTTTCTGATTAAATTGGGAATTTATGTGTGAGTTAAATATCTATCACCTTGAGGCAAAAAAAAATCAGTCCCAAAAATTTTAAGTATGGTAGGGGCAAAGTTTAAAAAAAAAAAAAAATTCAATTTTTTTTTCAATTTTTTTTTTTTTTTGGAATTGGGAAAAATGATGGTTATTTTCGATTGGGAATGGGGCCGACATTCGGCCCCTGGTGATAGGGAGAAAAAGCCCTGTAACCCGCCTATAGCGGTCAGCAAAGGGACAGGACGAAAGTGACCACTATAGACAGGTGGCCATTATATCCAGGTTGACAAGGATATGATAAAAAATTGATAAAATAAGACAATATCTAGTTACGGTAGTTTATTACATTACACATATGACATATCAATTTATATGATACACTTATTAATGCTTTTAATGTAAAACAATATAAATGTACATCATTAGTTAACTTTCGTAAAGAAGTCTGTTATTTTCTTCTGATTTGTTGAAGCTACAATCCCACACAGAATTGATCAGCAAGTTTTCGAGAACTATTCCCACATTCAAACGCTTTTATTACACGAACTCGTTCTTCTAAAGAAAGCGCTTTACGTTTAGGTGAAGACATACTAGGAAAAAAGTGGCATACAGACTGCCTTTTCATAGATTTTTAAACCTAATGATGTTTCAATAAACCTGAATAGTTTTCGATCAAACTTACGCGAAATCACGGAAATTCATAAAAAAATATCATGCATACAGACGACATCGCTCAATCATTGCTCAAGATAATCACTAAAATATCAAGCAAACCAAACAAACTCACCAAATTGATCTAATCCTTTGAAATTTATGTATTATTCACACATATTCAATGATCATAATCCACATTTAATCGGTTTCAATCAGCTGTTTAATCAATGTTTCCTGCTAATTGCCGTAATATTATTACTTGCACGATGTATTTTTTAAAGTTCTCGTACAAAACCCGTCACTGGCCATTATATAATCAGTTCCAGACTAAAATAAGTGGCCGCTGACCGCTTTAAACAGGGTCACGCTATAAACAGGTTACATTCAGAGTAATTTCCTGCTGTCGCACCTTAGACTGACCGTTACAGACAGGGTCATGTTATATACAGGTGACCGCTAATGCAGGTTAGACTGTATATATATTAAACCGAAACTCGACTCATTTTGAGTGTTTAAAATTTAAGTAAAACACACAAGACAGGAAATATCTCCGGTTTAATTGCTCATAAATACAAAAATTGGTTCAGACAGCTCTAGCATAACTCTTTTGTATGGCCAATCTATAGTTACTACAGTACATACTGATCTAGAGTATGACTAAATAATGTACTACAGAACATACTGATCTAGATTAAGGGCTATCTTTGCACTACAGTACATACTGATCTAGAGTAAGCTAATCTATGTACTACAGTAAATACTGGCCTAGAGTATGGCCAATCTATGTACTACAGTAAATACTGGCCTAGAGTATGGCCGATCTTTGCACTACAGTACATACTGAGAGTATGGCAGATCTATGTACTTAAGTACATACTGATCTAGAGTATGGCCAATCTATGTATTACAGTACATACTGATCTAGAGTATGGCAGATCTATGTACAGTACATACTGATCTAGAGTATGGCAGATCTAACTACAGTACATACTGATCTAGAGTATGGCCAATCTATGTATTACAGTATATACTGATCTAGAGTATGGTAGATCTATGTACAGTACATACTGATCTTAAGTATGGCCTTTCTATGTACTACAGTACATACTGATTTTGAGTATGACCAATTTACTAACTACAATACATACTGATCTAGAGTATGGCCAATCCTGTACTACAGTACATACTAATCTAGAGTATTGCCCATCTATTTACTACAGAAAATACTGATCTAGAGTATGGCCGATCTTGTACTATAGTTTTAACTGATCTAGAGTATGGCCAACCAATCTACATACACCGCAGCCTCTCTATAACGCGATAGTTGGGGTCCAAACTTTCAGACTGAGTTTTAAGTGAATGTAAATTTTATAACGCGGTATGATCATTGGCCACTGTCATCTTGCATAATGATAATAGTAATAGCTGCAAGTACAGGACTTAACTAAAAATTATAGTTTCTCCAGAACTTATGCAAATAAATGGTCTTTTAATTAATTACATTCTAAAACAATGACCCTACATAAAAAATAACATTTTAATGCACGTGAAAAAGGTTTGAATGGATTACTCAGACATCAATAAATGCCAGGGCAACGTTATTGTTTCACTGGGGGTCATGTTAAATTACAAATCTTCTGCAAATGTTTCAATTAGGATATAGATTTTATCCTATGTGACTGCATGAACATAATTTTCTGTCATTTATTACATGTCCTTTCTTTTTTTATATTGAAATAGTGAACTTCTATCCAACTGCATTTAAAACTAATCTTTCCTTCCAATAACTGTAAATGATATAGTCCAAAGAGCTCTGACTTCTGATTGGTTCAAACAGCTTCAGATCTGACCAATCAGAAACCAAATATTACAGAACACTTTCAAAGAAAAATCAAATAAACAGACCAATTCCAGAGTATCATCTGAAAGGCTTTGTATATTTACAATGTAGATATACATAGAAACAGAGGGTGATAGATCTGTCTCTTGATACTCAAGGTTTAACTGATGTTTCAAGCATCATTTTCAATTGTATTTTCAACCCTATTTCAGTCATTTTTATGGGACGGCAGTTTGCCTAACCATTGTTGCTGGGAAGAAACAAGGACTAAAACCCTATCCTCAACTTTCTCACATAAAGAGACATGGTCGGTAGCAGGGCTCAAACCAATGACCATCAATTAATGAGAGGCTGCAGTGATTTCAAGTCAGTGACTCTAACCACTCGACTCAGCGGAGATATGTACACTTGATTGGGATAAGTCGTCAATCTGCAAAGTTCAAAACACCATTTTAACATTGCCTCTTGTTAGCTTAAAAGTTAGTATTACTTTAAGGTAGCAGCTAAATGTTCTTTATTTGATCAAACAAGACATACAGTACTTTGGCATTTTGTAATTTCAGGTTCAACTTTACCAAAGAAACGACTTGTGAGAAGCATGGATATACCAGTATAATAGGAATGAATGGGGCACCTTAAATATAAACTAACATGTTTACAACAAGTAACAGCTTTTCAACCGTTTATATAAAAGTTCTCTTCACTTACAGAATGTTGCAATTATAATAAAGCTGAAAAAAAATCATACACTAGAAAATTCTAGGAAGCTGTTACAGTAAAGCCAGAGGCTTATAATAACAGAAACATATTACAAGCGCAGCACTCTGTCATAATCAACAAATTGTGAGTGAAATGTCGTAAAACGACACCATTCAATATTCTATTTTTGGAGACCATCTGCGTTCAAATCAGAATAGTGACGTATACCAGATATTGCAGAGAAAAAGTAGAGAAATACGATGACCATATTGGAATTCAATTTCACTTGGAAATTTAAGCTAAAATTGAAATTAAGTCAAACAGTCAAATGACAGTAAAAGTTAAACAAGTCAAATTAAAACAAATTATTTTTGGATAAATGAAGTAAAATTGCAATTCTACATAGATCAAGCACAATAAGTCTTGATAAAGGATAAACCAAAATTAGTACAGTGTTTTTTTTCTAGTTAATAATTAAGTAATAATTAACTCTTACATTTTTAAATGAAAATGTGCAGAATGAGAAGAAAGAAATGATTTTTTTAAAACTTCCTTTCGTGTTCAGAGCTGGAACATATTAAGTCAGTTACAAAATAAAATATTTTACAACTGGATACAATCATGAGAAAGTAAGATTTGTTCGACATGAGTTTGGCACGAGTACATTGCTCATGTGGAACCCCAATGTGCACGAGTAATGGATATATACCAGTCGCAAAAACCAGACAGATGAAAATCAAGCTACACAGGAAGTGAGTATAACAACCCTTTTCTTCATCTTGACTTCTTTTATACTGGTGTACGCTACTTTGAGGTCCGAGGTTCAAATTCTATCTGAGGAATATGATTGTGCACACAAAATCACTTCTTTTGTGTGCAAGTACTGGTCAGTACTGTACAAGGTATTCAATATCTGTTGCAAGAATTTATGTCCACAAACTGAATGTAAATATTTTTTTGCCAAGTCATGTTAGAATATGCATTTTTGTATTGCAAGGAGCATTATAAGCAAGAGCTGCAGTTAGTAGAGTAGTTTTTAAAAGTTCTTAAATCTCTCATTGTTACTAAATTAAACAACTGAGAGCATTCCTTGGAATTTTGTGTCCTTTGACTTCTTTATACAAAGTTTAAATAAATTGACTTCAAGATCTTTATGTTTTGTTAAATCATACATAACTTTTGTACTGTAAGCTCATGGTGAAAATATCTCTAATCATTTGATGATCCATAAAGTTTTTTAGAGGTTGAGGCTATTATACTAAAAGAACATACTGACCAATCTAATAACAGTCACACTTAGAGATGTCATACCACAGTGAATTTTGGATAAATTCAGTTCAATTTTTTAAAAAGCCTAAAATTCAATCTTTCATTAAAATTTTGCAACTTTTGCAACCAAACCTACAATGATCCATGTACATGTACATTAGGCTGATAAAATACTAAAACACTTCCGTGATTTCATGGCAGGTATCTATCTAAATCTACTCGTTAAAACAACTCCATTCGGAGGATTTTCCGATTTATTATTTTTCTTTCCTAGTTTTGATTCTTACATAATAAGTCCCAAATGTAGGAAAAAACTCCTTTTATAGACAAAATCTCTAAAATTTAATGTTCACCATATGGGGAATTTTGCGTATGATGTTAAAATACATTAAGGAATAATGAATGCATTTCAAAGATATACGAGCAATACCCTATGGCCCAATAATCAAGTGAAACCATTTATCTTACACACATCCAAACATGGCCTCAACTGCAGTAATATATTCAAGTGCCATTCCTGCATGCATCATTATAAATCATAACAAATCTTCCTACGCTATCTCTTACAGTTTCTTCTAAACGTTTCTGCGGGACTTTGAACGCCCTTGAACTCATTTCATATATGGTTCGATGTATTTTATTATGTTTGTACTTAAGCACTTTTAAATGTGATTTTAAGTTCTAATAATAATCTTCCAAGAATATGTAGTCTAAAACATATTTTATTGCCAATATATACATCTATGAACATATACATGAAGTACAATACAAAATTTCTGCAAATCATCTTTAAATGTCACGGACATGCATATGCTGAGGTAACAAGAAAGTAAGCAAAAATACATTGAAATGATTTGTACCTGATTGTAAACAAATTTAACAAACAGATACCGGTAATTAAAACTATCAATTAATGAATGGTCCAATTTTAGCTCGACTTTTCGAAGAAAAGGGGAGCTATCCTACTTGCCTTGGCGTCAGTGTCGGTGTCGACGTTGGTGTCACACCTTGGTTAAGTTTTTCGTACCTTTATTTCAAAAGTATTAGAGGTATGGCTTTGAAACTTACCATACTTGTTTACCATCATGACCTCCATCTACAGACAAGAGTACATAACTCTGTCAAGGTTTTTGACAGAATTATGGCCCTTTTTTGACTTAGAAAGTGTATTGAGCTAATTGGTTAAGTTTTTCGTACCACCTCACTTTATTTCAAAACCATTGGAGGTATTGCTTTGAAACTAACCATACTTGTTAACCATCATGACCTACATCAACAGACAAGAGTTCATAACTCTGTCAAAGTTTTTGACAGAATTATGCCCCTTTTTTACTTAGAAAATACATTGAATATGGGTAAAATCCACTTATTGCCTTAACCCTTTGAGATATTGCTTTGAAACTTTGAATGCATGTTAACATCATTACCCCCATCTGTAGGCAAGAGAAGGTAACTCTGTCAGGGATTTGTTTTAAAAATTAAGGCCCTTTATCAACTTAGAATTTGGGTTAAGTTTTTCGTACCAGTCCACTTTTTGACTAAACTGTTTGAGATATTAATTTGAAAGTTGGAATATATCATGATCCCAAAACATGGGCAGGAGAAGGAAATTCTGTCAAGGATTTTATTTGAATTATGGCCCTTTTTGACTTAGAAACTCAGTTAAAATTTTCATTCTTGTCCACTTGTTGACTTAACCATTTGAAATATTATTTTGAAAGTTGGAGTACTTATGTACCATCATGACACCTATCTGTAAGCAAGAGAAGATAATTCTGTGAAAATGTTTCTTTATTTATACTTAGAAATTCCTAGTTAAAGTCTTGTGTGCCCTTAACTGTCAAAGTTTTGTTTTATAGGCAAGCACTAAAAAGTCGAGCGCGCTGTCCTACTGACAGCTCTTGTTTCTATTTATAGTAACACAAGCAATCTTAAACCAGGCAGAAGTTTCCTGAATATTTGCATTCTTTGCTATGCCAATTATTAAACTGCAAGCAAATTTGCATGAAAATACCTTAGGCATCTGCATAAACAAATTAATGCAAAACACAAGTTTCCTAAGTTACCTTAAATAACTGAGAATGAAGTAACCAATCAAGGGACAGCACTTATGTAACAAATATAAGAGGGCTCAGACGAATCCAAAATTGTCCTTTCTTCTTCAATTTTTATATACATTTAAAAATTTTCACAGTGGGCCTTTAATTATATTAGGTCAGCTGTAGGTGAAATTGTGATAACAAGAGGGCCATGATGAGCCTATATTGCTCTCCGCAGCACCCAAACACCTTCAATCCCACTCAGGGATGCCAACTGATTTGAGAAATATAACTAATTGTAATGGGAACCTATAGCCATATTTGAATTCGTAAATGAAACTTACTTGTAACATTTTTCTCTTTATATAATCAATGGAAATTACAGCCATAGTTTTCAGAGAAATCAAAATTCGAAGACAGTCAAATAAGATTAATTCCTGAAAAATTATTTCAAAACCATGTTGCAATGCATGGTTAAGTTCTGAAGAAAATTAACTTTTTAAAAGTCTTACTATTTAAACTAACAGAGAAATTAACTAGGCCCTAATGTTCTTTAGGTATCACAAGCTTTAAATTACTTTTAAAGTGTGTATGGGTTAATAGGCTACTAATGTTTCAATTTTTTCACCGCCAAATTTTACATACAGTTAATGGACCTGTCCTTGCGAATACCTGAGTTAAGCGACATCCTGAGCTATGCGACTAAAAATACTCTAAATTCCTCTGTTACGATTTCAAGCAACAAAAGTATATCCTGACTAAAGAGATCACCTGTCTGAAGAGGCCATCTGTCTTAAGAGACCACCACTTCAACTTCCCCTGTATAATCCCTTAAGACAGGTTCAACTATATTTGATAACTATTTAATAGAGTGTTCTGCACTTCCCCCAACCCCTACCCCAACCCAGACCGTTCTGAAAACAGAAAGGAAACTGGTTACAGCATCAATCTGTCAATGACTTATTCACACTCATATCAGGTTCCAGCCTATGAAATAACCGAAACAATCCCTCTGCTTTTTGTGCCATCTTGTCATGTTTAATTAATACAAATCAGTGGCTGAAGTAATATGGCCAGCGTTTGCACCTTACCTTCTCAATTAACACTGATAGTGAACATATCTTCAGGCTTCTTATAGACTCTTCTGCTACACTGGCCTAATCATTTGTGATCAACCAAAGCTCTTACTTATTCAATAGACCAATTAGCCTGACAAATAAGATCTGAAATAGTTCACTTTGCAATAACAGCACATGCAGGGATACAAACATTGATGGATTTCCACTGCCAAATCTGTTCATCTCTCTAAGTTAGTTTCTCTTTTGTTTTCGAATCAGCCTAACAGAACTTGTGTCTTCAGCGCTATATATCCAGTCATGCTAATAAGTATTAATTATTGCTCTGAAAAAAAAAACACTTTCAGGAGTTGTATCAGCTTATTTTGGGAACTTAAGTGAAGTTTGTTTGAGTGAAATGACTATTCCGTAGGGACGAATTGTTGTCTTATTAATTGAATTGCCTTTTATTACAAAAAACTGCAAAATGCTGGATTTTATGACAAAAAGAAAAAAGAAATCTGATGAAAATTTAATGGTGCCATCTCGGCCTGCACTGCAGAATGGATTTGAAACATATAACTATAGTTATTCTACTGCGGAAACCTTCGGTTATGATAAATCATCGTTTGATTCTTGGTAAGTGTATAGTAATTTCCTGTCTGAGATATTTTATGACGCCTTTTCATATTTCCGTCTTGTAACACCATTCATAGAAGAAGAAACAGGCAGAACAGAAAACCATTTCACAATAAATAAACCTCGGTTTTTTGTCAACGTCTTTATAAGAAATGGAACTTTGCAGAATGAAAACATTCAAATAATGCTTTGCTTTTAAAGTAAATTAAGGCAATTAATTATGATTCATTAGGTAGGATAATTAATCGGTCAGGTAGATCTTTTACATTATATTTCTTTAAGCCTTACCATAATGTCCCATGGAATGCTTTTTTTCTAAGAAAAAATTATTCTTTGGTTGTAAGAAATTTAAATACTTTTATTATATAAATATTATTCAGTATATTTATCTGTTTGATTACACATTTTACTCATTATTCATATGTCTCGCCTATCTATAATTTAAAATTTCTGAAATTACATAGGTAATTTTTTCTCAGTCAGACAGGCCATGATATTTCCAGACAATTAAGTTTTTGCATTTTATTTATTCATCAGAAGTTTGTCTAAGAGTTAACAATTATTGCAGTACTGAATTGACCATTTTCATTTGAATAATTTGGAAAACTTTTTACAGTAACTTAATTCCTTACATACACATTTTTTTCTTAATCATACACAATGCAATGCTTAATGTGTCGTTTCTCCAAAATATTAAACAAATTAAATAATTATATTACCAAATTAGTTTTGGTGTATTTATGTTGAAGAGCTAATTTCTAATTCCTTCCTACATAACTGGTTAACTGTGAGCTTTCAACATAAAAATATTGTCTATTAATTTTCTATTTATTTTCTTTGGCTTTCAACAGATATTTAAGTATCTTTTATTTTGTCTCATTTGACTTTCAACTTTGCTAGCTATAGGATATAATTTTTAATTTAGATTCCTTGATTTTCAACATTAATTTTTATTTATAAATTTATTTCACTCAATGACAAGTCTTCTAACATATTATATGCTTATTCAAATCATTTTATTTGGCTTCATGCAATATAATAATAATGTAAATTATTCCATTTATTTCATTTTGATTTAAACATATGTATTATTATTATTTCTTTTATTTTTTTATTAGGATAAAGTCAATTATATAAACTTTGGCTTAATCATAATAAAAAAAAAATAATAACAATATTTATAATAATGAACACTTCATTTAATGAAGTAGTCATTAAGACATATGAGAATGAGGATAATCTTATTTCCAATGAGGCCTTTAATAAATACAATGACACACACACACACACACACACACAAAATGATACTGTTACATTATAAAGATTATATAATTCTAAATTTGTTTTTGCCTGGCTTAATCCTTTCAATAAATTTTTACTCCATGTCTTCAAATTTATTGCGTCCCTCTCCTTACAGCTTTGTGGGCAAACCCCAGGACTGGTCTATGCTTGTGAGATATGGGGTTTATTAACACTAAAAAATCCCACTTGAGCCCAAGATACTACATACTTACAAATTGAGGGTTTATATTATCACAAAACTGTATATGAGAACAAAGAAGGACTTAGGACAGTTTTGCATTCAAACCTTCGAAATGCTCTTGTTACTATATTGGGTAGGTTATTGTTGCTGAAAGTTCAAGGAAAGTTTCCAAAACAATGGCACATTATGCTTGATATGTTAAAGTGGTCTGTTGATGAAGTGTTTTCCTAACAAATTGACAGGCATGTTCTGGTCATTCCGTTCTTGACCACCATGGAAGAAATTATTCTAAAGTGGTCAGATAAACATAGATCTGGCTAGAATCAAGGGTCATGATTGGTTAAAGTAGTCCCAATAAAGTCCTGTAGAGATCAAAGACTTATGTAATTGATGTTTGTTACGATGATTATGCTGATACCTGACAAAGCAGGACAGTGACATGGTGAAGTCATTGTTAACCATGTGATATCAATGTTTTCACACAATTGACCAGTTACAATTAATGATTGCAAGCAGGCCAAATATAATTTCATTTGTTTCCTATTACATATATCTAAAACTATCCACTAATGTCTTGGCTTTCAGGTTATGATCAAGTTGACTGAAGTTGGCTCCAGGCACTGTATGAAATATGATCTTGATCAATAAGAGAACAGAATGTTACATAAAACATTATCTAAATTAACAAAAAACAAATGTCTCTGTCACTGTGCCCTCAGCCAAGAAACATAGTCTAATTAGTGTGGAATAATGACAAATTTCTCTCCTATGGCAAAGTGTATGTGGGACTGAATTTGATATCGGACAGTAAAAAAAATAGCAAAGGTCAACATGTCACCCACATGAAAGAAGTACCATCTTAATAGTACATCTTAATAGTACACATTATCCAAACAGACAGACAGAAGCTTGCAATAACGTTTACTATAATTTTAACATTATGTAAATATAGCCGATATTACTCTTTTGCATGCATAACCTTTGAGTGCATTATCTGTCCACATTTATCAGTAATGTCCCAAGCTTTCTGTGCTGGAAATTTTATTATTTTTGAGAATTGATTATTATCTGAAAATTGTTTATTATTATATTTATTATTTTGCATTATTTATAGTCCTCCATTTTCATAATGTGAAATGTTTGCCTTCATAATATTATAGTTGATATTGAAGTATGTCTTCTGCAGCCTTTTCTCATACTTGACAGGATTGATTTTTCTGGTTGTTGACCAGTGTATAGGGATTATATTTTTATCAAGCATGCCGCTCTCAGTTGCCATTTAAAAAATAAAATTAAAAGAAATGACATACTAATACATAAATATACACTAAAGGCTAAAATCAACAATAGAAGTAAAAATCTAGGTAGAAATTTGCAAAATTCAATTGAAAATGCTGAATTTATGGCACTGCTACACTATATGTTTATATTGGAAATTCAAAAGCGTTTGCATGCAATGCTGTATTATTTAGTCGTGTATTATTTCAAATCTACAGATATACGTGACAGGAATTTATATTGGAACCTTTTTATATGACAATATGTTCTAAAATATTGTTATTTTCATATAGTTTGAAGAACTTTTTTGTTTCACCAAAATCTAAATTGACATATTTATTCATAAATATAGAACTAAATGCCAGCATTAAAATATAAGCAAAAATCTAGGTAGGAGTTTGCAGAAATCAATTAAAAATGTCAGTTGCACGGCACTGCCAAACTATATGTTTATATAAAAATTTCAAAAGCGTTGCAGAATTTGGTAGCATATATTTTAAAATTTAGAGATATATGTGACAGGAATTTTTACTGAAGCCCTCCTAAATGACTATATGTTCTGAAATACGTTATTTACATACAGTTTGAAGAAATTCAGTTTTTTACCAAAATCTGAGAGCGAGCAGCTTTAAGAAACATTATAATTAGCCCAAACCCAAAACGTTAGCAAGACAGGTGAGTGAGTGCCATCTTCTACAGATGGTAAAATCTTTTGGAAAATTTATGAAAGTGAAAATTTTGTATAGATACAAGGAATCGTCATAAAAAGCAATGTTTTGTATTTCTAAACTTTCAACTTGAGGTAGTAGTAAACTTTGTATTTAAACATTGTCAGACCGAGAAGATAATTACCAATCATAGTCTACACTAGTCATAAAAGCACCAACATCTGTTTTCAGCTAGCTAGCAAACCAATCATTCTCTTAACTCATACCTTGCCAGTTACTAAGACTCTTTGATTTTCTGATAAATTGAAACTGGTATGAAAAACATGTAAAAAGAATCTGGATCTATACAAAACCATATTATTTCTGGCTTCATTTTTTCCCTCCTGATGTATTGGCAATGAAATTTGCTGACCAATGGTTTGTTATTATTACCTTGCTAATGAGGTTCTGTGGGTCTATAGAGACTTGTTTGTAAACAACTCCTCTTCATTGACTGTCAGGTGTACAAACAACTCACAATATGTTCTTTTCATTAGGGTAATTCATGACTTAAAAGACAAACAAATAAATGAATAAAATCATGAAACACGTGTTAAAGAACTCAGGTACATGTGTACTGGAACCATTTTCTTGTAATTAATGTAATATCCTTTAAAGATTCTTAAATCAAATAATAACTCTTTCAAGTTAATGCGTACCATCCTGTGAACCTGTTTGTAAAACACTAAAAAAAAAAACTTACTTAATGTGCTATTTGAATTAATATTTCTATGTAACTGGAACAACTGAAGTATTATTCAATTCTAATTCCCTTGGACTGATTAAAAAGAGCTCAATTAAAGCCCCAGGATCACATTGAATTTACTGATATAGTTACATAAATTTATTGACAGGATAATGATAGAATCATGTTCTTTTCACTCTAAAACAATGTTGACATATATACTTGTATTCAAGTTGTTTCTTTAAGAAAAAGAGTTGCCAGAAAGACTTTTTTTTTTGCAATATCATTGAAAACAAGAGCTCCAGTGCGAGCCCCGAAAGAGGGCCTCACACGTGTCCTCTCCATGTGCTCAATAAAGTGCTATGAATTTAAAACCTTCCATGCATACAGAGGATCAGCATACAGATTCCATTACTTTAAACACTAAGTGTACCTTGACCTTTGAGGTAGGGACTTGGGTCTTGCACGGACACATCCGCTTGAGTGCTGACATTTGTGCACAGTTATTTTAAAATCCTTAAAGCATAATAAAGTTATAGTCCGGACACAAAGTATGCATATATACAGGATTCCATTACCTAAAACTCTAAGGGACCTTGACCTTTGTGGTAGGGATGTGGGTCTGCACGCGACACGCGCTTGATGTGCTAGACATTTGTGCCAAATTATTTTAAAATCCTTCAAGGCATGACAAAGTTACAGTCCGGACACGAATGTGTGCATATATGCTATATAGAGGAATCCATTACCTTCAAACTCTAAGAGACCTTGACCTTGAGCTAGGGACGTGGGTCTTGCACGCGACACGTCGTCTTGAGTGCTAGACATTTGTGCCAAGTTATTTTAAAATCCTTCAATGCATGACAAAGTTACAGTCCGGACACGAATGTGTGCATATATGCATATATGGAGGAATCCATTACCTTCAAACTCTAAGATGACCTTGACCTTTGAGCTAGGGAGTGGGTCTTGCACGCGACACGTCGTCTTGATGTGCTAGACATGTGGCCTAGTTATTTTAAAATCCTTCAATGCATGACAAAGTTACAGTCCGGACACGAATGTGTGCATATATAGAGGATTCCATAACCTTCATACTCCAAGGTGACCTTCACCTTTGAGGTAGGGATGTGGGTCTTGCACGCGACACGCCATCTTGATGTGCTAGACATGTGTGCCAAGTTATTTTAAAATCCTTCAAGCAGACAAAGTTACAGTCCGGACACGAATTTGTAAGTGGGGACGCGGAGGCGGACGGACGGGGACAGACGGACAGACGGACAGACGGTGCGATTTTAATATGCCACCCTTTGGGGGCATAATAAAAATACTGCACTATGTTTCTAATATGTAGTTTCTATTTAAAAAAACATGTTTTTGGTACAAATAAGGGTCATTTCTGTCAGTAAGACATCAATCTTGATAAAATGAGAACTACTTGTAAATGTGATCCTGGGACTTTAACTGTTGAGTGCATTATATAACTCCCATCAAATCTGTGTAATATAGTCAGTTACTCTTTCCCCATGCCTCCTCGCCCAGACACATTTACCCTGCCCAAAAGCACTTAGTAACCACACCTTAATATTTTGCTTACAGCATTTAGAATTTCCTTCCACTCCAAACGTTCATACCATAAAGTTTGTCTACAACAGTTCAATAACAACAAATGAAGCATACATTGCATGTTCCCTTTGGCATTTATAATACAACAATGATCAATGAGTCCAGACCGTCAGCATTTATCATTATATTCTAAGGAGCTAAAAATACAGTTTGATCTATACTGTTGTATTCTGAAAAGTACAGTTTCTTTAGGGCAATGTGACAGTGACACATATAATTATGCGTAACCATTGCATTAAATGAAGATCATGCATGCAAAAGAAGATTTTATGTTTACATTATCCAATGAATTTACAAGATATTAATATTGGCCCCTTCTGCTTCATCACTGTCACATTATCCTTACTGAACTGTATGTGTTAGTTGGTCTGTACTATTCTTTTGAAAACAGAAAGATTGACGTGAACGTTGCCACAGGAGATATATTTGCATAGAGCAAATAAGGATGAACTTTAACATTTTTAAATGGAAGCTTATTAAATTTTGTCACCCAATGAAAAGGCTGTATACTACTATAAATTTATCAATTGGGCACATTATTACTTACCTAGTGAAAAATTTTGAACCAATTTCATTACTTTGAATTTAGAATGAAGGAAAAATCAGAATACAGCAATTTCATTGAATGACAAATAAAGTTTGTTTATTTATTACTTTCTCACTCCGGACCTCTTGTAATTTCAGTGTTGATCTTTCTACATGTATTCTAAATGGGTTTCCAACTGTAGACTAACTTTTATACTTTCATCTGATTATAGAACAATTCTTACACTATTATGGCCACAGTAAACATGGGAGATATTTTTATCCCTAGACAAGACATTCAAACTTACATGTATATACACAAGAAACTTACAACAAAAGTCAGGTAAAAAAAGTTGGGTTTTTTTCTGAGAGTAAATAGTATATATTTATTTACATTTTTTTATCTCCATGGCAGTATGAAATAAACATCAGTGTCACACTTACTCACATACCTTCACATCTTGTCTAGACATATAGGATCTAAAAACTAGTGTAGGAACCTATTCCTGTATCTTTACTATGACAAAGACAGTTACAAACATGCAATTGTACTTTCTCTTATTGTGGCTCATTTAGTACTTCTATATACCTGTATTTATTAATCTCAAAATTATAGTACTCAGGTGTTTGCAAGTTTTGTTTGATTATCACAAATTACCGGTATCAAAGAATCAAGTCAAGAAAATCTGTGTGATACAGATGCCAGACAGAACATAAGCACGGCCGACCAAAACATTCGTTGGGTAGTTACACCCCAAAAATGTAGAACCACCTTAGCACACCCAAAAAGCCCTTTTATACATATAGTGATACTTTATAGCCGAAAATTGCACCAGTAGGACACACCCCTGCTGTAGGATTTTGTTTACATTCTGTCAAAAAATCAATATTTTCAGATAGCCACAGAACACCGTAAAATTAATCAGAAAATTAATAAACTATTTTTGTTAGTTCAACCATTGTACTTTCGATTTTAATTCTAGAAAACTTTAGTGCTACTAATCATTTTAAACCAACAGAGACCACAGATATCTAATAGGCCGCAAGTTCCCTACACAAATTGGCTGGTTCCAAGTCCCACCGATTTATGAAGTCATACCTAAATAGGATGACTACACTAAACTTTTCCATAGACTTACTGTATAACATTTAAGCACGGTCCGCATACCAAAACATTCGTGGTAGTTACACCCCAAAAATCTGTAAACCACCTTAGTCACACCCAAAATGCCCTTTTTATATACATATAGTATACTTTAGCCGAAAATTGCACCAGTAGGACACACCCCTGCTGTAGGATTTTTGTTTACATTCTGTCAAAAAATCAATATTTTCAGATAGCCACAGAACACCGTAAAATAATCAGAAAATTAATAAACTATTTTTTGTTATGTTCAACCATTGTACTTTGATTTTAATTCTAGAAAACTTTAGTGCTACTAATCATTTTAAACCAATCAGAGACCACAGATATCTAATAGGTCCGCAAGTTCCCTACACAAATTGGCTGGTTCCAAGTCCCACCGATTTAGTGAAGTCATACCAGATGTAGTCACTGAGCAGGTGTCATCATAGAGTGGATGATACAGAAAGGTGTAGCACATGCAAAAGCTATGTAAATCAACCTGTATCAGTTGTAGTACATTTAGACAGCCTAGGATAATATCACAATTCCAGGTTAAATTAGGCAAAATATAGACATAGCAAAGATAGGGAGTTAGTAAAGCATGAACAAGGTCATTTAGACCTTGCGTCAGATCTGTTATCCTGCTACTCATGCTGTAACCTTGACCTTGCATGACAGATCTGTTACCTTGCTATTCATGCTGTAACCTTGTCCTTGCATCAGATCTGTTACCCTGCTACTCATGCTGTAACCTTGACCTTGTGTCTGATCTGTAACCTTGCTACAAATGCTGTAACCTTGACCTTGCATCAGATCTGTTACTTTGCTACTCATGCTGTAACCTTGACCTTGCATCAGATCTGTTACCCTGCTACAAATGTTGTAACCTTGACCTTGTGTCAGATCTGTTACCTTGCTACTCATGCTGTAAACTTGACTGTGTGTCAGATCTGTTACCCTGCTACTCATGCTGTAAACTTGACCTTGTTTAGATCTGTTACCCTGCTACTCAGGCTGTAACCTTGACCTTGCATCAGATCTGTTACCCTGCTACTCATGCTGTAACCTTGTCCTTGCGTCAGATCTGTTACCTTGCTATTCATGCTGTGACCTTGACCTTGCATCAGATCTGTTACCCGGCTACTCATGCTGTAACCTTGACCTTGCATCTGATCTGTAACCTTGCTACAAATGCTGTAACCTTGACCTTGCATCAGATCTGTTACTTTGCTACTCCTGCTGTAACCTTGACCTTGCGTCTGATCTGTAACCTTGCTACAAATGCTGTAACCTTGACCTTGTGTCAGATCTGTTACCTTGCTACTCATGCTGTAAACTTGATCTTGCATCAGATCTGTTACCCTGCTACAAATGCTGTAACCTTGACCTTGTGTCTGATCTGT
Source organism: Saxidomus purpurata (assembly GCA_022818135.1). Classification (NCBI taxonomy): domain Eukaryota; kingdom Metazoa; phylum Mollusca; class Bivalvia; order Venerida; family Veneridae; genus Saxidomus; species Saxidomus purpurata. The sequence continues at coordinate 34,901,154 of JAFMSR010000011.1, forward strand.
AACCTTGCTACAAATGCTGTAACTTTGACCTTGCATCAGATCTGTTACTTTGCTACTCATGCTGTAACCTTGACCTTGCATCAGATCTGTTACCCTGTTGCTCAGTGGTTAGGGTGTTCGCTCTGGAACGAGAGGTCCCGGGCTCAAATCCCAGCCAGAGTATGAGGCGTGTCCTTGGGAAAAGACACGGATACCACATATGCCTCAGTCTATCCAGCTGTAAATTGGTAGCAGCGACGAAATACTTGTTGACTCTCACGAGCGAGCGTGATTATATCTGGAATGAGTGTCTGAGAGCGATTAAATAAAGCTATGGAGCTTTCTTCGTGATCAAACTAAAATAAATTCGTATAAACTAAACTCATGCTATAATCTTGACCATACGTCAGATCTGTCATCCTGCTACTCATGCTGTAACCTTGACCTTGCATCTCCTATCCTTGCTGTGACCTTGACTGCATCTGCTGTCTTTGCTGTGACCATGACTGCATCTGCTATCCTTGCTGCGGCCTTGACTGTAGACATGCATATGCTACTCATGCTGAAATCTTTTGAAGTTTTCTGATTTGTTGCCAAAGCAACCACAGTCATGCACGGAATGGAATTCTTCGAACACCTTTGGTAAAGTCTCATGCAAGAAACATCCCTCCCAAATTTCAACAAAATTGCCAAAGTGGTTTCAGAGGATATGTTGTTTGAACGAAATGTTGGACGGACGGATGTTAAGTGAATATAGCTCACCTGGACGAGCTAAAGAGAAAACCTGAGAAGTCAAGCAAACTTTCTTTGTTTTACCAATTTCACAAGTTCATCTTAAAGCATGTTTTATTTCAATTCTTACATAGCATTTAACTGCTGCAAAGATAAAAAAAGTACATGGTTGTTTGTAAAAAAAAAAATGCAAAAATTGATGTAACACAATTCATTTTGTATTTCTTTTCCTTTGTGTGTTTTTTTTTACTATCCTGTGCTGCCAATACAATTAACAGTTGGGCCCTTTGTAAGGAAGGGAGTTGAAAAGGCTTTTATTATGATAGATATGACAAGTTCCAATGAAACTATGAATGATTTCTTTTACATTCATGTCGCCATACCTGAGTAAGTTAATCAGAAGGTTTATCAGTAACCAGATGTTCATAATCAATAAAATGTATTCAATTTATCAATTACCTGGACTTTGTGAAAGTGATAATCCAACACATGTGGGTATGACAAAAGGATGTGTTGATGTGGTTACTAACATTAAAGAAATGAAATGAAACATAAAAGTACAATGATGTAGTTTTATTGTATGCTACAGACAAGTGTATAAAATGATCATTGAAATCAGAGAATAATAAAACTTTACCTTATAAAATATAAGATAAATTAAAAAGCATTTTGCTAAATAAATTTACATTACATTTATCATTAAACATTAATTTATCCCAAAGCATTAACCTTTATCCCACAGAATTACATTAGTCATTAAAAGTTACCTTATCTTAAATTTAAACATCATACATTTCATTAATTTATCCAAAAATATTACATTGATCCAAAAGGACTTCATTAATGATTGCTTTATCCAAAAGCGTTCCATTGATCCCATAGTAAAATATTTATCATCTAACATAACTTTATCCTAAAGCATAATTGCCATAGTCCCACAGCATTACACAATCATTAAAAATTACTTTATCCAATAACATTACATTGATCTAAATGCATAATAGTAATCATTAAACATTACATTATCTAAACATTACATTGATCCAAAAAATATGTCAATAATCCTTCCTCATATTGATTCACAAAATTACAATTATCATTTAACAATACTTTGTCCAAAATTATAATTAACTTATCCACAGCATTACACAAAATCATAAATGATTACTTTATCAAAGAACATAAATTATTATTGATCCAAAATCTACACATTAATCATAAATCATTACTTTGTCCCAAAGCTATGATTAATTTAATTTTATCATTTAGCATTACTTTATCCACAAACATTACATTGATCAAAATTAATTACATTACTTCATACCAATTTTTGACATTAAATTCATGTGAAATACTTAACTTAATTAAAAGTCTGGAAACAAGTAAAGCATTTTGGGTTTATTTCTTGCTCTCATAGTTCAGTGCAGATCAAGGCCAGTTTGGATGCAAATAAACTGGTCCAAGAAATGCTGAAATAATTTCCTGAACATCATAAATACATGGCATGTTGATTAGTACACCATAGTTAAATTGTTTACAGATCGTTTGTTTCTTTATTACAGAGACTCTTTCAGAATTATTCTTAGAAGAGTAGTATTATTCTTAGAAAGGTTCTTTGGTTGGTTTGTGGCAGTGCTTCTTCTGGTATTGATGGTGTGTTTAAAAGCGATTTGAACACCTAGCTTTTAGTTGTAAAAAGTTTAAAATGCTACAGAGTGTTTATGTCAGTTTGATACTGGGTTTAGATTCTATGTATTAAAATAAATTATTGCAATATTTGTAAAATTCATGTGCAATTTTTTTTTTCTAAATCATGACAGCCTCTTCAAAATTACTTGAGGTATCTTGATGTATCTTGTACAGCTGATCAAGATAGTTGAAATTATATTTTTCACTGGTCCAATATTTTCCACAGATTAATATTTATTCAAGTTAAAAAAAAGTTTTTTTTCTCAGAACTGCACTTTGAGCATTCGAAACGAAGCTACTGTACCTTTCCTTTACTCTTCATTTAGCTCTATGTTTTTAAGTGATTTATGTGTGTCTAATGTTTGTGTCTAAATATACTACGTTCCGTTTCCGCAAAAGTTCAAAATATACAAACTTCAACAGACAAAATCTTTGTTGAAGACGGCATTTACTGTTTGTTACATTGCCATACAATGATATTCCTTAGTGACAAGAATACGCAGAAACCTGCACGATATATGAAGGTAGCGAGAGTAATTTGACAGCGATGTTTGCCAACTAATAATACAAACAGCCTGTGTACATACTGTCTGTTACCCAACATCTACCTACTGTATGTTACCATCATTACATACAGAATTTTTGCTATTACTATATCACAAATCCTTTTTTTTCTTCTGCTTAGTTTTCTTATTAATATACATATTGTATAGTGTTTTCCGTAACATGGATAATTTACTGCTGGATTTACTTCAAAACTGAATGTAACAAACAAATTAATACATCATTACATGTAGAGAGTAAATCACAGTTAATTGTGGAGGAAAGAATTAGAAATACATTTTCATACGTATTTTTTCTTCAAGGCTCACTTGACTCTTAAATGAAAATAAAAGAATAAAGTTAAAAGAGTTATTTCTGTGGAGTTTTTAAACGAGTTTAAAAGAAAATGCTCAATAGCTTTAATCGTTGGGAAACATTTGGTTAACCATTCTCAGAGTTGCTTATACCATAGAAAAGTGGGATGCTCACTTTGTTTGACTTTTATTCCATTAAATCAAAGAAATACACTCTGCCATTACATCAGGAAAATTGTACCAAGTATGATATTGTATCTCACATAGAAACAAAACAGTTTTTGATAGCATTCAGAAAAAAAAACATGTGTATTTCAAATTGCATAAAGTGTAACTGGATCTTAATGTGAATAAAAATGTCCCCGAGTTACATCCTAAAATAATATCAATGAGTGAAAATACACATGGGAATACTACAGAAAATATTAGTGTAGATGTGTCTCAAGACAGGTTGGTATTTCATTTAATTCTTATAATTACTTGAGTTATTTTCTTTTGTATTGACTTATATAGGTCTACAAGAAACATTCCTAAATTTAGTAAATACTACATCATAGAGTTATTATGACATCATATGATAGACGAAACAAGATATTGCAATATTGTTCAGAAATGACTGTTTTACTAAGTACAAAAAAGTAGTTTTAGAAAATTGTTGATAAATGTAACATTTTAACATTTTACTTATTTGGAAATGGTAAGAGTTATTTAAGTATTTTCATAAAGGTCCACCTCCGTGGTTGAGTGGTTATAGAGTTACTGACTTGAAATCACTGTAACCCCTCCTAGAATGAGGGACATGGGTTTGAGCCTTGTGCTGACAGACCACATCACATATTGTCATAAAGCGGAAGAAAATGTTCATCTATCACATCAATGAAGAATTTGTGAATTTTTGTCATATGCAAGTTCATGAGCACTCTAGTAATTTGATGTGACAGTACCAGGGAGAGACCTGGAAGGTTACGGCATAGGCACCTATAGTACACAATGAGGGAAAGGGTCACAATAAGGCAGTTAGAAAACATTTTTCTCTGAAAGTTTGAAATATGTCAAAGAAAACAATTAACCTGTCATCCAGATCAGTACAGTAAACTCTGAATATAGCAACTACGGATAGAGGGAAATTCTGGATATAAGGAACAAATTGTCTTGGCCCGATATTTTTCACTGCTTATAATATATTTTACATGAAAATGCTATACGAATATAATTAATATACTCAAGATATAAGGAACAAACTGAAGTGGTCCCAAAGAGTTTATTGTATGCTGCATCTTCAAGATAATGTTTGCCCGGGCTCCTTCAAGTCTAACATATACATTACTTTAAATTATATTTCTGAAATTTAAAGGAAATAACATGTACAGCATTGTAACTGTTGAGTTTATTTTGTTTTACTTCTGGTCACTTATAATGGTAGCAATATTGATGCAACAGACTGTGAAATCTAAAGTCTATATTAAGAGATAATAAATTCATTCATTTATTTTCTTTCCTCTTTTGATGCAATCCCCTTGGGTACCATAATGTTAGGTAAACCAAGATGACCAGACTTTCTAGTAAATATAACCTAATGGCCTTTTCTGTACTTACAGAAGCCTCATTTTCAGTTAGCTGCAAATCTCAGCAATAACTTGATTATAGTGTAAATGATTAAATGATTTGTTTCAGCTATTAAAGCAATATAAGCGTATAATAACTATCAGAGTGAGGCTGTGATATATTACTTATACACTATCATACATTTAGTATAAACAATGTTTACAATATATACAGTTATACTCTTTTAGAATACATAAAATTACATTTAACAAAAATGATCAGAGCCAAATGCTTTAATATTATAGCTGAAACTAAAAATCTATTGCATGTATTCAAATTACAGTGTGTGTCTTAAAAAATATTCTGGGGTGACTAACTCAAAAGCATCGAAGCTGATCTTAAGGTCACATTAAGGCTATCGTAAGCATTTTTTCCGCTAACTTAAAAGCCTACTAACTTACGATTAACCGTAAGTCTCGATCACCTTTACTAAAGGTGGCAAAATCGACCCCTTGACATCATTCAATTGGTATTTATAAAGCCTGAGTCTTAATATTTCTATGATAAAACATTACATTTGTACAGATATCATAAACGCTCATTGTTACAAAATAAATTTAAAATTGTGTGTGAATAATATGAAAAGAGTGAAAAAACGCAAAACTGAATTGGCTAGAATATATGATATGCCCAATAGTACATTGTCGGCAATACTAAATAAAAGGGAAACAATTGTCTAGGAATACCATGCAGACATGAACTTCATTTCCAAAGCGCATGCACTGCAGTTCTGCAAACTTTTAAGAAGTAGACTGTGCTTTGTTTGAATGGTTTAAGGACGCTAGGGCCTGTAATGTCCCAATCAATGGCTGATTCTACAAAATACATGAATAAGGTCTCCATATCGGCAAAGATTTTTAGATGGACAATAATAAATAACAGCTTAAACATTATATCATTCACCTCTGCATCAAAACTAGCTGATATTAAGGACTAACTGAAAACAGTTTTATAAATGTAAACAGTATGGATATATTGAGAAGATTATTGAATACTCAATACCACAAACAATAGCACCAACAATTGACATGTACATTGAATAAGCTTGTGTGAAAAGCATGCTCATAGATAAAGATGAATAGAGATGAATGGAGATAGATCCCTCGCGGTCTAGTTTCATCAGGTCACATATGGCACTTGACAAAAAAGCTGTGCTCTGCTTAATTAAGAGTTAAAAAAATATATTTATAATACATTCAGGGTAACAATTATAGATCTTTATAACTCTTCAATAGGAGATATGTAAATCAAAAACAACATACTAAGTCTTGATGGTACAAATTTATCATTTGTTACCTTTGACTTCAAAATTACTTGTTTGTTATATATTTTAGTTTGATATGATATACATTTCATATAAGGAATTTGTTATATATACGGATATTAGGAACTCGGGATATAAGGAACAGATTTGATCGGTCCCAAGGAGTTCGTTATAAGTGGAGTTTACTGTATACAACATGTATGTAGTTTCACTTTTCCATTCCCACAAATCAAGCAGCTAGCTTCTTTTGAATAACAATTCTAGAATAAAATAAGTTGTGTTTGCTTTACGTGTCTTTAGCCCTTACTATGCTGATGGCAAATGATTCTGTCTTTGTGATCAGTGCAGATCATGATCATCATGCACATCCGTGAAGTCTTTTCAGTGGCCACCCTATTGAACAATTAATCAGGTACTGTCGAAATCGAAAGATACATCTATCCATTGTAAAAATCAGCAGGCGAAGGGTTAAGGAAATATTTCCCCACACCCGCAACACCATAAGTTTAATTGTCATCATTGCATGAGGGTTGTATGGTTTGTAACCTTGTATATGGCATTGCCCCACAACTATACATCATACTGATGCTTCCCACTAAGTTTGATGAAAATCCAACAAGGGAGTTAGGAGATGAAGATCAATTTTTATCTAGTAGTCGAGCTAAATAAAATTAACAAATGAAATCACGTCATAACTTTGACTTTTTTTTATCAGAATTCAGGCTTAGACAACAAATTCCAAGTTCTAATAGTGATCTAACGTTTGTGCAAAAGATCATAATGACTAGCACATGATTATCTCTACCAGATACATTATTCAATAATTGTGCAGACTGCAATAACATTATCACAACAATAACTCTTGATAGTTAGAACTGTGGAAGAAGGTGCTAGCAGTATTTTTGTTTAATCTGACACATACCAATATTGTTATTCAGATTACAAGTACAGCTTTCTGATGTACAGTTATACAGTTATACAGTTATGACATTACAATTACAAAGTTTTGGGATTACAATAACACTTCTTTGGAATTACAATAACAAAATTTACAAATTTTTGAAAATACACTTACACTATAGGAAATTACCATTTCTAATTCATGAAATTATAATTGCAAATTGCTAGAATTACAATTACACTCCTTTAATTTACAATGACTTAAATTTACAAAATTCTTAAATTACAAAATTAAGAAATCGCCATCGCTAATTCATGAAATAATAATAGCAAATTGCTGGAATTACAATTACATAACTATGAAATTACATTTACAACGTTCTGAAACACCATCTACTGTACATTCTTCTGAAAATACAAATACAAACTTCAGAAAGTGATTGTTTAGGCCATGCAGTGTAGAATTCAACCAGATACATTTCCTGCTGTTAGGTGCTTAAACAGTACACTTACCTGATTAAGTTTTAAATTATTGCATCTTCATGATATCTGAACACACACACACAAATCTGAATTCTAATATGTCAATTTAGGTTTTCGTCATTAGAAGCCAAATCTTGGGGGTAGGTATGAAAACATGCAAAATGTGTGAACAAGTCTCAGTCATAATTGCAATATAACAAGTAATATTTCAGATGTTGTGTTTCTCTGCTATTTGCCTGTTGCAGAGCTTCAGTACATGTACAACAACAACCACTTACTCCTATAGTCCTAGACACTGTGATTTTAGTTGTGCACTACTTGTAACATATTTACTTATTCAATGCCACCTTTCCATTAACAAAGAGAAATCTTTCTAAATTTTTCACATAAAAAGGGTTAATTCCCAAACTCACCTATTTTAACATTTTTACTTATTCAATGCCTGAGTCATTAGTAAAACTTTCCATTAAGGAAGAGTAATCTTTCTAAATTTTTCACATAAAAAGGGTTAATTCCCACGCCCACCTATTTTAACATTTTTACTTATTCAATGCCTGAGTTATTAGTAAAACTTTCCATTAAGGAAGAGTAATCTTTCTAAATTTTTCACACAAAAAGGGTTAATTCCCATGCTCACCTATTTTAACATTTTTATTGATTCAATGCCTGCATGAGTTATTAGTAACACTTCCATTAAGGAAGAGTAATCTTTCTAAATTTTTCATACAAAAGAGGTTACTTCCCTTGTTAGCAATATTCAAATCTAAGGCTTTCTGGATAGGCACTTTATTTTAATTTAATGTGAAGATCAGTAGCATGCATTTAGGGGAATCTGATAGTTATCTGCAAAACAATTATTCAGTACTTCATGAAGTTATATAAATTTTTTCAATTAGCAAGAGTACATGTGTTGCAAAAAATGTAGAAAACTCAAATATATTTTTGATGGCTTTTCCTTTTGAAAATTGCACAACAAAGAAACAAATAATCCAGAACTCTGAATCTTGGCAAGCTACACAAAGTCAAGTCTTCCTTTTAGCTTGAACCTTTACTGTTTACAGCCTCGTTAATGTCTCTAAAAAGAGAACTGTGATGACCCTGAATCGCTTGCCTAAATGAATGACTGATAACAGTTTAGGTACAACATGGGTGTCTTGTTTGTAGCACACTTGGCACAACTTGACCAATTTAGAATTAAACTACTGTATTGTAGAGACGTCATATTTATTTAAGCAGATTCTGGTTAAAATACCTATCAAAAGTAAAGTTCTAGAAATATCTGTTTTTTTCTGTCTTGATAAAAAAAGTTGTCTGAGTGAGACCGTTGGGCGATATGAGTCGCTGACTTGAAACCAGTCTGTAACTTGTCACAGATCGAGGGTCATGGGTTCGAGCCCTACAACCAGCCATGTCTCTTTATGTTAGCAAGTTGGCAGTTTTTTATGACTTTAAACTTGTACAAAAACAACTACAATCAAAACAAGCCAAGTATTAATCTTACAATGGATTTTACCATAAAAATTATGCATTGTGGAAAGAGACAATAATGAATCGCCTGAAAATATTACTGTTTTATTACTTGTAAATCTTTATATAAATGGGAATACCTTAGTTGAATTTAGCCATGATTATTTTTTTGAATGACTAAAGAAGAAATGATTAACAACTTGTGTTTAGTCCAATGAGAGAGTATAGCATTTCAGATGTTTACACACATACAGAACATTCTTAGGTGCTAAGAAAACGTGCAAAATGCATCATCAACATAGAAAATAATTCAATTACTCGTACCTGTGTAAAAAAATATGTATTGTTTTTGAATATGTAAGTTAAAATTGCAAATTGGAAAAACAATGGGCTATAAATGTCAGACTGTAACAGCATGCACCAATCTCAAAACAGGAATATCAAGCAGGAAAACATGAAACTACTGTTTGCAGTCTGTACATACATTAATTCCTGTTTTATTATGACATTACCACAGAACTGTCAAACATGTCACTGAACAATTGCTAACACAGGTGTGCCATATTTCAAGCGCCCTAGCCCAAAAACCTCAGTCTAATTCCTTTTCCAGATCTATGATGTTGCCAGAAAATTACGCTAGCCTGATATTTTACATTTTCAAAATCTGTTTTTCGATTATGTTCTAAGAATAAATTTCCCTTCTATACTCTTTAAGTATTGGTTTGTTACGATTTCCATCAAGCAAACTTAATTTTTTATTGTTTCAATGGCCCAATAATGATTCTTGTACAATTTTCCCCTAAAACAACATAATAATATTGTTAATAGGCTATCTTTCTAATTTATTAAACTACTTAAACATCTTGCTGACTGATCTTGAGTGTAGATACACCTGCAAACGTCCTAATTAGGAGTGTAGAATAAATATCTTTGTAAGTGTTTTCACTTTGAGTGTATAGTAAAATCTTTGTAAGTGTTTCCATTATAAGTGTATAGTTAATATCTTTGTAAATGTTTCCACTTTGAGTGTAGAGTAAATACATTTGTAAATGTTTCCACTTTAAGAGTATAGTGAATATCTTTGTAAATGTTTCCACTTTAAGTGTATAGTAAATATCTTTGTAAATGTTTCCACTTTAAGTGTATAGTAAATATCTTTGTAAATGTTTTCACTTTGAGTGTAGAGTAAATATATTTGTAAATGTTTCCACTTTAAGTGTATAGTAAATATCTTTGTAAATGTTTCCACTTTAAGTGTATAGTAAATATCTTTGTAAATGTTTTCACTTTGAGTGTAGAGTAAATATCTTTGTAAATGTTTCCACTTTAAGTGGATAGTAAATATCTTTGTAAATGTTTCCACTTTGAGTGTAGAGTAAATATATTTGTAAGTGTTGCCACTTTGAGTGTAGAGTAAATATATTTGTAAGTGTTGCCACTTTGAGTGTAGAGTAAATATATTTGTAAGTGTTGCTGCTTTGTGTGTAGAATAAATATATTTGTATGTGTTGCCACTTTGTGTGTAGAGTAAATATATTTGTAAGTGATGCCTGTTTGAGTGTAGAGTAAATATATTTGTAAGTGTTGCCGCTTTGTGTGTAGAGTAAATATATTTGTAAGTGTTGCCTCTTTGTGTGTAGAGTAAATATATTTGTAAGTGTTGCCGCTTTGTGTGTAGAGTAAATATATTTGTAAGTGTTGCCGCTTTGTGTGTAGAGTAAATATATTTGTAAGTGATGCCTCTTTGAGTGTAGAGTAAATATCTTTGTAAGTGTTGCCTATTTGAGTGTAGAGTAAACACTTTCAAAACTGTTACTCTTTGGGTGTAAAGTAAAAACGTTCAAAAGTACTGCCTATTTGAGTGTTGATTGAAGGTTCTAAAGTGATTTGCTACCTTAATTGAGTATACTATCAAAGTTGTAAAAATCTTGCTCATTTGAGTGTAGAGTAAAATTTAATGTGCCCACATTTTTTCAATCTTCAGAGCATAGTGATTTTGAGACTGTATTCTTAAATAGAAAGTCTCCCAAAATCTTGCTGAAATTTCATAGGAGGCTGAAAGTCCTACAGAATCTGGTTGCTTATTCAAGTGTATCAATAAAAGTGGTGAAAATCTTGTCTGTTTTAAGTATAGCCTGCAAATGTACCAAAGGATTTTGCTGATTTCAGTGCAGAGTAAGTCTTACAATTGCTAACTTTGTGTGTACAGAACAAAATCCTCAGAACTTGATTATGATATTTCTAAATGCATAGTGTATTTTCTTTGATTTACCAATGGTATGTAACCAATCAGGATGTATTGGCATACAATGGCACCAATCCCAGTTATGTAAACTTGGTATTAAGGTGTTGGCCATCCTAGAGGTAACGTTTGTTGAGTACATAATGCAGTCATGGAATTAACTCAACAAAAGAAACAAATACTGGCTTTTCTAGGCAATGGGCTGAACAGTGACTCAGTACTGGATTCCTACCAGTTCTTGGGCGGAAAATGAACATTTTTGTATTTATTGTAGCAACAAATACTAGTAAACCCATAAAATTTACCCAGGATAAACTTTGGTATTCTGATGACATTATAAACTTGTTAGTTTATCGACTGTGTCCACAGCTATTTTATAAATAAGGCCAGAAAAGGGGTACAATTTCTCTCTTTAAAGCCACATCGGGCAACCAATTATCGGGCACTCAACTTTGTGCAAAGCACTATTCCCAACAATGTTTAGTACTTGTTTTACTATTTTAATTACATGTACGAAAAAACCCAATAAATATAAGTATATTCCATTCAAGATACACATCATTTAACTTGCATTATAATTTACATTTATAGTGTTCATGTTCACAAGGATGGAATATGAACAGTAATGATTTTTCTTGCCCATGCTGATCCTTAAAAAAAGAAAAAAAGGGAAGCCAAAAAATAATATTAGCGTCGTGTGATGTTTTAAAAATATGAGAAGATTTAGGTACCTTTTTAGGTACTTTAACCGAAAGAACAATCGTCCAAGTGACATGATTTCGTAATCTAGGACCTTGAGTACGGTATAAAGCCGGTACGGTACGAAACATAAAATCGCCCAATGGTAGAAATCCAGTATGCTTTCTAGAATTTTTTGTCATTGTAAATGTGGAAGGTTCTCACCACTGTCAATGTAGGAGGTTTGTCACAGTAAATGTAGGAAGTGTTATCACAGTCAATGTAAAGAGTTAGACACAGTCAATTCGGGAGGATTTTGTCCCTGTCAATGGAGGAGGCTTTTTTCAGTCAATGTAGCAGTTTTTGTCAGTCAATTTGGCAGGCTTTTGTTTGTCATTGTCAATGTTGGCAGCTTTTGTCACATTCAATGTGGGAAACTTTTGTCACAGTAAATGTGGGAGACTTTTGTCACAGTAACTGTGGGAGGATTATGTCACAGCCAATGTGGGAGGCTTTTAGAACAGTCAATGTGGGATACTTTTATCACAGTCATTGTGGGAGGCATTTAGAACAGTCAATGTGGGATACTTTTGTCACAGTCAATGTGGGATACTTTTGTCACAGTCAATGTGGGAGGCATTTAAAACAGTCAATGTGGGATACTTTTGGAACAGTCAATGTGGGATACTTTTATCACAGTCATTGTGGGAGGCATTTAGAACAGTCAATGTGGGATACTTTTGGAACAGTCAATGTGGGATACTTTTATCACAGTCATTGTGGGAGGCATTTAGAACAGTCAATGTGGGATACTTTTGTCACAGTCAATGTGGGATACTTTTGTCACAGTCAATGTGGGAGGCATTTAGAACAGTCAATGTGGGATACTTTTGTCACAGTCAATGTGGGAGGCGTTTAGAACAGTCAATAAGGGATACTTTTGTCACAGTCAATGTGGGAGGCATTTAGAACAGTCAATGTGGGATACTTTTGTCACAGTCAATGTGGGAGGCTTTTATCACAGTCAATGTGGGATACTTTTGTCACAGTCAATTTGGGATACTTTTGTCACAGTCAATGTGGGAAACTTTTGTCACAGTCAATGTGGGATACTTTTGTCACAGTCAATGTGGGATACTTTTGTCACAGCCAATGTGGGATACTTTTTTCACAGCCAATGTGGGATACTTTTTTCACAGTCAATGTGGGATACTTTTGTCACAGCCAATGTGGGATACTTTTGTCACAGCCAATGTGGGATACTTTTGTCACAGCCAATGTGGGATACTTTTGTCACAGTCAATGTGGGAAACTTTTAGAACAGTCAATGTGGGATACTTTTGTCACAGTCAATGTGGGATACTTTTGTCACAGCCAATGTGGGAGGCGTTTAGAACAGTCAATGTGGGATACTTTTGTCACAGTCAATGTGGGAGGTTTTTGTCACAGCAATGAGGGAAGCTTCTGTCACAATCAATGGGGAAGCCGTTATTTACAGACAATGGGACATGCTTTTATCACAGTCAAAGGGACATGCTTTTGTCATAGTGTTATAGGTAATTTCACATATAATTAAAAGACTGTTAGTGTTTATAGGAAGTCACACTGTTCATCAAATACACCATAGTGCAATGTACTGAGAAAACTCCAAACACACCTCTGACTGCATTCATTTTACACATTGTTCACATTTTATTACCACAATTACTTTAGCACTAATTGAACACTACCATAATCACATATACCTGTCTGTCAGGGTTACAAGAGGCTTTCCAGGAATTACATTTTCTTCATATTTCATCTCAAGATATTTCATTACAGGGGTATGTAACAGATTACACATGAAAGAAAAATTAAAGGCAATACAGTTATCATCAGTTGTAACACCTTCTGAAGATTGCTAATTCCTTGCTCTAACTTTAAGAACTGGTAACCCAGCTGGAGAGAGTTGCTGCCAAGCTTGATGCCTGAAACAATATCTATAATTTCGCAACAAGGGCTAAATAACTTAAATGTGAGTTTTTCAGGTTGCCATGGAAATTGTTTTGAAAATTTCATTTTAGTAAATAAATTTCACAGCACTTCTTGTCTGAGTCATGGTTAATTCAGAAGTTTCCATGTATACTTTTGTACGAGTCAAAGTGCATGCTTTCATTAAGCAGTTAGTAAAAATAAAAGATGACCAAAAATCTGGCATTTAAATTATGGACCACAGTCTACAGAAGTAGACCTTTTGACCTACAACTCTTAAAATAATTTTCCATGTTGATTTTGAGTTGCTTGTACCTCACAGATTACCCACAAAACAACACTGAGCCACTCTGACTGAGACAATCTGCTTTTAAATGAGTTTTGATTTATTAGCCTCCTAGGTTGAATTATGATTATTTATACATTAACATGTTACAACAGATAAATACTTCTCACCCACATAATTCCTGCTATTTCAAGAAAATTAAAATTCTGATATCCAGAAAATTACCTAAGCATCTTCAAAGTGTTTATTTTTTGCAATGTGCTTAAGTACTGATTGCAGAAATTCCATAAATAATTACCTAACAACCCTAGTAATACAGGTGAATCAAGATTTCATATCAAACAAGAACTATTATGTAACTAAAGCATAACCTATTGTAAAGACACAGTCTTACCTATTTAACAGAAGTGGACAATTTTTAGCTGGTGTCTGCATAAAACAGGTATATTGAGTAAAGATGTCCTATAATACTTCATCCTTGGGGCTAATTGTTCCATAAATTGATAAAGTAGCACAGATGGAGACAATTTTCAATTGGGAGGCAATTAAACTGAAGTAATGGTGACTGTATGTAAACAAATATTGCAGGGATTTATACAGATAGACTGGACACAGTTGTCACAGTCAAGGGGTTGCGTTTAGAACAGTCAATAAGGCGATAATTTGTCACAGAATTGGGAGCCTTTAGAACGTCAATAAGGCACACAAGAGCGCGGCGTTTAGAACGGTCAATAAGGATACTTTTGTCACAGACATTTGGGAGGCATTGAGAACATCAATAAGGGACACTTGTCACAGTCAATGTGGGACGTTTACAAAATTCAAAATGAAACATTTTCACAGTCTAATGTGGGAGGCATTTAGAACAGTCAATGTGGATACTTTGTCACAGCAATGTGGGGCGTTTAACAGTCAATAAGGGATCTTTTCAATCTCAATTGGGATGTTTAGAACAGTCAATAAGGGAACTCTTGCCCCAGCAATGTATCGGTTTAGACAGGCATATGGGATCTTTTGTCACAGTCATGCCGGTGTTTAGAACAGTAATTACTTTTGTCACAGAAATGATGGGATACATTGAGGCCAGTCAATAAGGATCTTTTGTCACAGCAATGTTTTAGGTTTAATTACCGGCAAGTGTGGGAACAATTAATAATGAATACGGTTTTGTTTCAGAGAGGGAAGCTTCCCAACATCTGAGGAGCTGTAATTTTCAGTCAATACTCTATTGCTGACAAATGGACATGCTTTTGTCAAAACTGTTATAGGTAATCACATATAATTAGAAGACTTGTATTGTTTATATGAAGTCAAACTGTTCATGCAAATGTTCCATAGAGTAATCCACTGAGTAAATGCAAACATTGGTCTATTTTAAACATGGACATTTGATACCAAAAATACGTCACTAATTGTACTACATGTCACATGTACTGATATCAGGGTTACAAGAGGCTTTGCAGGAATTACATTTTCTTCGTATTTCGTCTCAAGATATATTACAGGGTAGTAACAGATTACACATGAAAGAAAAAAACCAAAGGCATTAAGGTTCAAAAGATGTATTACCTTCTAAGAGCTGTTTCCTTTCTAAGTTTGAGAACGGAAAGGTGGAGAGGTTGCTGCCAGGGAAATTTTTAGAAAATGAATAAAATATAGTGTAAAATTGTAATAAAGGACAAAATCTATCAAGTATTTTCATGACATTGAATTCTTTTGCCAATTATCATTCTTAGTAAATCCATTTGACAGCACTTTTTGAGTTGAAAAATTCATTTCATACAAATCGGAGTCAGCTATTAATATGTTAGAAAAATAAAAATGACCAAAAATCTGGCTATTTCAATTATGGAAGGTATCAGAAGTAGTTTGACCTACAATAAAATAATTCTGCAGCGATTTTTGAGTTTATGAAAACTTACGTTTTTAAAAAACAGCATTGGCCAACTCTTAAATAGAGTTTACAGAGTTTTGATTTATAGCCTTTTAGGGGATTTTTTGTAAAAAATGGTGAAAAATATATATTAATTTTAGAACAGAGAAATACTGGCCAAATAAATCTACAATTTAAGAAAATTATAATTCTGATACCAGAATGTTACCTAAGCATTTTCAAAGTGTTTATTTTAATGTACTTAAGTACTGTTATCTTAATGCATTGAATAATTCAGCAACTTTGGTCAAACAGGTGAATCAAGATTTCATTTTAAACAAGACAGGTTCTTCATTTAACTAAAGCATAACTTTTGTAAAGACACAGTACTATTTAACAGATGATGATGATGATTGATGATGTCTGCATGAAATAGATATGAGTACACGCTGTCCATATAGGTTCGTCCTCTGGGGCTACCATAAAATATTAGCACAGGGAGATCCAATTTCAATTGGCTCTTGGAGGTCAGGACTTCCTTAACATTTGAAGGATTTAGTAGAAGCGCCTGGGTCACAGTAAGATGGTAAAATTTCAGTAATTCAAGGGCAGTAACTCCAGAGAGTCTGGAGCAATCTGACTGGGTTACAGAACTTGGCTGAGCTGTTATACCTCTTCCCTGACAGGCATATCTATAATAAGTTAATATACTGTTTGACACATACAGAATTCTGACTGCTTTTAAGCAAGTGTCTCCTTTTTTCAGGTGTTCATTAATTTATCATCGCAAATTAATTTACATCATAAACAATGCATTATATTGTTACACACTCATCTTACAGCCTACTCACTTCTGAGTGCACTTTTTGCCAGAAGAACTTCTGAGAACATTTTGAAGCAGATAGCAACTTCTCCAACTCTGAGATGCAAAAACAATTGTAATTACCCTCCTTACAAACAATCTGCACTTACTGTAACCGGGGAGATTATGGAATTTATATTCATTTCAAAATTTCCCAAAAGTACAATTAATTTCTTGGTGATGAAAAGTAAGACAAACCCTTAATGTTTTACAATAAAGTGTTAATGACCAAATAATAATGATTGATTCAATTTGGTAAAGTACAAAAAAACAAGTGCAAATATTCCTTCCCCTTTGGTATAAAAAAAATTACAACAACCATTAGATTAATTTCTGCTGTAATTATGCTATTACATTCCGACAGGGCTTATTTTATGATTACCTTGATTTCTTGTTTTGTTATCATCAAACGTTTCTTGACATTTTAAAGTGTGATAAAAGTGCAAAAGAATCCCAACAAAAATGTTTTTAATGCATTGTTAGGAATAAAACTCTCTAAGTTAAAAGAATTTAGCCTTTACTGGATTCATGACCGTTGTCATTGGGCGATCAGATCTTTCGGGCGATTTTATGTATCCTAACTACAGGCTTTACTCAAACTTCCAAGGTCCTAGATTATTGAAGGCATTGCTTGGTAAATCACTTGTATCCATTTCACTTTATGAACCTAAATAGGTAACTCAAACTTGTGATATTTTTAAAACAAACCGCTTAAATCACTCTGTCGGTGTGTTACTATTTATAATCTAAAAGCTGTCAGCAGTCTGGGGTACACTGCATATCGATATTGCAAATGATGTGAAAGAAACACTTTGTCAGATATATAATTATTTGAATAAAAATGTGTAAAAGTAAGAATATTCAAGAAATGCGATTTAAACAATAGACCGTATAATGAATGAGGCGTAATATAAAACCGATATGACATAAGTACTGTAGTTTTAAATACAGTCGTAGAAAGAAATTACAATGTATCAGAAATGGTTGAGTGGTTACAATCATAGTTTGTCAACCACGCGGACAGGGTTCAAGCCTCAAACTACGCTTAAATATTTTTTTTTGGCTTCCCCCTTTTTCTTTTTTTAAGGATCAGCATGAGCAAGAAAAATAATTACTGTTCATATTTTATCCTTTTGAACATGTAACCTATAAATGTAAACAATGCAAGTTGAATGATGTGTATCTTGAATGGAATATACTTATTGGGTTATTTTCATACATGAATTTAAAATAGTAAAACAAGCACCAAACATCTTTGTTGGGAATAGTGCTTTGCACAAAGTTTAGTGCCCGATAATAGGTTGCCCGATGTGGCTTTAAGACAGAAATTGTACCCCTTTTCTGGCCTCATTTTTAAACAAGATGTGGATGCAGTCGATAAACTAGTAAGTTTAAAATGTCATCAGAGGACCTAAG
Organism: Saxidomus purpurata; assembly: GCA_022818135.1. NCBI lineage: Eukaryota > Metazoa > Mollusca > Bivalvia > Venerida > Veneridae > Saxidomus > Saxidomus purpurata. The sequence goes on from JAFMSR010000011.1 coordinate 34,919,458, forward strand.
TTTAACCTGTGAAAATTTCATGGGTTTACTAGTATTTGTTGCTACACTAAAGACAAATATGTTCATTTTCCGCCCGAGAACTGGTAGGAATCAAGTAGTGACAGAAATACTTACGATCAGTAACATTAAGTGCATTAGCGAAACTAATCCAAATGATAATCTGTTTACTTCTTAATAGAGACAAATTTCATTCTGTGATGAAATTACAGCTTACGTCATATGAAAGATTTTTGTCAAAGTAAGATAGTAAGACTGAAGCTTTGCTTCTTATTATTTCTGATGAGATTCGACTCAACTGCATAAGTTTCCAAGTAGCATCTCATATCCACTGTATTAATTTGTTTGTGCTCTGTCTCCGAGGCGAACTTCTTTCAGAACCGTTAGCAGGAGGCGGACAGGTGTTTTCTAAGCTATGAGTAAATAATCAATTAAGTATTATCAAGTTTATAATCATTGCAGTTTTCAATTTGTGATAAAAAGTTTATATCGTACTTTAACATTATATAATTATGTATACGGATTGTCCTATATCACCATCAATTGGCCATATGAGTACTTTGTGGTGTGATGACCAACAGCATTTATAATAGAAATGATAACATTTAAATAGACTTTACAATCAAATTATAAAGAACCAATTTAAAGGAGTTATGCCTAATATACATGCTTGCTTGAAGAGAACCTAGTAAAGTTATTTCCCTAACATCCTGTTTAATATAGCAGTATCTTCTAATATTTGGCTTACATAGCATTATATTCCATAAAATATGGCTAATAACATACCAATCCCCTAACATAATAAAAGCCTATAATATCCCATTATGCCTTAATGTATAGCCTAATATAGCAATCTCCAATCATATTGCCCACAATATCACAATGTGTCCTAATATATAGCCTAATATAGCAATACCCAATCATATTGCCTAAAATACCACAATATGTCTAAAAAATACAGAAATCCCGAATCATATAGATTACAATATAACAATATGCCCTAACACATAGCCTAATATATCAGTCTCCATTCATATAGCCTATAATATCACTAAATGCCCTAATATAGCAATCCCCATCACATTGCCTATAATATCACAATATGCCATAACAGATGGCCTAATATAGCAATCGCCAATCATATTGCCTATAACATCACAAGATGCCTTGATGTATAGCCATGTATAGCAATCCCCAATCATATTGCCTATAATATCACAATATGCCTCGATGTATAGCAATCCCCAATCATACTGCCTATACTATCACAATATGCCATAACAGATGGTCTAATATAGCAATCCCTAATCACATGCATTGCCTATAATATCACAATATGCCTTGATGTATAGCCTTATATAGCAATCCCCAATCATATTGCCTATAATATCACAATATGCCATAACAGATGGCCTAATATAGCAATCCCCATCACATTGCCTATAATATCACAATATGCCTTAATGTATACCCTAATATAGCAATCCCCAATCACATTGCCTATAATATCACAATATGTCCCAATATATAGCCTAATATAGCAATACCCACTCATTTTGCCTATAATATCACAATATGCCATAACACATGGCCTTTAATATAGCAATCCCCTGTCATATAGCATATAATATCCCAAAATTGACCTAATAATTTATTAGCAATCCCCAATCATATAACCTACGATATCACAATTATGCCCTTAAATATTTAGCCTAATATAGCACTCCCTTCTTTCAGATAGTTTAATAATATTACAATAGATATCCTTAAAGTAAAACAGTCTTATTAATAGTAGAAGACCTTTTCATGAATTGTTCCATCTTTCAGACATGCTGAGTTTCATTTACTGTGAATTAAAAGCAAACAGAATTTTTTTGCCATCCAGAGATTTTATAGACAACATAAAAGCAGATGAAAAGTTCCGTCTTGATGTTGTAACAGTGCAGTCAATGCTGGGAGCCAACTGATTGCTATGATTCAAATATCTCGGAAGAAAAGCAGAAATTACTCTAATAATTTGTTGTTTTGTTCCTTAATAAAAATGTCAAGGCTGTTTGTTAAACATTCTACAAAAGGTTAGGGATAAAACAGTGATGCAGCAGACAACTCTGTCTTTATAGGGTTAATACATTCACTGTTTTTAAGGATTAAAGTTTTTCTTTTATGCATGATTTATCTTTTTATACAGTACCTACACTTTTGAGCAGGCATACGTCAAATGTTTAACTGTCATATTCTCCTACATGTACTGTAGACAAAAATAAACTTCCAAACAGCAATGCAAAGTGATAAATTTCCCTGGAGAATAAGTTATGACAAGATATCAGATATGTCTTATCCAATGATAATCTACCTTAAATCAATGATCGATGGCTAATGACTGACTAATTCTCAGATTGATTATCAAAGATGATTATTCACTCTGAATGATGTGAACACTTTTCAAAGATGACAGGTACCTATCTGAAGCTATGCAGGAATGTGAATAGCATTTAGAACTAGACAGGCCTATCGTACTTTCTTCACACCCCCCTCCCCGCCCCCTCCTTGTAGGACAAACATCTTTACAAATCAATCATTTCTAAGTACTTCATACACATTCATACTAAATTCCACAGAAAAAAAATGACTCAGTCTATAAAAATACTGACCAATCTACTAAATAGCAAGTATGTGTTCAAAGCATACAAAGACTGTATTTAATCATAGAAATTCTGCCTAATTACCCTGACCAGCAGAAAAATGTTCAACAAATGCCTGATGGTTCCACTTATAATTGCTACAGTTCATTGTTCTGCATTCATACACCAAATATCTGAAACATCTGAATAACTGCTTACCGGTATGCATTCTCCAATTTATGGAATGCTTCTGAGGCTCTTAATTTTAAAGCCATAATACTGCTCAAAATGTACAGAAAAATTAGGTTCAAGAAAAGTTCTTAAAACTTGAAAAATGATTAGAAAATTAAAAGAAAATAAGCTATGCTCAACCACTTCTTTCATTAGTGCATGCAAACAAAAATTTATCATATATCAAATTAATGGGAAATCATTTCATGATTCGGCGGTGTCAAAAAAGATTTTGTCATTTTTCAACAACATATATGTTCAATACAAATAAAACTGTTGTTATATGTATATCTTGGCCATAAAATTTTGCAATGCTCGTTTTTTAATGATACTAAACCATTGGTGAATGTATTACATTAAATTGCGATTATTAATCTTGTTGAATGGTATTATCACTTTAATACTTCAGATCTTATCTCTAGGCCTGTACCCATTTCAAAACCCCTGCTTTTTTCATTAAGCCTCAATAGATAAATTACCCAAAGTTGTTTCAATTCTGGATTTTTACGAGAGATGTGGGTATAAGAAAACTAATAAAAGCAATGGCTGACAAATCAGATAATTATTGTATCCATCAAACTGCATACCACTTAAACTGCCTAAGAAGTATTATTCCACAAATCTGGTATGATAAGGAAAATGAAGATTCATGATGTAGGTCATGATTTACAACACGTTGCAGTTGGGTTTGCCCGTTCGCTATCTTGGCAATTGATACAGTTATAATCTTAACGTCACTCACAGCGCAATTTTGAAACTATTATTAGAGCTGGTTTATAGGTTAACTCCTCCCCATTCAAGGACATTTAGGTGCGAGCGTCCAGCTTCTTTCTCACGTCGTCAATTTGCTCCGCCCAAAAACCCGCATGGTAAACTTCACGTATGTATTTTAATGCAAGTGACAAACAGTATTTAATAATGTTAAAAATAGGTTTCTTCGCGTATTTTGTAGTGACTTCAAGATAAATTATATAGATCTTCTGTTTTATTTAAAATGTTGATTTTCTTTCAATCACAGCAATTGAGCTACGGTATCATTGCATTTATTATTTAAGTGTAGACTGTAAGTTTATGAATTAGTATACATGTAAATTATAACGGTTCGCGGAACTTTACACACCGGAATTCCATTGCAGCATGTTATCCTACATAATTCATAATGACGTCTGGTGAACAAAAATATAATGTGATGCATTTTTCATAAAATGCGTTTTCCAGTCTGTTTCTCAACTCGCATTGTCAATTTTGTTTGCCAAAGTGGAATTTCAAACAAAATATCAACGAAAGTAATTAAATTGAAGAAATTATCAATAATTGAATTGAAAAATATGTTTGTCTTCGGCAGTACTGGAACTCCTTTATTTCGCAGAGCGTCGCCACAAAAGCGAGGTCATGCCATGGGTAAGGAAGTCTACTGACATACTAAGTATCTAATGCCGTACTGTACGTACTGACATACTCAGTGCATCTGCCAAAATCTTTACTTGTACGGACGTTATATTATCCAAGTTCCCTCTCTACTGCCGACAGTGAACTCGACAATTTTCCCTTGTGAACAGTGTTTTTACTTTAAAAGCCCTTCAATTTTCGGAGTTAAGAAAAAAAATACAAATCAATGAACAGGGGCGTAGTTACTTCGGTCATAAAAATGAAACGGCAGACATGACAGTCAGACCAGTAGAATAATGACGATTATCTAATTTGTTTCACTTTATCTCATATATTTATTTACATGTATTTCAATTCTTTTTTGTTCCAACCAATATAAAAATCTGTAGATGAGTGTTGGATACTGCATCCTGACCAATCCAATTTACCACCCGTAGTCATACATGAGGGAAATGTTGGACACATGACTGCAGAGTTGCACGATAACTCAAAACTTTGTAATAACTCTTAACTAACTAGAATTATTTCGGCTTTTTTCACATTTTGAAGAAGAAACATTCGACGAATGATAAAGAAAACATATTTAAAGAATCTGTGGGAAAACGACAGTCTTTGTGAAACATTTTGTTTGCGGCACTGACCGCTGTGTCGAAGTAAAATATACACAATAATCTTATATATCCTGGATATACTCATGCGTACTAATTTATGTTCAGTGTTATTGTTTTTAAATGGCTATCCAAATAGTCATAACTATGATAATCATTAGTTTTAATCGTTAATCACAAGAAGCTCTCGGAAAGTCAACATTTAATGTACATTTGTACATATATATGAGAACTTGGTAGAGTGCTAGTCTAACTATTTCGACTTTGAAGGCAAACCGATTTTATAGGCTGAAATTTTCAAGTTGTTCACCTTCTAGTTATAAATATTAGATCTGTGAAAGGGGTCACACTGAAACGCCAAATTAATTAGGCTATTGGAGTGCTGCTGTATATGTCCAACCCATAGTACAGAGGGTGTCCGACATGTCTGGCACGGGACTTTCTGCTGTCAGACAAGCGGCTTTTCTGTCCCGGGTACCGATTGTCCGAAGGCTAGCCGAAATGTTGAGGGCAAAAATTAAAATGAATAAATATTGTACGAAAGTCCTGTTTTACCTAGCCCAGACATTTTAGATCTATTTGCAGTATTCGGATAACATTTTAATCTTGCTTACTTTAAAAGTGCTCTGTTAATGTGTTTTATTTTTATTTGTATGCACATGTATTACCTCGTGGAGTAGCCTCAATATTTCGACTGCAAGACAGAAAAATTTTACAAACTGATATTACATCTAGTCTGCCTTCGCGAACGGCGGCCATCGTATGTAACAAAAAGTACTTGCGTGCAATTAGTTGGGCTATTCGTTGAGGTACGCAATAAAACTTCCATAGTCTATTTCATAAAGTTTTGGGAAAGTTTCATCAATTAGTGTACACCTGGCTCCGCCATTTACCAAATGGCACTTTAATATATACTTTATCCAATACTGCTTCTGTTATGACTTTAAATTTTCCTTTCCACGCTCGGGAATGTGACGTCAGAATCAAATAAAGACTGATCGCATGCGCCCCTATTTGACCTTTTCAATGAAAGAACGGAGGGGAGGAGTTAACCGATATCTACATGCTCTATTAATAGTTTCAGATTCGCCTTTGTATTGATTGCTAAAATAGCGAACGGGCAAAGCCAACTGCAACGCGTTGTATTCTTATTTGTAGAAAGTATTCTGTTCATGAACTCAGTTTAGAGACAAACTAATACATAAATATGAAACTAAAGGCTAAAATCAACAATAGAAGTAAAAATCTACATAGGAATTTGCAGAAATCAATTGAAAATGTTGGTTTTACGGCATCGCTACACTATATGTTTATATTGAAATTTCAAAAGAGTTTGCAACACTTTTATTTTGTAGCGTATTATTTGAAATCTATAGATAAACGTGACAGGAATTTATACTAGAGCCTTTTTATATGACTATATTTTCTAAAATATGTTATTTTCATACATTTTGAAGAACTTTATTTGTTTTACCAAAATCTGAGAGTGAGCAGCTTTAAACCTTAAGGTTAAGTAAAAAGACTTGCAAAAATTCTATTATTTGGACTCCTGAAGTAATCTAATCCTACACCAGTTATAGGGGGTGCCTCTTTAATCAAATTTTACACCAGTTTTCTGCTCTTGCATCAGATCTCAGTTTCTTCATAGTTATTTCACTGCTAAAACCCATAATTGCTGGATTGTTTAGTGTAAAGTTCTTTGTCTTTGTTCGTTATTACAATGTAAGAAAACATTATACAACATAGCAGGGTCAGTGAGACATATAGACAGGAAACAAAAGTATCCACTACTTGTACAGTGTTAGTAATTAAGATGGTCTGTTATCAATTATTCATATGCCTGGGACACAGTGAACATGTTCTATCAACATTGTCCTGTAGTATACCAAATGACAGGACAGAGACACAACCATTTGAGCCAACTGTTGCAATAAATCTGAACCAAAGCTGGGAGAGAGATTGGTCTTCAACCTAAATTGCTTATACAATACATTGGAATATTTTGGACATGGCTAATAATTTGCTTAATCGCCACCTTTAAGGAATTGCAAAAATGTTAGGCACGAAAATACAACTATATTAAAAATTACACCTTTTGAAAATCATACACATCAGTGATTGATCTTTGACCTACTTACTCTACAATCATCAGTGACTGACCTTTGACCTGCTTACCCTTAAATCAACAACAGTGATTGACCTTTGGTCTACTTTCACTACAATCAGCAGAGGTCTTCTATTATGAAAATATAATTTTCCTGGATCATGCAATAGTATTTGAATCAACTTAAATTTAAGTACAAAAAATAACTTAGCTTAATTAAACAGTGAGGATTTTTTACAGCACATGCAGTAATGTTGTAAGGACTGATTTTTTCCCCAATTCAGTTGTAAGGAAATAATTTATTGTAATTCCTGATGGGTTGGGATTAAGCATTGTATACAGTGCTACAGTTGCAACCATAGATTGTTATCATTATCTTCCGATATAAGCTTGTTATTTTCATATAGAGTATCTCATCTAATTAGCAGTTTATCATGAGATAACAGGGAAAAATCAGTGCAGAACAAATACACAACAGCAGGTACAAAACAATTGATGCTGCAACATAAAATGCATGTGTATTTACCCTCCAGAACAATAATGCATGATTCAGCTGTTTACAATGACTATCTCTGTACTGCTTAGTACAAGTGGTTATTTGTTTCTATAACTATAATATTTAAGTTTCAAGCTTCAATTTGTGTTCTGATATAGAAATTATACTAAACATACAAATTGGGATGGTTTTTCATGAAACAATTGTATCAGCTTATTATACAATAGGTTCACTGTCAATCCCCTCATTATGTCTGCACTCCGAAAATGTAACAACTTCTTTAAAATCAGTTGAATATCTTTAGACTGTATGGACGAGTAGGAGCCAGACTGTTCACAAGGTATATGCCAGACTGTTCCCAAGGTATATGCCAGACTGTCCACAAGCTAAATGACAGTAATTAATTGACTGTTCTCATTAGGAAAATGACAGACTGTTCCAAAGGCAAATGACAGACTGTTCCCAAGATAAAAGACAGACTGTTTACAAGGTAAATGACGGACTGTCGCCAAGGCAAATAACATACTGTTTACAAGGTTAAAGACAGACTGTTTACAAAGCAAAAGACTGTTTACAAGGCAAATGACAGACTGTTTAAAAGGTAAAAAAACAGACTGTTTACAAGGTAAAAGACAGACTGTTTGCATTAGGCAAGTAATTGACTACACAAATTCAAGGTCAAAACAAACAGAACAATACTTTCTAATACAATTTTCTCCAAATCTGGGAGCATTATTGTATTGGATTAAATCATCGTAACCTTTCTATATATAGTTTAGCATATAAAAAGATGCCCGAGGGGCCTGTTATAATGAACGGGGAGAACTTTGCCTACATCATTACTAAACAATAATCAGCTCCGTATTCTTAACGAAAGAATTTCTCATAATTTATAAATGAACAAGCAAATTATATTGAAACAAATAATGAGAACACAGTGTTCATAACACATATTGCATGTCAAATAAACATCACTGCTTATCAGACAGTCTGGGAATACAAGTTACAATATGTCCACAAGTATGCTTTGATAGATTTAAGGGGAATCGGGGGATACACTCTTGTAATAAGAAAAGACGCAAGCAAATAGAAAATGGAAATGAAAGAAAAACAAAATAAACATATAAGAGACATGGAATACAAACAATGTAGTAAAATCAAAGTTACTGAGTAAAATGTGGTCGGGCAATAGAAATATCTGTATCCAGTCTCCCATCCTAACATAACTTTTTATTGCGGACCTCAAACTTTTTTATGTGAAAATGTTCAAGAAGATCAATACTCAAATGTACTGCTTTTTCCAGGAAACGGACTTGAAAGTGACTCTATAAGCTACGAGCTTTCTTCACAATTGAGCTAAAATAAATTAGTATAAACTAAACACGGCAAAATAAAAAAAAAAATTTTTTTTTTTTTAAAAATGTGTCGAACGACCAACCTTAGAATTGTTTGCAGAAACTGGCAACACATGCAGTCATGCTTTTTTTTTGTTTGGCCTCGATCACCTGCATAAAGTATGTGCTTGCTTTCAACAGTCATAACCAGTACCGGTACTGTAAATCTGGCAGACAGACAGACAAATAGATATTTATTCAGGCTAAAACGCGTAAATGTAATAAGTCGCAATGATTTAATTTTTACTATCTTTCTTGTATTCCCCACTTTGCTGATTCAATTCACATCGATAATAATTAGAAATTTCTCTTTTTTGCGAAAATGGCCAAACTGCTGCTTGATACTAGTTGTACTATACATCATTTAAGCTTACTGTCAGTAATGTTATTTTTCTACAATTGTGATAAATATATGTTGAATATAAGGGCATTTCACACATATATAAAATAAATGTAAAACCTGAACCGAGTTTTGTTTTCCCTACAGAGATACTGTGCTTTGTTTTTTGTCCATACCATTTATGTCAATTCAACCTCACTTTACTGCTTTATTCAATAGATATCAAAACATTTTCACTAGTTTACACTTGAAACTGTCCAAAGCAGTGACCTGAATAAAGCAACACCTTGCTTCAGGCCAGACAGTAGCAAGCACTGCTATGAGTACTCGAGTACTTGTTCGAAAGTCCGAGTACTCGATCAGGGAAACGGTATTCGAGTACTGGGAATTTTTTTGAATTTTTTTTTGCAAAAATCGCATCATACATAAAATCATTGCTATTTGGTTCCTCCAACTAACAGTCATAATTTGTCATTATTCTAATTCGGGATCGTTATCAAAACACGCCAGGTGATGTGCAAAAATTCTATTGTTTAATCTGCTAGGTAGGCCCCTAAATGCAATATACAAGTTGACAGTTTGATATGCAGGTATTGTTATGATTCTATGCCGCTTATCATCTTAACAAAGATGATATTGGATTGTAGTTTTCGCAGTTTGTTTAAAATAAAGTGAATACTAGCAATTACACTATGTCGCCTTTGCGTTTGTTCAATAAACTGTAAATGTGGGTCTTGTAATTAGAAGTCTTAATGACTTAATAAGCTAATTATGCCGGTACTGTCCGGTTAGGATAATTTTACAATGACGCAGCAGAAGAGTCTACTTTTATCGGGTAAACACGTTATCTTATTACAAGGGAGAGCACTAGGCGTAATTTATGTCAATATATTATTATATTGCACATTACATACAGTCCATGTCACTATAGTGCAGTAGGTAACGACTCCGGTCAATGACTATTTTGGTTTTGTTGAACAGGAGTTCATATAGGGACATTTACATAAAATTTGTACTCTCTTTTATCAGTAAGATCGTTTAAATTTACTTTCTTCTTTTTTTCTTTCATTGATATGTTTACTTCTATAATCATTTTAATTCATATTTTTTTCTGATTGTACTTAGAACAAATTAAACAATCAAATGAAGATAAATTTTTGCCTTTACTTGACAATTCATCAAACAGCAACAGTTAAAAGGAACAAGGTACATTTATTACTTGCGGAAGAGTTGTCTTGGACAAATCATCGTAATGTTGGTAGTACATTGTACTAGTTCAATGTACATATTCCATTACACGAGATGACAGTAAGCACGAAATGCTCGTGCTTGAAATGGTTATAGAATCTTTCAAAGTTTTAGTCATTTTACTTCATTTACTGTTTATTGTTTGTCTAAAAAGATTGTAAAACATGTATCTACACAATTAAAATTTTACCTGAAGTATTCCTGAAATAATTCAATGGAAAAAAATATAAAGGTACAATGAGGATCGAACCAGTCCTTAAAATCTTTATTTGTAGACATCCAGCGCCTTACCCACTGCGCTAACACACTGTTCTATCATATGTTCATGTATTTTAAAGCCTATAACCCTTTTGTATATACATGCTCTACCTATTTACACAATGCTTGTAAACTTTTGTGTACACAAATATCTGTTACATCACTGTCACATTATCCAAACTAGGTTATAGTTAAACATGTGTGCGGAGAATAAATTATTAGTAAGCGGTGTAGTGATGTAAAAACCGTGAAATGTACTCTCTGTAGTATAGAACTTACATACTCTGGAGGTATATATTTTAGTCACTAAATCGTTTTCCGAGTACTCGATCAGAAGAAGGACCAAGTACTCGAATATCAATTTAGATATTCGTTGCCATCCCTACTGCTAATTATTTTATATGGTCAATTTTATAACAAATACATCCATACCAAGAAGCCATCTGCATTGAGTGCGGCCTATTCTCAATTAGCATTACTGTAGATGTAATTTGGTATTCCTTTAAGCTTATTGCATTAATGTTACTTAACTATAATCATTTTTCTATTTTCAGGGGAGGTAAATCTGACCCTATGAAGTTTGGAGGTCTATCAAAGTTTGGGTTTCTGTCACACCAAAAAAGAATGGGCAGTGGTAGCAAAGTAAAGAAACACAAGCAGGCCACAGCTCTCAAGATCATGGCCGAACTTGGGTCCGAAAGTAACGCTCACGGTTTGGCCAAAATTGCTACATCCCTGACAACAAAACGCAAAGTGCTTTGGTCGTTACTTGTGATAATAGGATTTACTGCTGCCACCTTACAACTCTCTTTCTTGGTCAAAAAATTCCTCTCCTACCAAGTGGTTGAGGTATCAAATATGAAAGAAGGCATGCCAGTGGAATTTCCCGCCGTAACAATATGCAATATCGCCACAATTTCATTGACAAAGGTAAACAAACTATTTGAACAAGGATCAGACATGATAAAATGGTTCACTTTCATTGAGAAGACTAATTTTGGTGATCATGATTCTAGAATGAATTCACATCAAGCTTTTTATGAAAACTTGCCAAAAGAGGCAAGATATATAGGTCACAGTATCAGTAACTTTGTCATCAACTGTAGATTCAACAATGAAGACTGTGGACCCACAAATTTTTCATTGTTCTGGGACGGCAAAAATTACTATAACTGCTATACATTTAACAACGGGTACGACGAGAAGAAAGGTAAACCTAAAGACGACAAATTACTAATGCACACCACTGGACCACAAAATGGACTATCTTTGATTCTCTCCCTTGATAATGAGAATCCCCCACCTGGAGCATACGGTATTTATGATGTTACAAACCACATGGCATTTAGTGCAGGGGTTCGAACTCAGGTCCATGCACCAAACACAATGCCAAGTCCAGCAGATCACGGTTTTGACGTACCACCTGGATACTCTACATCAGTAGGACTTAAAGCAATATTACATTCACGACTACCACATCCTCATGGTAACTGTACCTTCTCAACTCTAGAAGGAGAGAGAGAGTACAGAAACACTTTATTTACATGTTTTGCACTCTGTAAACAGAAGATTCTTGTGAAGGTGTGTGGTTGTAAAACTGCAGCTCTGCCCATGTACAAGGAAACTGATCCTTTAAAACAAAACCTACCTTTCTGTGGAGCAATTAAAAACTGGCGAAACAAAGTTGAACTCTTTGGAGAAAAAGATAAAGTAGAACTTAAAACATTAATGTGCGAGCAAAAAGTGCTACAGAATCTAAATAATGATAGAAGTTATGAAAAAACGTGTCAGTGTTTTCAACCATGTAAGGAAACAGCATACCAAAAGTCGTTATCTCTTTCTTACTGGCCACTAGAGTTTTATCAATTAGGTGCTCTGCAAGAGTTTTATAAAGATCAGAGTGACATGGAGACTCAGCTTATCAAGGAGGCCTTTCAGAAACTTAACTTGACGTTGAACTCCTACGCTGAAATGGCGAAGCAAGGTATCCATCAGGACTACAATCAGTCTGATTTAAACAACATAATTCGAGCCTCTACATTAATCCGTCAAAACCTCATTCGCCTAAACATTTATTTAGAAGATTTAAGTGTTGTCGAATTCATGCAGATGCCAGCTTATGACTTAGCTGATTTGTTTGCCGACATTGGCGGCACTTTAGGTTTATGGATGGGTATTTCCGTTTTGACTATAATGGAGTTAGTGGAACTTTTAGTAAGCCTAGTAATGTTACTGTTTCACTCCGAAACAGACGTCTCAGGTGACAGCAGTTGTGATGAAGAGCAACAAGAAAAACAAAACATGGTAGATCATAACAGTAGTTTAACGCAAAACAATTCAAAATACGATCATTTTCAATATAATCGAACTTACGATAAACAAGTTGACTCGCCTATTTAGCAGTGTCTGCTAACAAAAGTATTTTGTTAAGTAATCTTTATATGAGAAAGATGGGTGTACTGAATGCTTTTTCAACCAGCTCAACAGGTTGCCATGGCTACCATACCATATTCCTAGTTACAAGGAATATATACAGTGACGTGTGATAATTCCAAGCTATCAATGTTTGAGAAAGGACTGTTTTTGTACGAAAGTGATTAAATTTTAGGAATTTTAATGTTTTTGTGTTCATGCAGTTTTGAAAGAGATTTTGACAGCCTGCATCTGCTGTGGTTTTGTGATAACTTCTTGGTTACATGGACCACCTTGTTACCAGCCAAGGTTACTGATAGTGTGCATCACCAGCTACAGGATACTTTAATCTATTATACAATAGTAACCATTTGTGCCGCAACTGTAGACTAATAATGAAATTAACAGAAGGATGTTTGGGACGAGACTATCACCTGAAGGATATCATCTAGGAACTATAGTATTTAGACAGTCAATGTAAACCTTTAGATTGCTAACCTTTAGATTGCTAAGTTCAGCTTTTAGATTGTCAAGTCTAAGCCTTTAGATAGTTAAGCTTAGCCTTTAGATTGCCAAGTTTAGCCTTTAGATTGCCAAGTTTAGCCTTTAGATGGTCAAGTTTAGCCTTTAGATTGCTAAGTTCAGCCTTTAGATGGTCAAATTCAGACTTCAAAGTTCAGCCTTTCCATGGTAAAGTTTAGCCTTAAGATCCAGCCTTTAGACGGTCCAGCTTAGCCTTCAATAGATTGCTAATTTCAGCGTAGACTTTACCTTGAAAACAAAAATACCTTGGCATATTATACTTTTACCTGACTAAGCTGTAGGAAATCATGTGACAAGCTTGAAATTGGAGTAGTGCTAAATGCATTGACTACTCAACATTTCAAGGCAAATACAGCATTCACCAAGTTGTGCACATGCATTGAACTGGCATACATTAATGAAGCTCACACCCTTATTCTTGAGCCAGCAAAGGTCTATAAAGAGAAACGGAAACATGCAAACATTAGCTGGGTGATGCTGAGCGAGTAACCATATAATTATGCAAAATATTATTGGCGCAAGCCTGTATTGTACAATATAAATCATATCATAAATATTGTTCGATTATATACTGTTATTTATTGTATAATAAATCATATCATCCATTTTTTTCACTCACATCTGTCCATGAACCATTCAAAGACATTATAAATGAAGGGTATACACTAGAAACAATACCACAAACCTGTTAACTACAACTCAAAACAAATGCTGCTCCAATTTTTGCTCAAGTACAAAAATCATTCGCATACTTTATCCTTCATTAACAAAAGATGAAACAATAATTCATTCTAAGCAGGATGTTTTCTGTTTTCTATGCTATTTTTTATGACAAAAAAGTAATGAAAATTATACTTATTAATGAGATATGGAACAACACATTTTGTTGCTGTTAATTATTGTTTTTCCTGATAAGCAATGTTATATTCCAAGCAGTTAAGAGGTCAATTTACTCTTTTGCTTAAATCAGGCAGGGGGTTTCATGAATTGTAATTAACAGGTACTTTGAAATTCATCGTTAGCAAGCATTGTTTTAAATCTCATATTCATAGACATTGGTATTATCATATCAATATAGTTAGCTATCATTAATATCATAGCAAGTCTTAGCTACCAGCTATTTTAGCTATTTTAGCTATATTAGCTATTCTGACACAATAATATCTTATTATTTAGTTTCATTTGTACAGTAGTGAGATAATTATTAGTATTTTGAGTTAGCAGTTTTTAGTAGGCCTTTAGGGGCCACTTGTGTTTTCTAGTTGTCTCTTATTGAATGTGTGCTCATCCTAGTTTTTCTGAAAAGTGAGGGTCATTATCAGAGAAAAAACAGTGACTGAGGATGCATACATCAACGACAACAACAACATTACAACAACAACAACATTTACTTGGCATAAAGCAAACTAAAATGCTTTAAAACCAAACATGAAAAAAGATCACTGATTTCAAGGAAAACTGAAATAATGTCATGTACAGATGCCAAGACTATGTAATAAGTTTTCTGTGAAATAATTTTAAAAAATTTACCCAAACACACAAATTGAGGTCACAAATTTTTCTACTTTCATCAGATTATAAAATGGTTCTTCTTATTTCCAAACTAAGCACATTCAAAATATGATATTCATTTGCAGAATAGCACTTTTAAGTTCTTATAACAGCTTTTTAATAGCCAGAACTATTGGTTTTATTACTGTGTTGTCTGCAAGAGCATTTCAGAACATTCTAAGCATAGTTTGGTCTGTTGACAGCAGTGCTAACACCCTACACATAATATTTTGGCTGGTGAATTTGATTTAAGAAATAATGATCCATTCAAAATGCTGTTTAATCTAATAATATAATACTGAATAACAATTTGGATAATTATATTTATTAGATTGATAAAAAATTGCAGAAGAGAATGAAATGCATTGAATGATCTATAATATGGATATTTATTAATATATCTTGTGACGTAATTCAATTCAGTCTGGGACTTTAACTGCTCCCATCTCAAACTGTTGTTTATTGCAGAATTAACAACACTTGATTTCTTCTTTAATCAACCGTACTGTTCTATGGAAAATAGAAAGATCCACGAGAGAATATCTTTCCATAAAATAAGTACGGATGAACACAAACGTACTTAGTGGGAAATTTTGTTTGTCATTTAATTAAAACGGGCCGTATTATACGTCATATTATTTCTTACTGTGAGTCCTTCTATCAGAAATAGTGAAGTATTAAGAACAGGTTTTAACAAAGAATAACTTTTGTAGATGTTCTGCTGAATTCAGAACGAACCCAAAATAGAAATACTTTGAGTTCAATGGAGCCCAATAGCTGACAACAGGTACCATTTATAAAACAATAGGTGGCACTCCTACAACTGTAACTTTTGTAGCACTTTACAAACTGTGAGTCGAAGCTGCTTGTACATCTCCACTCTTTATTTATTGAATTTCACCCCTTAAAAAAAACATGAAAACTGCTAATTTAGATATTGAAATTTGCTTTGATTGAAAACTTAGACCACATGATTTATTTCATAATTACTTAAAGTGGCATACCCTAAAACTTTGATAGATTTAAAAAGCCTCAAAACATTTAAACATATACAAGAATTGTCACCAACCTCAAAGTTAAGGTTCAGAAGAAATAGAGGAATAATACAGACATGCTGAAGTTCTGTAAAACTTGTTTTTTTTATTTTTGGGCGGATAGCAAATTATTATGAAGGGTCGCTGTATTTGCATTTTGAGCAGAAACGAGACATTTCTCAATATAATTATGTTATTCCTGAAAAGTGCATTTATTTATTATTTTACGTACTACTAACATGTTTTCACCATTTTGAGAAACTAGTCTGCTAGTCGTAGGGTATCCCCTCTAATATTTTGTTCATTTTGCCATGACTTGTGCACTATTTTTTTCTTTTGTCTTTGGTTTCCAGTTTTTGTCCCTTTATTCATCCTGCATCATTATTATGTTGGTACATTATTTAACCTTACATCATACATGATGACAATGTATTTTTTCCAGTGTCTTTCAACAATAAATCATGATTTAATAATAATGTGTTTGAATCATAATTTGACTATGAATAAAAATGTTCAAATAAATGAAATATCTGAATGTGTTTCTTTTGCTTCTTTTGAATGTTTTTACCTTTGAAAGTACAGTCATTGCTTTCAAAATTGGTAACTTAGCAACCAGGAAAAACATCCTGTTGCCTAGCTCCCAGTAGTATTTCCGGTGAGGGTTACAGACACTTAAGGAAACCATCCCCCTCTTCAAATGTAGTAAAGCACATTACTAGAACACATTTTTTTCATAACAGAAAACCTTTGACAGAAGTAAAGATATTCTAAAAAATGCATTAAAATCTGTTGCCAAAAATATATTGCTAAATGTGTGTAATACCCCCAAAAGACCGCTTTATAAACTGAAGAAATAAGTTGTAGCAGAATACCTTGCATAAAACTAAAATAGAGATAAGGATCTTGGCAGTATTTCTGTCATTTGTAAAGATAGAATTATGGCTCTTGTACACTCCACTTCCTCTCATTATTCTTGACCATTGTATGAAGTTGTATTGAATTCCAACCAGTAGTTTTCAAGTTATGCCCCGGACAAGGAAAAGTAACAAAGGGCAATAACTCTGTAATTAGTCAAGGAGTTATGGTTTTTTGTGTACTGCACTTCCTCTTAATGTGTTGTTGAAGTTGTATTGATTGACCAACCAGTAGTCAGTTTCCCCGGACAAGGGAACAAAGGGTACTCTTTTGTTACCACTTCCTCTTATGTGGGGGGGGGGGGGGTGACCGGGGCCTATATACCCCCCTAAACTTTGTTTCGGGGGTATAGTTACAAAAGACAGAGTTATCCAAACATGTAATATACTTCCCTATTCTCATATATATTTTGCTTTTGATGAAAATCAATATATAACTGGACCAAAATTTTGAAGGAGGTGTCCTCCATTATTGTTATCTTTTCAATGTTGCCACAAGATATTTTAAATACACAAATAGCTCAAACTGTCAAATTAGTTTGACTGCTATAAACTAAGCAGCTATTATCATGTGTCTAGTCAGAAGCGGAGTTTGACCATGTTTTCCCCAAAACACCGCCACCACAAGTCTGTGCTAAAGCTTGTGTAATCTTTTTTCAGGAGATACACATCAATGTTAAATAAACAGATAAATTTGTCTGAGATACAGTATGACCAGTCAAGAGTAACCTATAATGATTCAGCACTCCTGCTATGAAGACATACCAATTAAACTTTTTAGAACCTTTTTTCACACAGCTTACCATTCCAACAAAGTAAGTTGGTGCATAAATCATAAATGATGCAATGGCGGCACCTTGTCATAGTAACTTAAAATAATAACAAAAGATGGTTTACTTCTAAGTTGAAAAAAAAAAACGACTCGGGCTTTTTGTTGTGACAGCTGTCAGTTATCATATGATAAAACACAATACTACACTCGAGGGAATTTGTTTTTACTTAGCGTAACATTACAGTGATATCTTTACATCTGATAATCCCAACTATTGTTATATTTTGTCATGAACAAAAAGTACCTCTACAAAACTAAACAATTACGCATCATTTGAAGAACTGTGTCACATAGTCTTTTTTCCGTAAACGTCATAGCAAGGGGTACGCTAGAAAACAGGAAAAGGATTGTAACTCATCAAAAAATCATAGTGTCTGAATTTCCAAATAAGGAAAGCCCACAGAACATATCAACAATCTGACACATCTAGAAGGATCTGCTTACAGCAGACGGGGATCAATATGAACAAACACACATCTTATGTCTCCGAGATATTATATGATAGTCTTAACTAAAACAATATATTTCCATTTCCTATAGAAATTTTTCAAGATTTCTGTCTATTTTCCAATAGCCTAAAGAAGCACTTATATACTTTTTAATAAATTTTGATAGAAATCTAATAATCATGTTAATGGTTATATATGATACAGCTTTAAGTTGAACAAGTTTTAACTGCCAAAACTATTCACAATGGATCAAACTTTAACTGATAAAACCATTAACAGCACTGTATCTGAAATTTTACAGAACAGTATCTACATCAGATGTTTTGTTCTGTTTCCATAAAGACATCTTGATAAAAGAAAACTTAGAAAGGCCAAACCTATCTCAAAATTGTATATGTTCACAGTCACTTCCTTAACACCATCAAATAAATGAAGCATTTTTGTAAAAAGATTTCAGTGACAGGTTACAGATACCTTAAAATTATACTGTAAGTTAGGTCATTTTCACTTAAAGGTCTAATACTAACGAAAGCGAAAATTCAAATATACTTTAAAAAACACAGAAATCAGTTATTTTTAATAAAAAATGAAAGTTGGTATGCAGAAATTCTAAATAAACCACAGTACATGTACAATTATTTTTCTATGCATTATGAAGAAAGTTAAAAAGACCTGGGTGGTCATTTTGTCAAATTACTGAGATTTCAACATAATACACATACTTTTCTTCTGTTCCAAACACTTTCTGTAAATTTAAACCTGACAGTCTTCATTATTTAGTGTCTTGCATAAGATAATGTACTTGCCATTGAAATAACTGTCACTTAATTTTCGCTTAGTAGTGGACCTTTAAAACAAAAAGATTAGATAGCAGATAATACTCATTTGCAAATCTGAAATTCAAGGAAGGAGAACTCCCTAAAAATAAATATATTGTGAAATTAATCTTTCGCCAAATTTGAAGAAAAAAAATCGGATCATTGGGAATATTGTATGAGATTGATGTAACTTCACGAAGTAATCTGTTACTAATTTACACAGGAAACCTTCCTTTAAGATAGTGAAAATTATAATAATGTGCAACCTGTGAGTCTATATGTCAGGGCTATTTTTCCACCAACAGACCAGCATTGTGTTCACCTTGATGTATCTGCATCATTTACTACTTCCCTTCTGTGCAGGGTACCAGTGGGCTGAAGGTCATTTAACAGCTGATAGGAATTATAAGCAGTGATTGGTGGGTTAAAATTTTGGACAAATGTGACAAAACAATAATCCAAAAGTCTGTTCTTATTTAGATGAGACTTAAAACTCAAATTCATCATGTGTAGACAACATCTGATTGAATATCTTTCATTTGATTAAACATAAAAAATAAATGCAAACTGGTATTTATTAAAATTCATAAATAATTTAATAATTTCCGAAGGTTCCTTCAAGGTTGCACACTAATGAAATAGCGGTAGAGTTCTACCACAAGCCTTATAGTACCTTGTATCAATAGCAATCAATTTGTTTTCTATGTTATAAGATGAATTTAAGTTTTAACATGATCTCTGTGGGTCATAATTTGAACAATCTTGGTAGAGGTCCACTAAGCAATGCTACATGCTAAATATCTTAGCTCTAGGTCTTGTGGTTTCAGATAAGAAGAATTTTAAGTTTTTCTTATATACGCCTATAGAGAAAAAGCTACAACTAGTACTCTAGGTCAAAGGGAGACTACTCTAACATTTTACAACTGTCAAGAACTACTACTATTTTTCTCCCTTGGCAGGAGGTAAAAAATCAAAAATCGTACCTGGCAGAGCCAAGATTTATATAACTTTTGTAGAGGATCGTCCAAGGAATGTCTACACCAAATATCATAAACATCCAGTACGCCGTTTTGGAGAGAATGTCATTTGAAGGAAAATGTTAAAAGATACCGTATGATGGACACCAGATGGTGAGTGATCACAGTAGATCATCTTGAGCGTATGCTCAGATGAGCTAAAATGCACTCCTACATGGGCAAAGCACATTTGATATATTCAAGCATTATCAAATCAGTATAAACTTTATTTCTACAACTAAGACTTACTTGTCAGTTTCCACAGCTAGACTATTGTGCTGTTCCACTGCTCCGTTTACACATTCTTCTAACATTCGGATCTGTCCATCACTGAATATATAAACATACAGTATTACATAAAAAATTATATACTTACTAGAACTCTAGTCTCCATATAACCCTTAACCTGCTAAATTTGTTAAATGCATTCATCCATCTTTAAATTTGACCAGTACCATTAATTGGGGTGCCCACTAAAACTTTATTAATTGAAATGTGGACAATACAGATCATGATCAGGCTGTACAAAGTTATGATCTGCACTAGTCACAAAGTCATAATCTGCACTGGTCATAAAGTCATAATCTGCTATTGTCACAAAGTCATAATCTGCACTGCTCACAAAGTCATGATCTGCACTAGTCACAAAGTCATGATCTGCACTGGTCACACAGTCATGATCTGCACTGGTCACACAGTCATGATCTGCACTGGTCACAAAGTCATGATCTGCTTTGGTCACACAGTCATGATTTGCTTTAGTCACACAGTCATGATCTGCACTGGTCACACAGTCATAATCTGCTTTGGTCACACAGTCATAATCTGCTTTAGTCACACAGTCATGATCTGCTTTAGTCACACAGTCATGATCTGCTTTGGTCACACAGTCATGATCTGCTTTGGTCACACAGTCATGATCTGCTTTGGTCACACAGTCATGATCTGCACTGGTCACACAGTCATGATCTGCTTTGGTCACACAGTCATAATCTGCTTTGGTTACACAGTCATAATCCGCTTTGGTCACACAGTCATAATCTGCTTTGGTCACACAGTCATAATCTGCACTGGTCATTAAGTCATGATCTGCTTTGGTCACACAGTCATAATCTGCACTGGTCATTAAGTCATGATCTGCTTTGGTCACACAGTCATAATCTGCACTGGTCATTAAGTCATGATCTGCTTTGGTCACACAGTCATAATCTGCACTGGTCATTAAGTCATGATCTGCTTTGGTCACACAGTCATAATCTGCACTGGTCACACAGTCATGATCTGCACTGGTCACACAGTCATAATCTGCTTTGGTCACACAGTCAAAATCTGCTTTGGTCACACAGTCATGATCTGCACTAGTCACACAGTCATGATCTGCTTTGGTCACACAGTCATAATCTGCACTGGTCACACAGTCATGATCTGCACTGGTCACACAGTCATAATCTGCTTTGGTCACACAGTCATGATCTGCACTAGTCACACAGTCATGATCTGCTTTGGTCACACAGTCATAATCTGCTTTGGTCACACAGTCATGATCTGCACTGGTCACACAGTCATGATCTGCTTTGGTCACACAGTCATAATCTGCTTTGGTCACACAGTCATGATCTGCACTGGTCACACAGTCATAATCTGCTTTGGTCACACAGTCATAATCTGCTTTGGTCACACAGTCATGATCTGCACTGGTCACACAGTCATGATCTGCTTTGGTCACACAGTCATAATCTGCTTTGGTCACACAGTCATGATCTGCACTGGTCATTAAGTCATGATCTGCTTTGGTCACACAGTCATAATCTGCACTGGTCATTAAGTCATGATCTGCTTTGGTCACACAGTCATAATCTGCACTGGTCATTAAGTCATGATCTGCTTTGGTCACACAGTCATAATCTGCACTGGTCATTAAGTCATGATCTGTTTTGGTCACACAATCATGATCTGCACTGGTCATTAGGTCATGATCTGCTTTGGTCACACAGTCATAATCTGCACTGGTCACACAGTCATGATCTGCACTGGTCACACAGTCATAATCTGCTTTGGTCACACAGTCATGATCTGCACTGGTCACACAGTCATAATCCGCTTGGTCACACGTCATGATCTGCTTTGGTCACACAGTCATAATCTGCTTTGGTCACACAGTCATAATCCGCTTTGGTCACAAAGTCATGATCTGCTTTGGTCACACAGTCATAATTTACTGATGACAGCTCTCACAAAAACACATAAACAAAAGTTTTCGCTGATATTTCAGGATTTACAGTATTCTATCTATAAATCAGATTTTCTATCTGAGCAAATGGAAAGGGGTCATGGGGCTTTAATGGCTTATTTTAAGTTTCACAGAAACTAGTTTTCACATTCATTTACAACTACAGGACATAGTACTCTTACAACAACACAAGCTACATGTTCATTATGTTCATTGTGTTCATTCAAGGGCCTGGTCTGAGGCACAAAGTATGTCACCTATATCTACTCTTCACCGCGTATGTCTTCCCAAGTATAATTGAAATCCTTTAAAAATTGGAGGACTAGCAATACAACTCCTATAATCAAACAGTCTCTTTAAATTTTATTTGAAAGATATGATTTTTAAGTTAAAGCACCTATGAAAGATTTTTAACACTAAAAAGTCTTAACTCAGCAAAAAAAGATAAAGCTGTTTTTATGGAATGCTTGATTCAAAGCAGCTAAGAATCTGCATACAAACCAGCAAATGATTGTGTTTTATCTGAAAACATCTTAATAATATAACATACAAAACCTAAAACAAATTACTTTGATATGAAAATTCTGCCAATCAATTATTACCTCCTAATTTCATCTGTTATAAATATATTAATCATGAATATTTAGCTACCCAAAACACTAATTATTTTGTTTTATATTCACCTTATTAGATGTTTGATGCTTGAAATATTGCACAAATAGGAGCCTTTAATGAGCTGAAGTAATTAATATATCGCATTTTGATTTCTTGCTAACAAAAAAACATATAACTTTAATTAGCACCTGTACATCATAAGAAGTCTGGGCAAAACATGAAAAAGTATAAAAGGGGGTTATCAGTACTAAATCTAATTGATTTTGAATTTTATTGGGTGCTTTTTATTAATATAATTTATGATGTTACTTTAACAATTTTGTATGGGTTAATGGATTGTGATATCACTACAGTCTAACCTGACCTAAGCAGTCAGTCAAGGGAAACAGCCAATTTGACCGTTTAAGCAAGGTGACCACTTAACGAAGCATCGTAATTTATCTTTGACTTTTGATATTCTATACAAATACCCCACCCACCCCTTCTATTCACAAACTCACTAAATAGTATCAGCAAATAGTGCGCTAGGAAATAAATAACTGTCGTTTCTTTTTTGTTATTTCATAAACAAAACAGTAATATTTAATCAAGTTTTGAATATTTATTTTGTTTCCCAGTATTATGTTCAATGGTACGAGCAGACAACATGCCCCGGGCTATAGCAAAATGCTTGTATCAGGTATCCGGTAAAATGAATTGTTGTATGTGCGTGACAAAGTTTTATTTCTATTTTGGTTTCTTCACATCGCCATCATCTAGTATCGGTAGTTTTAATATTCGGAACAATAATTTGATTAGTTATTACCCTCAGGGCACTGTGTTAATTTTATACCTATTACCATAGTGACAGTCGGATTAGTTGACACCTTTATTGTGTATTTCTAAGGTGCAGGAATGACAATACGATTAAAAAAAATCCTGTCTGATCAATTGATTAATAAATTCAAAGTAAGTTTGTACTGCTAATTATAGATAATTGGTAGCTTTTTTGACGGATTTGAAATAATGTTCCTTCCATTTTAATTCATTAACAACAAACTTTTTCACACCTGTTGGCACCAGAGCAGCGGCTTTAATGGTAATTATGTGAATACGCATTTGTGTGCAACTTTATCATACATGATAAATTGATAAACAGTATGGTCAAGCAGCTTGGCCTTTAGAGAGTTTACCCTTGGGGTTGTAGTTCGCGATTTCTGTCAATTGTTTCGAAAATTTCACACTTGATTCCAATGACATGTGGCAATTTAATCATTCCGGTTTTAAGTCTTTTAGCGATCCGGAAGCACTAAGACTGCCCGCTGGCCGCAGACTGCAGGTGACTGTTTAATCAAGGTGTAATATAGAATGATTTTTGTCGGAGGCATCCCAGAGTGACCGTTTACTGGAGGTGACTTCCGAATCAAGGTGACCATTAGGGCAGGTTAGACTGTATTTACATTTAGATACAGAAAATCAAATTGCAGAAAGCCTCGAAAGCTCAGTGGTAAGAGTATTTTTCTCCAGAACAGAATGTCCCAGGTTTGAACCCTAGGCGAAGCACAAGGTGTGTCCCTGGACAGACACACTGATGACACATATGCCTAAGTCCATCCAACTGTCATTGGGTATCAGCAATAAAAAACTTGCCGCCTGTCTTCCATGAGTGAAATGACATCTGAGAGGAGTGTTCAACAGCAATTAAATAGATGATGGAAACATATATAAATATTTTTGAGTACCAGGTAAATACTTATGCACAAAGTATGCATTATTTTAAGTGTGGCAAAATGAGTGATCATTTTCATTACCAAATGGAACACACAACCAAATGTCAACTGGTCATAGTAACAGCATAGATATCAAAAAACGAAATAAAAGAAACTAGAGCTATCACTAAATGTGATTAATACCCCCAAAAGGATTGCTTTATAAACTGAAGAAGTTCGTAGTAAAATAATACCTTGCAAACAAACTAAAAAGAGATATTGTTCTTAGCAGTTCCTCTCATTGTGCTTGACCATTGTATGAAGTTGTATTGAATTCCAACTTGTAGCTTTTCGAAAAATGCTCCAGACAGGGAAAAGTAACAAAGGGCAATAACTCTGTAATTAGTCAAGATGGAGATATGGTTCCTGTGCACTGCACTCCCTCTCACTGTGCTTGACCATTGTATGAAGTTGTATTGAATTCCAACCAGAAGTTTTCAAGTTATGCTCCGGACAAGGAAAAGTAACAAAGGGTAATAACTCTGTAATGAGTCAAGATGGAGTTATGGTTCCTGTGCACTGCACTTCCTCTAAATGTACTTGACCATTGTATGAGGTTGTACTGAATTCCAAATATTAGTTTTCAAGTTATGCTTCGGACAAGGAAAAGTAACAAAGGGCAATAACTC
This sequence comes from Saxidomus purpurata, assembly GCA_022818135.1. Taxonomy (NCBI): domain Eukaryota; kingdom Metazoa; phylum Mollusca; class Bivalvia; order Venerida; family Veneridae; genus Saxidomus; species Saxidomus purpurata. Next base: position 34,944,935 of record JAFMSR010000011.1, read on the forward strand.
AGTAAATACTCAAGATAGAGTTATAGTTCTTGTACACTGCACTTTCTCTGAGTGTGCTTGATCATTGTATGAAGTTGTATTGAATTCCAACTAATAGTTTTCAAGTTATGCTCCAGACAAGGAAAAGTAACAAAGGGCAATAACTCTGTAATTAGTCAAGATGGAGTTATAGTTCTTGTGCACTGCACTTCCTCTCAATGTGCTTGACCATTGTATGAAGTTGTATTGAATTCCAACCAGTAGTTTTCAAGTTATGCTTCGGACAAGGAAAACTAACAAAGGGCAATAACTCAGTAAATACTCAAGATAGAGTTATAGTTCTTGTACACTGCACTTCCTCTGAGTGTGCTTGATCATTGTATGAAGTTGTATTGAATTCCAACTGGTAGATTTCAAGTTATGCTCCATACAAGGAAAACTAACAAAGGGCAATAACTCTGTAATTAGTCAAGATGGAGTTATGGTTCTTGTGCACTGCACTTCCTCTCAATGTGCTCGACCATTGTATGAAGTTGTATTGAATTCCAACCAGTAGTTTTCAAGTTATGCTCCGGACAAGGAAAAGTAACAAAGGGCAATAACTCTGTAATTAGTCAAGATGGAGTTATAGTTCTTGTGCACTGCACTTCCTCTTAATGTGCTTGACCATTGTATGAAGTTGTATTGATTTCCAACTAGTAGTTTTCAAGTTATGCTCCGGACAAGGAAAAGTAACAAAGGGCAATAACTCTGTAATTAGTCAAGATGGAGTTATAGTTCTTGTGCACTGCACTTCCTCTCAATGTGCTTGACCATTGTATGAAGTTGTATTGAATTCCAACTAGTAGTTTTCAAGTTATGCTCCGGACAAGGAAAATGCAACAGACCGACCGACCGACCGACCGACCGACCAACCGACCGACCAACCACCGGGTGACTCCTATATACCCCCCTAAACTTCGTTTTGGGGGTATAAAAATTACACAGGCCTTGTTTATCTTCTGTTCATCCCAAGAAATAACAATTGAAACAACTTAGAATATCTAAAAATCCTCCAGCTGATTTTACTTCACCCATATCTACTAAAATTTGATAATTGAACATAAATATTAGGTTTCTCGCATCAGTCTTCCATGTCAAAACATGGCATGTTAAATGCAAATTTTGCAACTCCCTGTCTATTTTCTTAGAATAGAAGTATATTTTAGAGCACAAATAATACACTGGAGACTGTTAATAGCTTAGCATCAGTGAATTCAATTCCTGCAGGAAAATGAAGTGGGAGTTTCAAATCTAAGGATGTGTCTTACATCTGTAACATAGACTGCAGATAGTCCCCAGGTGAAAGAAGAAAATGGTTTCACTATCATGATGGTTGTCTTGAGATTTTTCTGTATTTTTTTTTCACTTTTTAGGTCTTAGAGGTGTTTTGTACATGTTTATTCCATTTTTTTCTCACCAGCCAGAACTAGGTCTTCAGCATCAGGAGTAACAAGAAAAACTGTTTATCCCAATTACACTTTCTTACAACAATGACAAAATAAGGTTGGTTTTAGGTAAAACACATGTCTACCAAAAATTACTACTGACCACTAAGAAAGATCTCGACCTTAAATGACCTTAGCTTTGAATGACCTTGCTGGCACTATTTAATGAAAGTTGTTTCAAAATCCTTCAAAGCATTTAAACAGACTCAAAAGTAGACACAAACTATAGTCACTTGACTTTTAACTGCTCTCTGTGACCTTGACCTTGGACAGAGATTTGACCAAAGTTGCAGTGAATATCAAAATCTTTCAAGTGGTCAAGAGATACATAGCTGACATGATATATAGCCAAATGAACTTCTAATGCTTTCTAAATCAAAAGCATGTTCTATAGATAAAGCACAGTACCTTTCTTAATGATATTACAAACAAGAGCTGTCAGTTTGACAGCGCGCTCGACTTTTTTAGTGCTTGCCAATAAAACAAAACTTTGACAGTTAAGGGCACACAAGACTTTAACTAGGAATTTCTAAGTACAAATCAAGAAACATTTTCACAGAGTTATCTTCTCTTGCTTACAGATAGGTCTCATGATGGTACATAAGTACTCCAACTTTCAAAGTAATATCTCAAATGGTTAAGTCAACAAGTGGACAAGAATGAAAATTTTAACTGAGTTTCTAAGTCAAAATGGGCCATAATTCATATAAAATCCTTGACAGAATTACCTTCTCCTGCCCATGTTTTGGGATCATGATGGTAAACAAGTATTCCAACTTTCAAAGTAATATCTTGAACAGTTTAGTCAAAAAGTGGACTGGTACGAAAAACTTTACCAAGATTCTAAGTTGATAAAGGGCCTTAATTTTTAAAACAAATCCCTGACAGAGTTACCTTCTCTTGCCTACAGATGGGGGTAATGATGTAAACAAGCATTCAAAGTTTCAAAGCAATATCTCAAAGGGTTAAGGCAATAAGTGGATTTTACCCATATTCAATGTATTTTCTAAGTAAAAAAGGGGCATAATTCTGTTCAAAACCTTGACAGAGTTATGTACTCTTGTCTGTTGATGTAGGTTATGATGGTAAACAAGTATGGTTAGTTTCAAAGCAATACCTCCAATGGTTTTGAAATAAAGTGAGGTGGTACGAAAAACTTAACCAAGCTCAATACACTTTCTAAGTCAAAAAGGGCCATAATTCTGTCAAAAACCTTGACAGAGTTATGTACTCTTGTCTGTAGATGGAGGTTATGATGGTAAACAAGTATGGTAAGTTTCAAAGCCATACCTCTAATACTTTTGAAATAAAGTGGGGTGGTACGAAAAACTTAACCAAGGTGTGACACCAACGCCGACGCGAGTAGGATAGCTCCCCTTTTCATAGAAAAGTCGAGCTAAAAATGCGGAACACTTTTTAACAGCACTGTTTCATAATGATCGACAGACATCAATTTTGTTTGAAATTAATTATTCATCAATCATGACCAAAAATATGGTTGGAACAGGCGTTGAAGTCCTATAACAATGATGTAATCAACATTCTAACACTATTGGAAATTTCTCCTATATACACAAAGAAGGTTTTGAGCGTGATAAAACTATTAAGCATATCACGCTAGGCGTCCGTGACTATTTTTGACTGCAGAAATTCCCTCACGTGTAATTTTCACACAACATCTAGGAGAGTGCATGCGCTAATACGCTTTGATTGGTATTGTTGTGAATGAATTCATGTGATGTAAAACAAATCGTAGTAAATTTTTCTACACTTCCGGTATCGCCAGCAATATCAGAAACAACAAAAATAAGACGAACAGTGTTTTATTTGAGGAGTAAAAAAGAACAGCCAAAATTTCACGAAATGCAAGGAATGCATGGAAAACTACAAGTTTCAAGACAGCCACTTCAAGCGCAGCAAATAGTACCCCATCGAACATGTTTTTGTTTAGATTAATGTGTTAGAATGGAAATAGATTTTATTTTTGAGTGATATACCGGTTATTATATCACTGTGTGTTGTGTAGATGCTTCGTAATTAATCACTCAGGCCTTCGGCCTTCATGATTAGATTACTACGCATTTACACTCCCCACAGTGATATACTAACCGGTATAACACTCAAAAATGAAATCTATTTTCTAATTCTAATATTAAATTCATGTTTATCTGAGCAAATTCAAAGAGATCCTGTGGCTTTAATATTGAACTGTACCTGCTGAGGCATGCTCTTTGACTACAATTATTGTCTAACAATACTGAACATTTGTGTCAAGTTATTTAAAGTTTCATTTATCTGGTTAAAAAGATCAAACAAAATAAACATGCCAGTAGCAGGGTTTAAACCAATGACAATCAGTGAGGGATTGAGTGTTTCAAAGTCAGCCACCATAACCATTGGACCAGTGACTTTAAATTTATTTGAAAAGAAGGCAAAATTTTGGTAATATTAATGAACTATACCACACTCCGAAATCAGCATGGTGTTCTCAGATTTGTACCAAACTACCAAACATGATGGTAATCTGCAGAACAGCTCATTTATCGAGGCAGTGGAAAAAAAATTATCTGTACAAAGGAGCATAACTTAGGTTATATTCAGTGTACATCTTTTCATATATTTCAATGAAGGACAGAGTACTCTTAAATTAGTAATCCATGGAACAGTTCTCCTTCCTAAGGCCACACAATAAAATGTGTATTAAAACAAGAGGGCCAAGATGGCCCTATATCGCTCACCTGACTACCATTGGCTATAAAACAAGGGGTCATGATTTTAAAACAATTCGTAGAGGTCCTTAACACAATGCTAAGTAACATTCTAAATATCTAAGCTCTGCCTGCCTGCCTGGTTTTCCCTATATAAGCCTATGTGAAATTTAGTGACCTCCCCTCTTCTGGGAAGGTTTATTTTTGACTCCAGGGTCATGATTTGAACAATCTTGGTAGAGGTCCACTAGGCATTTCTACATGCCAAACATCTAATCTCTAGGCCTTGCAGATTCAGAGAACAACATTTTTAAAGATTTTCCTATATAAGCCTATGTAAAATCAAGTGACCCCCCCGGGCGGGGTCAATTTTGACCAGGGTGTCATAATTCAAACAATCTTGGTAGAGGACCACTAGACAATGCTACATGCAAAATATCTAAGCTAAAGGCCTTGTGGTTTCGGAGAAGAAGATTTTTAAAGTTTTTCCTATATAAGCTTATTTAAAACTAAGTGACCACACGCGCGCGGCCAATTTTGACCCAGGGGTCAATTTTGACCTGGGGGTCATAATCTGAACAATCTTGGTAGAGGTCCACTAGATAATGCTACATGCAAAATATCTAAGCTCTAGGCCTTGTGGTTTCAGAGAAGGACATTTTTCAAGTTTTTCCTTTTGGTCGCCATAGCAACCAGAGTTCTGCATGGAATGGAATTCTTTGAACACCTCTGATAGAGTTTCATGCAAGGAACATTCCTGCGAAGTTTCATAAACATTGGCCCAGTGGTTTCAGAGGAGATGTTGATTGAAGAAAATGGTGGACGGACAGACGAACTGACAACGGAAGGAATTTGATCCTAAAAGTTCTCCCTGGCACTTTGTGCCAGATGAGCTAAAAATAAGTGTTCAATCGAGCGTAACTCTTGATGTCTATTAAAGTATGAAAGGAAGTCATTCATGCAGTGTGATAATAGATCTACATTATTCAGTTATCCTGTCAGTTAACCTCTAGAGGGTGCCCCTTTTTGCAAGATGGACAAGTCCAAATGATAAGAGTTAAACAGATCTCTTTCTGGTGTGGAACTTTTATTCCAACTTGAGTAAAATGAAAGTGTCTCTCAGGTAATAATTATCATGTGCTATAAACCACCTTTTCCTGTTTTAACACCCTACCAAATACTTACATTGCCATGGTAACAGTTCTCTTTCTTATGGACGAAGAACAAAAATGTGATGGACAGATTGATAGGGGCTAAACAATCTATCCCTTCTTTTTTGAAAACATGCATAAATAGGTAGAACTTGTGTGTACGTAGCGTATCATGTTTGTTAGAGAGAGCCAAACTAACCCGATACACCTGACCTTAACTCTCTAGGTTATTGTCAACATTACCCAAACCATTAGTTTTAGTTGCCTATACTTTTCCATGAAACCAAAGCTACTGTGGCTAATATACAAATCTAAAGGGGGATAACCTCTGAAATATAAATACTGACCTCTTCCCTTGCATCAGTACTATAATCCGTCCTCTATTCTCTACAGACGAAGTTTCATCTTCAGCCTTAAGTTTTGTCTGTAGTTCACTAGGCTTACACAACTCCTCAACAGCTTGTGTCAGACCAGTCACCACACTATAATCATCAGAATCTGTAGGGGCCTCCATTTCAGTTAGGGCATTCATGACCTGTTAAATACAATTAAATTCACATCATTTTGAAAAGGAAAGAACAAAATCACCAATATAGAAATGCACAGTTGAAAAGCCAGCATCCAACTACATGAATGTATACACTGTTTTATTTCCCTGCTGAAATGCTGCAGACCTGTTCACCCTGGCTGTCAGCGGTAAAACTGCTTAATATGTAGCATTTTCAAAAATTCAACTGATATGGGATTTAACAGCCAACACTGGATTTAACAACAAACATTGGATTTAACAATTGACATTGGATTTAACAACAGACACTGGATTTAACAACAGACACTGAAATTAACAACAGACATTGAATTTAACAACAAACACTGGATTTAACAACAAACAATAGACATTAGATTTAACAACAGACACTGGATTTAAGAACAGACAGTGGATTTGTATATGAGATCGTTCAGACAGATATTTGACTCAAGATTCAGAACAGTCTAGCCTTCACCTGGCCTCAGCACCAACCTGCTGTAGATTCTGCTCCTTTGGGTTCCATGAGTTGAAGCTCTTGGATCCAGTTACAACAGAGATCTGAAACATAAATGCAATATTAAGAAAGTTTAAGGCTAACAGTATATTTATTATACACAAATTATAACAATCCACTAGGTTTTTCTATAATTTGGCCTGGTCATCCAGCTTCCAACTTGGCCAAGAATGATCAAAACATGTTTTGACACATTTTCAATGTAATTGGGTATAAAATGTGGCTTCTAAATTGATCACAAGGTTTTTCTTTGGTTTGACCTGGAGCAATAATATTAACGGAGTGTGAAACGACGCAAAATCTCGCAAAATTCGTGGCCGTCTGAACGGGAGATGCCATTTTGAATCTAGAAATAGAAGCGGCAGAAAGTGTAAAACAAAGCTGTAATACTCAACAAATGTTGACGATGAAATTCTAGATATGGTGATGGCATTTTATTATTATTTCATTTTATATACTGTAAAATATTCTTACTACCGTTTGTTAGTGATTAAATCTGTATTTCAAAAACGTTCGCTCAAAAATGGCGACGGATTCGAAAAAGGATTTGAAATGACCAGTCGCATTTCGCAGCATGTTTTGACTTTGTATCAAGTCGTGTGCTGAAAAAATATAATTTCAAACTAAAGACAAGTAATGTTTCTAGTGTTTGAAACACTTCAAAGTGCTTGAAATTGGCGTATTTTGTTGTTATGTGTACGGGAGAAAAAGCAAATTATCTTTCAAAATGGCGACCACGGACGGCAATAAAAATCGATAATGGATTAGCGTATCAGTAGCCGTTTCCAATCCCGATAGTATATATTCGTCCCAGGTTTGACCAAGTGACCTAGCTTTTGACTGCGCATAATCCAGTTTTTAACTTCACCTTGAGGTCATCAAGGCAAACATTCTGACCAATTTGCGGATCAAATGTGGCCTCTAGAATTTTCACAAGGTTTTTCTATGATCTGACCAGGTGACTTAGACGTTCAACCTCTGTGACCTAGTTTTGAACATGAGCTACAAATCATGTGGACAAACATTCTGATGAATTTTCATCTAGTCAAAATTTTAATGTGGTCACTAAAATTTTCACAAGGTTTATCTTTTATTTGACCTGGTGACCTAGTTTTTGACCCCATATCACCCAGTTTCTAACTTCGTCTAGAGATCATCAAGACAAACATTTCTGACTAATTTTCATGATGATATTCACAAGAAAGTGTGCACAGATGACAGACAGATAGAGAACTACAGGTAATCACAATAGCGCACTTTTGAGCACTTTGTGCTCAGGTGAGCTGATAAAGTCAATCCTTTGAACAATTTTTTAAATATACTACGGACAAAACATAAATTTCAGATGATAAAAAACATGAATGTAGATAAAGGGAAATAATCTTTTAAAGAGGCAAGGTAGAGTTTCCTGGTCACTGCACTTCCCCTCAGTGTCCTCTATCTTTTTGTGCAGTTGTAATAAATACCCTTTGGTACTTAGGGAGTTATTCTTTGGACAAGCATTTTTAAAAAGGGGAGATATTTCAAATTGGTAACTTTATGCTCTCCTTTCGGAAAGCAAAATAAGTAGACTGTTTCCATAGTGAAAGTAAACAAATCTGTGTTTAAAAGACTGCAAAAGGAACAACAAAATCAAAGGCTATGTGCAAAACTACTGTAACTACATATGAAATCAGGAGATATGGTAGTTCTGCGCTAAGCCTATTTCATATTGGAAATGTACTAGATTCTTTATTTGTTTATGCAAATTTGTAGATTGAATTTGACAACCTCCTGTTTAAAGAATTCAAATAAAATAGACAATACAATTTGAACAAATCATACCAGTTTATCAGTAGGGAAAATATCATAAATAATTCTGATGTATTCCATCATGGATTCTACAGAGCATGTCCATAACGTCTTGAAGATTGGTGCTGCTGGGATGATCCCTGGTGTTTTCCCTTTGGCTAGAATGTCATACTCAATACTTTGATTGCAGGATTTCTGACAAGCTGGACTGTGGTCTAACACAAACACTGTCTTGTGTGTCACTGTTATGGCCATTGTTCTGAAAATAGAAGTATACTGTCTTGTGTGACACAGTTACAGATCTTGTTCTGAAAATAGAAGAACACTGTCTTGAGTGTCAAGCTTACAGTCATCATTCTGAAAATAGAGGTACACTGTCATGTGTGTCATGGTAACAGCCATTATTCTGAAAATAGAAGTACACTGCAGGGATTTTATTTGCCAGTGTCAGATTTGATAAAATAATCAAAACAAAAAAAGGACATGTACCATATAAATTTGAACATGTAATTCCTACTTTAATACTGTACCATTTCAACTTTTTGAAGATAGCCATGAATGAAACAATTTTCTAACAGATTTTTCAACTGCTTTTTCTCTATCACATATTTTCACTATTGTACTGATCACAAATTTTCAGAGAACATTAGTTACATATTATTCATTTAACCAAAACACTTATAACAATGAAACATTTGTCCCTACCCTACCTAGTATTTTTGAGGCCGTTGCCCTAAACACAGATTTTTTTTGGCCCTATCTACATTTGTACCTGTACTAATTGTTTGGAATTTTACATGTCTTCTAAACTAAAAATTAATTTTGAACCAGCTTCTGTCAATAATGTACATGTAAGTAACCCACTATGTTTTAAACAGTGTTGATAAAATGTTGACACTTGGATGGAATAAAATTAAGAAAAAATACTGGTCTGTCTTTTATTCAAAAGTACAATGTAGTCTTTATATATGGGTAATTATACCCATGACACTGAAAGCCAAGAATACTGAAAAGAACTTTCATACTAAATTGTACCGATGCTCTAAACTAGACCTATCACTAAATGTTATTAATACCCAGCAAGACTGTTTGCAGATCATACCATAGTACACCGAAAGACTTAAATAACGCAACACTTGGAAAAAGCTCTGTAAAAATGTTTAATAAAACAATATTAAATGAAAACTGATTAAGTATAGAAATTTAATCTAGTATCACTATTGTGGCCAAATTTAAAAGAAATCCAACCAAGTAGATGTTTTACATTCATTTATTTTGTAATCACCACCAAAAAAGCACATGCATTTGTTTTAAATGAGAATTATATTCATTAAATGCACAGACTGGTTTATAACTTGTTAACCAATAAAATGTTGGCCAAAGGAAATAATTGTCTCCCCTCCATTAAAAGAAATGTTCAGACCACAAAAAATACGGTTAAAGAGAACACCTGACTGTCCATCCTCTGCTGAAGTTCTGCTCAACCGTCATGCATCCATGGCAATAGTCCCTAATTTACAAACAAGAAAAAGTGCAAAGGTCAACAGCACGCTAAATTTTTAATGACTACAACTACACAAGCAGTGAGACCCAAATGATTTAATGATGAGCTTAACTGGCAAACATTAGACCTACAAGTCAACGACACATACAAACATCTCTTCTCTATAAAATCAGAAGAAATCCAGTATGCATTGATTTTAGCCCAACTTATTATGCGAAAGGGCTTTCTACTATACAATCAAACCTGTGAACAAAGACCACCATTGGGAAGCTACAAATTATGTGGTCTTTGTTTGCAAGTCGTCTTTATTCACAGGTGTATCTACAATAGGTGAATAGTGCACTGAGATATCCCTGCTGGTATCTATTAGAAGGGTCGTCTTTATTCAGAAGTGGTCTTTAACACAGGTTTGACTGTATATGTGTGCCTTAAAAACAGATATATACAGTATGTAATGTCAGTTTGTAAAATGGGTCGGTCTTGCAGTTGAAATATTGAGGCTAGCATTAATCGCAACCATCCAAACAGAAACCAGAACTAATTCCTCAGCCCTAGAACTATTTATCTCTGTAAGGGCCTCAACTTGCTGACAGGCTGGTATACCTCATTTAATCATCTAGCCATGCTTTGTATTGTGGCACTATAGTCCTTTTTATTTTTGAACTTAATGATATATCTCATTCTTTAACACTGTGCCTGACAAGCGCCCACAAACCGTAATCGTTTACTGTTGATGTAATAAATCGAAGAAATTAATTGTCCGAATTCTGTAACACTTACCCGGGGAACTTTTTTCTGTATCCTGAACATGTCAAGCAAAAAATTTCTAAGATATAACATAACACTTACAGAAAAGCAATTTTTTGCCCTTTAAACACAACAAACTATTTACCTTACCGTGTTATGAGAAATAAACCGCTGCAAATTCAATTCATTTCATGGGCGCAGCCATTACTCGACTGGTTTCAAAAGTTGAATAAATATAATCCATAAAGAGAGTAAAAAGCTACAACCAAACGAGCACCTGTTCCGTTGTTGTGGTTACCTATTCAGCATAAATGGCGACCGACGAGGAAAATACGAACTGGCCAAGAGAGGATGAAACTAACGTATATTTACAGAATCACCGCATTCTCGAGTTATTTAACAATGTAACATCACAGTTAATATTTCACCGACCAGGTAATTATGTGAATGTTTAGTTCAGCTATCAGAGTTTTCGATCTCTGAACTTGAAGCTGAAAGAAGCTTTGTTTTCTGCTCCTGCTTATGTTGAATTGTGTAGAGGGTCTAGTATGTACTTTACCGGACATAGATGTACATAATTATTAATGCAGCAGAACTCAATTTCAAAATTATTTTGACATCCCTGTCATTCGTAAATGTGAAGTAACTTTAATTAGAAAACATTTACCCAGTTTAGGATTCGAACCCACGACCTTCTGCTTGCAAGTCAGATCTCTATGCTCTAACCACTGAGCTAACCGGTCTTCTGGATCACTACACTCTTCCCGTCCACTAGCCTTTAAAACCCACAACTGTCCGTTTTAAACTCGTCGCCAATGAAGTAACTTTAATTAGAAAAAATTTATGGTGTTGGGCCCAGTATTCGTGGTAGGTCCAGAATTCGTGGTATTTAGACAGTTTTTTCTGTCCCCATTGCTCTCATTAAATAAAACAACTGAAGTTAACCAAACTGTAAATATGTTCCAGTTGATGTTTTCCGTTGATATCCTTTATGAAAATTTGGTGTTCTTATACCTAAAATGTTGCTTCAGGTACTCCCAAAGACAGTCTGAACATTTTTTTTATTGTTGAAATGATTGCTTTTTTAAAACTGTTACTGAAAGAATAGTTGACTGTTTGTTTATATGTAATCAACTGATATTAATTCACAAGACATAAAACTATAATTTTAAACGAGATTCTGAAATATCATATTGGACACTTCTGTTGCGATGTAACTTTTTGGTCGTCCCACGAATTCTGGAGCACATATTCCTGTGACGTCATAGGTCAACACGCTTTATATTTTGGAAGATGTATAAACAATGTGATAACCAGCATAAATAAATTAAGTCGTATGTTAAATGTTAGATGTTCTTGGTTATATTTTGACCTTGGTTGTTTCTTTGTTTAATTTTTTGTACTCCGTAGTGTTATAAAGGGTTCTAATTACCACGAAAACTGGGCCAACCAGCATACCCAGTGTAGGATTTGAACCCACGACCTTCTGCTTGCAAAAAAACAAAAATAATATCAAACAGGGAATGCCACGTACCAAAAACGCAGCCTCCCCAAAACGAGCCCCACAGCACCCAGAAGTGCACACCACCAACACACACACACACACACACACACACACACACGCACACAGACACACAACACACACACACACACACACAATCATGTACACACACAAACATACACTACCAACACACACAAGCATACAAAGCAAACACACGAGGACAAAACGAACAATTAACGGAACACAGTGGGGCACCGCCTTGGAACGGTCAGTGGCAAAAACACCACTGGGGAGCTTAAACCGGTTTATGGTGCGCACCCAACCTCACTCTTACCCCCACCATGTTCCAAAGTCACAGGACAGTGTAAATAAAAGTAATCCCTGCTAGGTGAATCTCTAACACACGCAATGGAAACAAAAGGCATGGTATGTAAAACACAAAAATGCTCGTGTATAAATATATAAAAAAAGCAAACCTTGAGAACCAAAAAACGTATGTACTCAATGCATTTGCAGAAGGCAGAGCACCAAGAGAAACACCCTTAAGGCAAGTCAGATGCTCCAACCACTGAGCTAACCGGGCTTCTGGATACTCAGAAGCCTAGGATCACTACACATGTATAAAGTTTCGTCAATATTCACTGGTGAATTGTGTATACATGTATCATACCTTTAGAACTTGTACACATCCTCCTTGGTTGAGTGGTTAAGAGTCACCGACTTGAGATCACTGTAACCACTTCATGCCCTTCTACCTACCATGTCATCACTATAATCACTTCTCAACCTGTTACCATGTCTCTTTATGGGAGAAAGTTGGTAGTTTCTTATAGAGGAGCAGAGTCTATTAGTACTAGTTCTACCCAGGAACGATTGTTACGTCAGGTAAACTGCCCACCTTTTAAAAAGACCAAGGTTAGAATGGGTACAAACAATAAAATTGGAATCGTCTTGATAGAAGCAGTAATTTTTCAACAAGATTGAAGTATCTTAAAATAAGAACTTTTTAAAAGACTTATCAAAAAATTTCTGATTAAACTAGGATATTAAAGACTGCATTAACATTGTACAAAGAAATTTTATTCTTTATATTTCAGATAATTATTTGTTCTTTAAAACTGCTTGCTTTCAGTTGCCGTTAGAAAAAATGAAATTTTCAAAATTGACATACTAATACATAAATATAAAACTAAAGGCTAGAATCAACAATAGAAGTAAAAATGTAGGTAGGAATTTGCAAAAATCTATTGAAAAATAATGCTGGTTTTATGGCACCACTACACTATATATATGTTTATATTGGAATTTCAAAAATGTTTGCAGGGCTTTGTTATTTGGTAGCGTATTATTTCAAATCTACAGATAAACTTGACAGGAATTGATACTGGAACCTTTTTATAAAACTAAATGTTCTAAAACATGTTATTTACTTACAGTTTGAAGAACTTTATTTTTTTACCACAATCTGAGAGCAAGTGGCTTTAATTGCTATATTGTTACACAAAGTTATGTTGTTGCTATGTTTTATTGATAAATTACATTGCTTTTTACAGCTGACCCAAAGAAATATATGATTGAGACATTGGAACGACTGCAGAAATCACAGACAACAAAGAGAGAATACCCTTGCCTGTTTGATGACAGCAATGTTCAGTCAGTATATGGAATGTTAGATCCTACAAACAGGGGATATATAACACTCAAACAGTATTGTGAAGGTAATTGACAAGTTCATGCAGAACCTACAGCCCTAAAGCCAAGCCCTGAATTCGCGGCTGCAGTTGTACATATATCTGAACTTTTAGTCCACTAAACTGTATTATTCAATGTAATAGGAAAATTGAAAAATAATTCTTAATCAGTAATTGATAATATAAAATTATATAATGAATTAGATATAAACACTTGGAGCAATATTTTTGACAAAATCAATTTCAGCATTGGAGACTCTGGGTATAAAAGGATATGATATCAAGCCTGATGGTGGAGCAGATGACAGAGTAACATTTGACACATTTTTACATGAAGCGTAAGTACTTTTACCTAAATCCAAACTGTCTGTGTTGTATAAAGGTGCCTGCCTCTTTGGTTGAGTTGCTAAGACCAATGAATTGAAACCTCTTAAGTGATTGAGGACATGTCAAACAAACCCCACTACCGACCTGACACTGTGAGGAAGTTGTTAGTTACTTCTGGCCCTTGTGGGTGAGAGTCTAGTTCTGGATCTTCCTAGGATTGATGATACAGTAAATTAACCACCTGTGAATAACTGCAATTCTATTGAAACAGGTCGTTTGTACTACCATTCTGACAAGCCGAATGATGGACAACTAATTTCAAAACCTCTATGCCTGACTTTGAACTACAAGGCCTGTGTACAGAATAGTTATATAGGCTCAGTTGATATTCAAAAACTTACTGTTCACTGTTTATATTTTTAAAACAGAGAAAAACTGTTTCTGTACAATTATTGAGTTGTGAAATACACTGCTTTCATCTTTTATCTTTGAAGTACATTTATATACAACAGTTTTAAAACAACATAAAACCAGTGGTTCTTCTATCAAATAGATCAGCAGTTTATGCATTGGTGTTTAAATATTTGTGTGTGTAATGTATGCAAAAGGGATCAGTAAAACTATAACTTTCTACATTTTTTTCAGGAGAGATGGTTTACAGCGGGCATCTGCCACATTCTCATCATCATAGTTCATATCTCAGACAGCATAGTTCATATGCATAAACTTATTGTTAATATACTACCTGGCATGAAAATCTGCAAGAAATGAAAGAAAGTAGAGAAAATTATACTCTGTGTTGTTAAAATGGAGGAATACTGAAAATTTGCAATGTAATTATTTATAATGTTGTACAAGAACTGGGATATTTTGAGTGTCATTTGAAATATTTAGCAGTCAAATTCTACTGTGCATTGTCTTAAGGTTATAGTTTGCTAAATGGGTTGGTCTGCCTTGACCAGTGTTTAAGAGAGCAGACACTGCTTCAATTCTTGAACTGTAGGTGAAACACAAAACTCTGAAGTCGCGATGAACAGGTTTTATATGACAGACATAGATTGTACACTGTACTGTGATTAAGAGTTCATTAAAGATTATTGTTAACTGAGCTGATTGCTTTGTTAATTGGTTGTCTGTGATTGTATGCATGCATACTTCTATATTTTTATCATTGCATTATCATTAACAGAAAAGAATAATTAGTGAATCAGTATATTTTGTTATTGTTTCTTTGGTCCTTTATTTCAATTTGGTCACAATCCATTTAACCAGGGGGCCTTGATGGCTCTTTATTCCCCACCTGAGTAACCATTGCTCTGAAGGACAAAAAGTAGATCAAGAGGTCAGAACAAGGCTTTCCTAAGATTTGACTTGGTGACCTCAGTTTTAAGCCCATGATGACCCATAACTATTCAAACATGATTTCATCAAGCAATCATTCTGACCAAGTTTCATGAAGATCCAATGAAAACTGCAGTCTCTATTGTATACGTAAGATTTTTCACCTGGTGACCTGGTTTTCCATCCAATATGATCCATTTTCAAACTCAGCCTAGACAATCAAGACAGTTTCATAAAGATCTTATAGAAACCTAGTCTCAATTGCATAAACATGGCTTTTCTAAGATTTAATCTAGTTTTTGGGTAAGCAGTACAGATTTTATTAAGATAATCAATCTGACCAAAGTTTCATGAAGATCCGATGAAAAATGCAGCCTGTGTTATATATACATGTATATGTTTTTCTAGCACGACTAGCAGAACCATGATAAACTTTTCCTTGATAACTCTGTACAGGTCACAATTTTCATTTTTGAAAGTTGCTTGGAAAGTTGTCTGCAACGTGTAGATGATCCTTAATTTTTAGCTCACCTTGCACAAAGGGCAAGATTGAGCTATTGGGATCGCTCACCGTTCGGTGTCCATCGTACGTCCGTTAACATTTTGCTTCAAACAACATTTGAAACCATTACGCCAATGATGATTAAACTTGGCAGGGATGTTCCTTGCATGTAGCCCTTTCATAGTTGTTCCAATAATATTCTATTCCATGCAGAGCTCTAAATTAGGTTGCCAATTGTTTTTTTTCCCATGGCAACCAGAGTTCTGCAATGAAAAGGGGGAAAGTTTGAACAACTATGGAAGGGGCTACATGCAGGTTGCAGGACACACTTCAAAAAATCTTCTCAAAAACGGGAAGGCCTAGAGCTTAGATATTTGGCATGTGGCATTACCTAGTGGACATACCAAGATTGTTTAAATTATGACCCCCAAGTCAAAATTGAGGGGTCCATTGTTTTTACATAGGCTTATATAGGAAAAACTTTAAAAATCTCTTTCTCTGAAACCACAAGTCCTAGAGCTTAGATATTTAGCATTTGGCATAACCTTGTAAACCTCTTGATAAGATTGTTCAAATTTTGACCCCTGGGTAAAAGTTGACCCCACCCAGGGATCACTTGATTTTACATAGGCTTATGCAGGACAAACTTTAAAAATCTTCTCTGAAACCACAAAGCCTAGAGCTTAGAAATTTAGCATGTGGCAATACCAAGTGGCCCTCTACCAAGATTGTTCAAATTATGATTTTTGGTTTTTTTTTCCCCCCCCCGGGGGTTTTTTTTTTTTTTTCCTGGCACAAAGGGGGGGGGGGGGCTATTAGGATCCCTTCAGTTGTCTCCGCCCTTCGCTCTCGCCTAGGCCACGATGTTGACTTGGCAGGGTTTCTTTTGAATGTTTTTTTTTTTTTTGTTGTTTTTTTTAGGGGGCTTTTTAAAAAGATTGTTCAAATTATGACCCCACGGTCAAAATTCACCCCACCTGAGGGTCACATGTTAGCTCAACTTGCACAATGTGCCAGAGTGAGATATTATTTTCCTTCAAACAACATCTCCTTTGAAACCACTAGGCCAATGATGATATGATTTTGAAGGGATTTTCCTTGCATGAAGCCCTTTCATTGTTGTTCGAACTATTCTTTTCCATTCAGAGCTCTGGTTGCCATGGCTACAGAAAGGTAAAAACTTTAAAATCTTCCTAGAGCTTAATTATTTAGCATGTGCCATTACCTGGTGACCCTCTACTGAGATTGTTCAAATCAAGAGACCCCAGGGCAGGGTCAATTTTGATCAGGGGGGTGGGGGGGGTCATCATTCTTTCTGCTATTGATGACATTCTAATATAGCCAATGGTAGCCATGTGAGTGATACAGGGCCATCTTGGCCCTCTTGTTTTTATATAATTATGCTTATATAGGAAAAATTTTAGCGTGTGGCATTGCCTATTGGACCTCTACTAAGATTGTTCAAGTTATGACCTCCGGCTCAAAATTGACCCGACCTGGGGGTCTCTTGATTTTACATAGGTTTCATAGGAAAAACTTTTAAAATCTTTATTTCCAAAACCACAAGGCCTAGAGCTTAGATATTTGGCATGTATCATTGCTTAGTTGGCATCTTTCAAGAATGTTCAAATCATGTCCCCTAGGTTAAAATTGACCCTTTCTGTTATTGATGACCTTGTATTATAGCCAATGGTAGCCAGGTGAGCAATATAAGGCAATAGTGGCCCTCTTGTTTTAGGTCAGTGGGACAAAGGTCAAGGTCGCAGTGACCAAAACTTTGAAAATCACTTCCATTCAATAACTTGACATCTATATCCCCCACAGTTTTCAAACTTCATAGGATAATTGGTCTTACCGAGTAGACAACCCCTACTATTTATGAGGTCAGTAGGTCAAAGTCACAGAGACCTAGGTTAGCTTTTCCTTGATAACACTCTATTGGTCATAACTTTCACTTGACTTTCATTAAACTTGCTCAGAAGGTTGCACGCTACCTGTAAATGATCCCTGTTGTTTTGGGGTCAGTGGGACAAACATCAAGGTCACAATGACCCAAACTTTGAAAATCACTTCCGCTAAATATTTTGAGATCTATATCACCCACAGTCTTCAAAGTTCATAGGATACTTGGTCTTACTGAGTAGACAATCCCTACTGTTTTTGGGATCAGTGGGTCAAAGTCAGAGTGACCTTTTCCTTGATAACACTATACAGTTTTTCATTTGACTTTCATGAAACTTGCTCAGAAGGTTGTATGTAGCATATAGATGATTCTGTTTTTTGGGGTCAGCAGGTCAAAGTTAACCAAGACTTTGAAAATCATTTCCTCTCAATATTTTGAGGTTGTCAACAGTCTTCAAACTTCATAGGTTGATTTATCCAACTGAGTAAATAATCTCTGCTGTTTTCAGGTCTGGGTCAAGGTTACAGTGACCTCTGTTAGAGTTTATTTGATAACATTCTGAAAGACTTTCATAAAACTTTCTCTGAACAGTTCAGTAGAGTAATACTGGCCCCCATGGGCCTCTTATTGAGCTGATATGACCCATATTCAAATTCAACCTAGATTTTAACAAGACAAACATTTTGAAAACGTTTCATAAAAATGGATCCTCTATTGCATACACAAGCCTTTTCTAGCTTTAGACCTGATGATCTGGTGTTTGACTCGAAATGACCTATATTTGAACTTTAATATCTAAAATTATTCAAGACATTGATTTTGACAAAGTTTCATGAAGGTCCAATGAAAAATGCAACCTCTTTTGCATACACAAGATTTTCCTATGATTGATCTAATGACCAATAGTTGAACTCGACCTAGATTTCATCAAGACTGCTTCTAACAATGCTCTACGAAGATCCAATGAAAAATGCAGCCTCTGTTGCATACACATGGTTTTTCTATGGTTTGACCTGGTTACCTTTTTTTGACTCGAGATGACCAATATTTTAATGCGATCTAGATTTCATCAAGACACTAATTCAAACAAACTTTAATGAAAATCCAAAGAAAAATTAAGCCTTTATTGCATATGCAAGGTTTTCCTATGATTTGACCTAGATTTTGACCAAAGGTGACCCATATTTGAACTTGACATGGATTTCATCAAAACACTGAGTTTCATGAAGATTCAGTAAAAAAATAGCATCTGTTGCATACGCAAGGTTAACGAAAGCTCTGTATCACTAACTTGAGCCGAGTACCAAAGTCAATGTCACAGACTACACTCAATCATCCTCCTTTATGAACTCATACTGAGTTAATGAAAGTGATGCCTGAACAGTTACTTACTTTCTATAAAAGTTTGAAATATTTGGTTATATACTTCTAATTCATCTATGCTAGTCTTCTCTTGGAAATATACAACTTACCACATGGCCAAGTAAATATCTGTCTTTGACTTAATTAATTAAAAAAAATCTCTTGACATTCAGTTAGAAGATAAGAGGATGTAATAAAGGTAAGTGAAAGCCAAGATGGCCCTATATTACTATCCTGAGCCAACGCTGTGGTCACTTGCCACTATGACTAGATCTACCAGAGATTACAGAATTCTTAATGTGATAAGAATTTGCTGTGATTGATTACATTCCTTCAGATATTGCATAATGTGTTAACAAGGTTTTCCTTTTAATTGACCATGTTATCTATTTTTATACTGTTTACTATTCAGTTTTAATCAAGAAGAATAAATCATCAAGATAGTCTCACTAATTTCATTAATTTTTAGACAAACATTTTAATACGGTCTCTAGAGAATTTGCAGTGTAATTTATATATCCTGACAGTTTTCCCTAGACCCAGTGTAATACTGATACATTCTCTACAAAAATGTCAAGAGCTATAAAAATTATCAGTTTTAACAATGATTTGGTACAAAATGTGGTATATACAGTTAGTTGTTGACAAGGTATATTGTAACATAGTTTTTGAGCTCAACCTAGAAATCATCAAGATCAACTGTTTAACTTTTCATAATGCATAGCTTGTTATGAAAGTGAGGTAATAATAAATAATAGTAAAGATTATTATTCTAATGAATGCCTGCCCCCATAGTTTTTTAATGTTACTGTTCTGTTACAGGTCACTGGTCTCAGTCCACTCATGCCTACCCCATCCATCCATCCACCCATCCATCCTACCATCATCAGACTCTGTCCCCTCTTTGTGTATCTACCTACTTATCAAACCACCCAACTGTATAGCTATTCCTTACCATTCAAGAAAGATTGGAATGGAAAAGGCTTGCAATGACAGGTGGTAAAGACTGTTTCATCTGTGTAATGACCTTTTAATTTATAAAATTATTACATCTTATTAATTTATTATTCACTAATTTACTGTCTGACCCACGTAGTCCATACTTTATATTAATTTATTTATATACTCTTTTTCTTTCGTTTAAATTGCTTACAGTATAAAATGTTTATTGTTGATAATTTATACACTAGTGAACAGTGTCAAGGGACACAACTCTTCACCACTTTTATGAGATTGTGAGGATTTGAATTATTAGTAGTAAATTACTTAGCAACAAAATGGCAGCTTCCATGGAAAAAGGTTACACATTATTTCTTTTGTTAGCAATGTCTTTAAATGATTGTGGTCAACGTTGATCTAGTAATATACCATTGCATATATTTTTTCGTATTTTTGTGTATTTTGTTCATGATCCGACTTCTATAAAACTATTTTACAATGTTTTCGACATGTGTCAGGACAGCCGGATACATACAGTAGATGGATATTTGTTGAAAAAATGTATTTAGGACCACATACACGTGATATCACGAGCTTCTGACAGAAGTATGTTACAGGGTAGATTATGCAAGTTAAATAGATTTGTGGATAGTCTAAATACGCTGTACAGTGCAGTGCACAGGGGGTTGGGGTGTACCTCTGTACCTTGGACGTCCAAACAACAGACAGTATCGTACTAGTGGAAAGTAAAATGTATCTTCTATTGATTAGTTCATGCTTTGGATTTGTATACAGTCATTTTTAATTGTCATATTTTGGATAACTATGTTTTACCTGGGATGTGTCAAACTATACCATTGTAAGTTTCTTACAGATTGGAAGAAAATGTGCTTACAGAGACAGTTTAATACAATTGTTTGAGGTTTCCAGGGTAACCAATTTTCAGAACCATATTTAACAAAAAAACTTTTTATTGTTTCAGAGGTGGAGGCTATATTTGGGGGTCAAAACAATTTAAACAACTTCCCCAAGCTGACTTTCGTATTGTTATTCTTCCTGCTTGGTAAAGAGATATAGCTGACCAATAAGAACTTCTTATAAAAGTTAAGTCTCAAAGCATATTATCTGCTTATAGTCTTAAATGGTCAAAAATGGTTAGGTCTGAGAAGGGTTGACTAACATTTCAGGATGTTATTTTATTGAAATAAGTTTGCAAATGCTTCATATTTAAATGAGAGATTCATTATTGCATATGACAAGTAAATTTATATGCATTCCTTTTTAGGTGTAAAAAGTATTTTTGCCCACTCTTTGAACCCCATCCATTGTGCTTCAAAAGTATTTATAGTAGGATTAAGCCATGAAACCTCAGAAAATGCTCTGTATCTCAGGATAAACAAGTCTCCTGGCTGGTTATTAATTGTTTTTGTTCAGTTTGTGATAGTAAAGTAATGGCCTTAAAAGTGCAAATCTGCATTTTGGAAATTCTGTCACATTAATTGTACAGTAAAATAAAAAGTAGGTTGAGCTAAATAAGGACAAAACAGTACATTTGTTATTGCAAACTACAGCAGGTGTCTATTTTCAAACAGCTGATTATAATTACCTTGTTATATGGATTTTCCAAGTCATTTTTATACATCACACAAGTTAAGGCCTAAAAACAGAATTGTAATTCATAAAAACAACTAGGTCATTCAGACCCAATTCAGTCAGTTTGGTGAGTTTCTACCTAAAGTGTTCATATGAGTCAGTAAAATTAATGCGATTTAGGTATATCTGTAAAACATGTCCAGTGAAAATACATATACATCAATTTGATTTGAACTATAAATTGTCTTTGTACTTTACATATTTTATTATTTGTAATAAGTCTGTGAATGTGTAAGAATTTGTTTCAAAGACTTTTTGAGATTGACACTTTTCCAAGTGTAGTTGTTCCTTTTGTTTTTATAATAATATAAATACACAAGAGATGGCATGTAAAATTTGAGAAAACACAAATTTAACAGAAAAACATAATTGTTTGCAGTAGAAGAGCCATTATGGAGTGTTCATTTATTTACATCCCAACGTCTTGTGTTATTATTCAGGCAGGGTAAACAGTATGGCCATTGACAGGGATCACGTTTGAGGGCGACGTGGGCGAAATAGTCGCCGTGTCCTCGGCCATTTCGCCGTGATCGCATAAAAAAGCGAAAACAAAGTCGCTCTATTTTTCGTAAACACGGACAATGTTTTCGAGTGTCAATCTCGACACTGCACCGCCTACTCGCTACCGATTGTTACATCAGCTTTCATTGGTCAATAAAAAACAGTAAGCCAATCAAAAGCGGCGAGACAACATCGCGATTTAAAGGTTGACATGTGCAATTTTGACATGTATAATGTTTATTGTCAATTTGATAGTTGAGTAAACATCGATTATTGAACGGATTGCTTGATTGGGAACAATGAGGACCAATTACACATGCTTACAATTAGACTGGCTCTTTTCTTTGATCGTATTGACACGTTTTATTTATGCAAAGAATATCAGACACTGCTTGGTTTGCTGCATTTTTTTTCTCGTTAATCAATTCATTAATCGGCGATAAAAATCAGGAAAAAGAGTTTTTATAAAATATTTTATGCAATCACATTGCATTTCACTGTAAAAATGTTGAAAACCTCCAAGGAACCCACAGAACAATATTATCACTCAAGAATGTTTTTTTTTCTTTTGAGGCCCTATATGGGTAACAAGAATGTTTATTAATTAGAAATATTTTTTATGAATAAAAAAAGTTTGTTTTATGCAGTTGTTTAAGTATGAAAAGGGTATACTGATTTTACATTAAATGTTATCAACGCGTTGTACAAACTTCTCCCTGTTCTGAAAAAACTTCTCCCTAATGTCTCTGGAGGGAGAAGTCACTTCTCCCTATGAGTCTGGGCTAGCGTGATCCCTGCATTGAATTATCAAATAGTGAAATCTGCATTTTTCAGATTGTGTCTCACATAGTCAAACATTTTTAGAGTCACAAAACCTTACAGTAATGATATTCAGGATGTTAATTTTTGCCAAGGGCTACTCAATTTTGTTCATTGTAGCACCAGTAAAGCAGAGTTATATGGCCCTTTTATAAGTGCTCATTGGTATTTTGAAACTTGTGTCATGTGAGACTCCAAAAGCATTTAAGTCATGAAACCTCAGAGATACTGACCAGGATGAATAATGTGTGCCTGGGGTTTTGTTTGTGTTTGTACACATTGAAAGCAGAGTAATTGCCGTTTAAAAAAACGAAATCTGCATTGTACATGTAATATAAAAAGCGTTTGAGCTAAAGAATTACAAAACAGTACAGTAATGTTATTAATCTGACAGCATTGTGCATCTATTTTTCAAAAGTTGATTATAATATTATCTTTAATCACCTTCTTATATGGGGTTTTCAAAGTCATGTAGCATTCTGCCTAAAAACAGCATTCTATCTAAAAACAGCCCTCAGTCATTCAGACGCAATTCATTCAGTTTGATGAGTTTCAAATAAATGTTACAAATGCAGATCAGTAAAGTTGATGAGATTTAGGTATATCAGCAAAACCTGTCCTTATGAAACATACATAATTATACATCAATTTGATTTGAAACTAATATCTCTCAGAACTTTACAATTTTATTATTTGTAATAAGCTGTGAATGTGCAAGAATTTCTTTCTAAGCACTACTTTGACATTGACACTTTTCCAAGTGTTGTTGTTTTTGGTGTGTTTTTTTTAAAATTATTTCATACGCAAGATATCTACATGTATAAGTTAGATGCAAACAAATGCTTCATATTTTCATCATTAGAAAATACATTATGAAGATTGTTCATTTATTTACTTATACAACTACATGTGCATTTTATTTCACAGATAATTCCTTTGCAAGTTGTGAAAGACCTGTATTGGAGCCACTGCTACTCCAAGGTGCTTTGCTGGGTCCGCCAAGACATGGGCGTGAATCTCCTCAGGGCTCACTGACTTGTATGCTGTGTAAAGATACTGTTGTCATCACAGAACACCTAGATGGTTACCTCAAGCATTTATTGGAAAGTCATAAATTTGTGATTGCTGATGTTAATCTGATTGCAAATTTCAAGGGGTAATCCACTACATTTTACCTTTTTAAGTAGATGTATAAAACATTGAAATACCTGAATGCCGAGAAAAAAAAGAACCACCAATAGCATGGAATAGTGAGAACAAATTTTTGTTAAAATCAACCTATAATGTTTTCATTGCAGGCTTTTTGCATTGACTCAGTCGACTTTCTAAATACTGACAGAATGGATTAATTTTTTGTTTCAGCTAGCCACTTACCACATTCTTTAAAGTTGACTGATTCTGCATGAGAGAGGTTTACATTTAGCTTTACAAAGATTGTAACTATGTAATCTTAGATATTGTTCTGATTAGCCAAATAACTTCAGTGTACTGTACATTGTTTATACGCCAATAAAATATATATATAAAGATAGCGTTTTGAAGCCAAACATCGCCTCTGAATTTTGCAATAGTGATATTTACAAATGCATTTTTAGCAGGAATATTTTCACACATACTTTTGCATACATAATAAGCTCATCTGAACCGAAGACTCTGGATGAGCTATTAGTGTGGATGGGTGGTCTAGCATCCATCGTCCTTCATCAACATTTTCTCTAAGTCTTAGTGACATTAATTCCAGCAGCTTATCACATGAAATACAACTTGCTGAGATCGACGACTTAGGGCCCACTTATATAATTTTGGGTCTCTGCTTAGCACAAATTGTGATAATATGTATATATATAAATAACTCTCAAAAATTGACTGTTTCTTTATATCACATGGTTGATTATTTCAAATAGATATACAGTAACTCTCAGCTGATATCTTGCCCTAATTTCTGTAGAAATATGATTTTAAGAAATCGCAAAGAATTGTTTATAGTAACTTTAATTGTACAGAAGCCTAGTCTGCTCTCCTTTGGAAACTCTTGAAGTCAAAAGAATGTGTATATATTGGTTTACACTTAGATTTACCAGACATTGTGTGTAAGTCCTCTGAATTATAGAAGTCTGTGTGTATTTACAGTTACTGTTTATACTGGAAGGAGAGATTCCAACAGCAACCCTGGAAAGAATTCTGTGCTGAAATACAAACAACAAATACAAAAGAAGGTAAACTTTTCTCGTTGAACTGTTGCAAGATTTTATCAGCCATTTCATTCAATTCATTGTATTGTACTGGAACTACTTTTCTTGTAATGTTGTATTATTTCTCTACTAGTATACGGGTGTGGTAAGATTTTATGAACATTTATGACATTTGATGTTTAATGACTTTATATTTTTATTATCAGTCATGTATTATCTTGGTGTCTTGGCTAGTATACCAGGGGAGAAATGCTGCAGTCAGCCGAATAACAAAAGATCTTTTTTTATACTGTTTATACTGTTCTAGACCCTGTTGTGTTGCAATTACACAATAAACCAATTGTTTCTCTAGCCTTTTTCGATCATGTTTTCATGCTCATTTATCCATTTGCTGTTTTGTATAAACTTTTGCGTTTAAGACTCTTAATGCACATAGTACTTTTCTAATGTGACTTTGATGTACGCATTATTCGACTTTTCTGTACCTTTCAATTTTACAGGAGAGGGGTATTACATGTTGAGTGATGTTTTACCAGAGGATAAACAGTTGCGGGAACTCTTGCAGAAGAGAAAATTGGTAAGAATGTGTTCGAGGAGTCTGTAAATCATGACATATTCGTGAGAACTTTATTTTCATGAGAGCATTCTTTCACAAAAGCATCATTTTGCTAATTCAGATTTCTTCAAGAAATGATTGATATTGTTACAGCAGTGTGAACCAGGGGGATTGCTTGTTTGTGAGTTCATGGTCTAGTGAATTGACTTGGAAATTAAAAAATTGTAAACTCTTTGTCTAGCGAATTCAAAGTGATTATCAGTACTCTTTGATCAGTTCTGAGAATGGAATTGTTTATCAGGGACAAGTAAGATAAACTTCAACCTTCACCCTGCTAAATTTCTTAAATGGACTTGTCCATATTTCAATTTAGGTCAGTATCATTGATTATTAAAAAGGTTCAGTGAATATTTGTTGACTGAATAGTGAACAGTACAGATCATAATCAGACTGGAAGGATGTGTAGACAGATCATGATCTGCACTGGTCAGAAAGGCAGAATCATTTTCCATCAGTGGTATAAGGCTCATAATTTAAACAAAAACATTTTTCATTGTCTATTTGCAGTATAGGGTCAGAATTAGGATTTGAATTTTTCCGTAAAGAACCTATTGCCTAGAATATGTTTTGAGTAAAATGGACACAATTTCATGAATATGTACATAATATTACTTCCTCAGTACACAGGGAAATGTGTTGGATTATTTTCCGTGTTTTTGGATAATCCGAGCAAAATACTCATTGAACAATCCATAAGTAGACATATTGTTCCAGCAAAAATCAATATTAGTGGAAATATCTGTATCCTGTGATCCAAAACATGAACTTGCAGACTGATTTTTATTGTAAATTAATAGCCTGCATATACATGTATTCATACAGATAAGAAATGTCCACTATAGAATGTGTAGGGTTATGTTATTTTTTGTCCATAATTGTAAAAAATTTTAACAGGAGTATGTACTAGAGACACAGCAGAGAGAAAGAGAGGATGAACATTTCTGTAGAGGCTGTTTGTTCTGTAGAGAACACTTCACTGGTAACAGGTAATCTTTTTATGTCTGGAAGTAAAACAAAAATAGAGGTGTGATAGAAACTGTATAACTAAACTCTGTATTGCAAAGGGACATGCGTAATGATTGATTTATCCCAATATTGAGTTATCCTAGTATTGAGTTATCCCAATATTGAGTTATCCTAGTATTGAGTTATCCCGGTATTGAGTTATCCTAGTATTGAGTTATCCCAGTATTTAGTTATCCAAGTATTGAGTTATCCTAGTATTGAGTTATCCCAGTATTGAGTTATCCCAGTACTGAGATATTCTGGTATTGAGTAATCTCAGTATTGAGTTATCCCAGTATTGAGTTATCCCAGTATTGAGTTATCCTAGTATTTAGTTATCCAAGTATTGAGTTTACCTGGTATTGAGTTATCCCAGTATTGAGTTATTCTGGTATTGAGTTATCTCAGTATTGAGTTATCCCAGTATTGAGTTATCCCAGTACAGTAAACTCCGCTTATAACGAACTCCTCGGGACCTTTCAAATTTGTTCTTTATGTCCGGAGTTCCTTATATCCATATATCGAACAAGTTTCTTATATATGATGTATATATATCGAACTAAAATCTATATCAAACAAGTAGTTTTATAGTCAAATAATATAAAATCCTAACCTTCAGCTTATGGTTGCTTTTGATTTTCATACCTCCTTTGAACACAATGTAGTTATAAAGATCTTTAAATGTTATCCTTTTCTATATCCGTAATCCTTTATAAAATAATTGCATGGATTAATAAAACGTAAAAAAGACGACTCTTCTTTTAATTAGCAATACTTAAACATATACAATTGAAGAAAGCTGATTTTCCTCACTTGCCATAACTTGAAATATTTAACAAGGTATTTTTCCCAATATGGGATTTCACCCCGTCTGCATGCTTTTAAAGAAACGCTCACAATTATTTACGTAAAATATTATCACTTGAATTTCATACTAAGCAATTATGTTTGTATTCTCATTTAACTAGTTTACCAAAAGATTACACATGTGTAATGATTTACCTTTATGAATAATAGCTACAAGTACGCTATGAAAAATACAATGTAGACGGCAGAAGAAAAAATGCAAAATCAACAGATTGATTTAACTCTGGAACATATTTGCAGTTCGATATATACGATAACTTTACTGTACATTTTTCATTGTTGGGCCAGAAAATAGTGTTCCTTATATCCGAAGTTTCCTTATAACCGAAGTACGATATAATCATATATTTTTACATTAAACAAAGAATGGAAAAAATCGGGCCAAAAAAGACTGTTCGTTATATTCGAAGTTACGTTATACCCGGAGTCCATATCTACGAAGTTTACTGTATTGAGTTATCCCGGTAATAAGTTATCTTAGTATTGAGTTATCCCAGTATTGAGTTATCCCAGCTTGAGTTATATCCTGGTAATAAGTTATCTCAGTATTGAGTTATCCCAGTATTGAGTTATCCAAGTATTGAGTTATCCCATTATTGAGTTATCCCATTATTGAGTTATCCCAGTATTGAGTTATTCCAGTATTTAGTTATCCCAGTATTGAGTTATCCTGGTATTGAGTTATCCTAGTATTGGGTTATCCTGGTATTTAGTTACCCTGCTATTAAGTTATTTTACTTTAAAAATCCAAGGCCTAGAGCTATTTGGTATGTAACATTGTCAAGTGGTCTTCCACCTACCATGTTCAAATTATGCCCTTGGGGTCAAAATTGACCACACCCACCAGGCAAGTGCACTTGTACACAGGTGAGTGATACAGTGCCATCATGGCCTTCTTGTTTACAGTTTTCTTTTATATTTAATGTGAATTTAACTGTTATACATATTCATATATTTAGGTTATAACTATGGTAATGTTTATTATTTCTAGGAGTATAAATCAGTGATTGATGTCTTTATTAGAATTATGATGGGTTTTTTTTTAACGGTAATATCACTTTAATGGTTTCAAAACAGTTGACACCTGGCTGGTTCCCAGAAAGTGCTGTTTCAAACCTTTTCATTAACAAGATTTTATTGTCAAAGTAGTAAGTATAAAGAAAATTAATTGGAACATTGTACTCATTTTTAGATCCTTTCTATTTAACCATATGGCATTGGACCATAGTTTCAATGTTGGACAACCAGATAATCTTGGTAAGTAACATTTTATTGGTGTCACAGACCTAAATACACATGGATTGGCAATTCTCGTTGTTTTTTTTTTGTACAAAACATTGAGATCTCACATGTTGTGAGATTTCACAAAAATTCCAAAAATAGGTGCATGCAAAGGATTATGGGTAACTTCTTACTGGTATATACATGTATTATCGCTTTATCGATTTTTGAAGTTGTCAATTAATGTGTATATTATTATAGGTCTGTTTTGTTATAAAATAAAACTTGTGACAGTGTCCTACATTTATCATTTTGTAAGTAAAAAACCATACCATACCATTATTTTGTTTAAAAATGTCTGCTTTGCTGTGTTTAAAGAATGTACATGTATGTCACACAAATGAGTATACCATTTGTTAAGTTAAACATTGTTCTTTTCTACTTGACTTTGACTATTTCTTGTATATTTCAGTCTTTACAAGTGAATTCCTTGATATACTAGAAGAGAAAATGACCAGGTACATCAGTTTTGTATATGCTTCTTGTTATATGGTACTGGTACTAGTGTGGTAATGGTGCTGGTATTGGTGTATAACAACATCTGTAGTAATGTTAGCACTACTCTCACAGAGCTGGAGACAATTCTGCCTGCAAGGGTTTACTTTACACAATATTTCATTGACTTGCGATGCATTCACCAATAAAATAACCACAAAAAAATGTGCCTAGACAAAATACTTTTGAAACTGTCAGAAGTCATGCTTCATATGACATGTGGCTTTCCTTTATCTATTCAAACACTGCTTCCCGACTTCCTTACAGGATTTGTTTTATACTAATATAATATTTATTCTCGATTGCAAAACAAGTTCTTACAACTTATATAAATCGCTCTCGAGACTCATTCCAGATGGAATCAACTTCGAAGAGAGAGAGACAATGTTGAATGATTTTAGTCTTGCCTAAGGACACTACCGACATGGTGATGGTAGGGATCGAACCCGGGACCCTTCGATCCTGAAGCAAACGTGCTACCACTGTGCCATGGCGGCTCCACAATCCCTAAGGATTTGCTTCTCATCTCTGTTCTGTACTTTCAGTTTACAGTGCTTGTATTGCGAGAAGACATTCAGAGATAAGACAGTGTTAAAGGAACACATGAGAAAGAAACAACATAGAAAAATCAACAGTAAAAATCATATCTATGATAAATACTATATCATCAATTATTTGGTAAGTTGTCAGTCATGTTTTAGAGGAATTAAGACCTGTGTGTTGCAGCTTATGGTGTATGTTTTCAGTCAGGACTTTTGATTGAGATACAGAATAAGGCTTTGATTGAGATACAGAAAAATTCTTGACCTGCCTCTGTTGTCGAGTGTTTATGGTTGCTAACTTGATTAACTAAGCGTCTCACTAATTGATGGTCATATGTATCCAAAACACCTGCAGACCATCACCTATGAGAGAAAAATAAGGGGCTTTTAGTGTTTTTAAAGATTGCATGAAACCCCCAAGGAAGTAAAAGAATAATTCATAATCATACCAGCTATAGTGTCAGTTTTGCTTCTATTCATTTTCTGGTTTCAGGAACTTGGTAAAAATTGGCAGAAGATACAAAGAGAAAAGGATGTAAGCGAGACTGAAACAGATGATACAGAATCTGAAGAGTAAGTTACCTCCCTTTAGTTGTTTTGTTTGTGAGACAGATTCATTGGAGTGCTAATTTTAAAGGAGTTTTATAGTTTTGCAATTTTCAAAAAGGAGAAAAATTATCTTATTCTTTTATTCTATTCTTATTCTATTCCTGTATTTAGCGATGGATTTCAGTTCCATCTGTCAATGTAGTTTGTCTTTAAATGGAATTTAAAGAAAAATGATGAAAAATCAGGTCTGATGTTCCTTTCACAAAAATCCATAGCTCTTAACCCTCATTTTTGCTTTAAGCATACATTTAATTTGGAATAAAACTTTACATATTCTAAACGAACTTGCTTCAAACGTCCTATAGAATAATTCTGAGAAAATTGTCCTTAATCTCAAGTAAAGTGAAAAACTTAAGACGTTTTTTTTTTATAGAAGTAAGCCTATATTTCAACTTCAGAATTTTAATCTATTCTTCCAACAAGGTGAATAAAAGAATAAATACTTTTTATCTGGAGTTATTGGTGGTTGTTTTTCTTTCTCTTTATTGGTGGTTAAGACATTTCTTATTTCCACCAATTAAAAACCTGCAATTACATTACACAGCTTATAATTTCCCCATTGCCAATTATTGTCAAAGGGAGACATCTAAACGTTTCCCAGTAATGACCTTATCTATACTGGTATTGTATTTGTATATTGAATTTATTTACTATATACTGGGATGCTCAAGATATTGCCTTGAAAATTTGTGATTCTGCAGGTGTTTGTAGTTATTCAGATGAAAATGCAATATGGATAAAACATACACCAGATAAGGGCAAATGTAAATGGTCCCAAGGAGTTTCTTATATAAAAAGTTTACTGTATATATATTTTGCTAATAAAAGTTGTGACAAAATAACAATTTTTTTTTTCATTTACTTAAATGCGTAAATGGATGCAAACACACACTTAGCGATTCACAACATTTCACAAACAGTGTTATCAATATATGTCTGACATACAATTGTTAGTTTCAAAAGGTGCTAGACTTTTGTATGTAATTGCCTTTTATGCTAATGATATGGTATAAGAATCTGTTGCAAGTTCTCTTTGTATTGGGCGTTAAAAAACAATTGGTAACAATATTCTTTATTTGAAAGCTCTTTTTACTGAACTTGAACAATGTATAATTACATTTTCCTCCATTGTCTGCTTTCCACAGGGTACCAAGTTGACACCAGATTGATTCTATTGATAATCAGTGAAAAAAAAATTATTACGCTTTCATGTAAATTATACAACAGTTGCCTCCCTTGGATTATATGGTGGGCTAATTTTGGTGGCCAAAAGACATCACATAGTTTTATCTTGGTGGATAATTAAAGAATTGCCAATTTTTAACTACTGCCAATATTTAAATACTAAAAAACACCAAAATTTAGCCTGCCAAATTAATGCATTATACAGTATGACAAAAGGTTATTCACTTTATTTCACTTTTAACATCCCTTGTTCAGAGGTTCCATTTGACCTGGAAGTAGAAGTTTTTAGAAGTTTGCAGATATGTATATACTGACTTTCAGAATTTCAGTTTTTGAAGGGTCATTTTAAATAAAATGAAGCCAGTTATACTCCACATAGCTGTTGCTCCCTGCTTTTTCAAGTAAAAGGTTGTGTCTGTCCCTCTGTCGTTTTTCCATCTTCTCAGTTACTTTTCAGCTCTCTCATTATACCCCTTTATACAATGTATATGGGGGCAATATAAGAGTCCGCTTGTCCTTTTGTGTGTCTATAGACATATTTGCTCATGAAATTTGGCATGTTCCTCTTGGACAATTTTTCATTGAGTTACTTCCCTTTAATTATATTCATACTTGTAGTGTTCATAGAGCTGTTTGTCCATGTTTCTCAATAACTTCTGGGGGAAATTCATTTAAAACCTCACAGAAGTGTTAAGTACCAAACTTAAAGTGTTTTATGCATAGCAATGGTCTCATTTGCACGTGCAGCCAGTGATAGATTCTTTTTCTTGCATACCATATTCAACTAATAGTAGCAGAAATAAAATAAAAGTATTGACTTATATTTACGTGCTATTTTCTTGTAATAATGTATAAATTTACGCATTCATTCATAAAAGTATTTCTTTTTGACGTCATGAAATCATCTTATACCAGGGGGTGTAAGATGAGATTTTCCAGCACTGATAAAAACTGCAGATATCCCGATCTGGTATGCAAGAAATATTGATTTGGTGCTGTCCATCTGTCTGTCTGTGTGGCTAAAATAGGTAAATGGGCCATTAACCATTTTAGTAGCCCACAAGCTATTAGAGAGCCATTCTGAGTTTAGGGGCCATGTCCCCTAAGCTTTTTGCTGAAATGGTGTCAGGGGGCTCAGGGAAGGTAACTAAAAACTATTTCAGAATACAGCCCTATGCAGCAAAGACATATATTGGGGGTGGACCCACAAGGGGCCTTTTTGGTTGCCAGAATGAGTGATAGGGGACACTCATGGCCCTATAACTTGGACAAAAGGCCCTCAGTTAACAGCCCCTTGGTTTTTGGCCCTTTAACCTAAAAAAGTGGATGGTCCGTCTTTCTTTATGTCACAAAAGTTTGTCTATGCACTCCTCTACATGTCTGGATGGATTTTACTAAAACTTGGTAGAAATGTTCAGTACCAAGTGGTATTTGTGCTTATCGTCAGGATTTTCTGCTATATTGATTTTTGTATGAGTTATAGGACCCTGAAGATTTTGTATCTATATATATATTTAAACCAGGGGGTGATAGAGGCGTCATCCGGTGGTTGGTCGGTCGGGTCGGGGGGGGGGGTGGGGGGGGTGGGGGCTGTGTCAGGGCGGTCTGTTGCATTTTCCTTGTCCGGAGCATAACTAGAAAACTACTGGTTGGAATTCAATACAACTTCATACAATGCTCAAGCACATTGAGAGGAAGTGCAGTGCACAAGAACCATAACTCCATCTTGACTAATTACAGAGTTATTGCCCTTTGTTACTTTTCCTTGTCCGGAGTATAACTTGAAAACAACTGGTTTGAATTTAATACAAATTCATACAATGATCAAGCACAATGAAAGGAAGTGCAGTGCACAAGAACCATAACTCTATATTTATAGTAATTTCAGAGTTATTGCCCTTTGTTACATTTCCTTGTCCGGAGCAGAACTTGAAAACTACCGGTTGGAATTCAATACAACTTCATACAATGGTCAAGTACATTGAGAGGAAGTGCAGTGCACAGGAACCATAACTCTTTCTTGACTCATTACAGAGTTATTGCCCTTTGTTACTTTTCCTTGTCCGGAGCATTACTTGAAAACTACAGGTTGGAATTCAATACAACTTCATAAAATGGTCTAGCACAATGAGAGGAAATGCAGTGTACAAGAACCATAACTCTATCTTGAGTATTTACAGAGTTATTGCCCATTTGTTACTTTTCCTTGTCCGGAGCATAACTTGAAAACTACTGGTTGGAATTCAATACAACTTCATACAATGGTCAAGTACATTGAGAGGAAGTGCAGTGCACAGGAACCATAACTCTTTCTTGACTCATTAGAGAGTTATTGCCCTTTGTTAGCTCGTCTGATTTTTGAAAAAAATGACGAGCTATTGTCGTCACTTGATTGTCGTCGTCTTCGTCGTTGTCGTTGTTGTCGGCGTTGGTTAAGTTTTGTGTTTAGGTCACTTACATGGAAACTATCAAAGCTATCACTTTGAAACTTGGAAAGCTTGTTCATCTAATACCCTTCTTCACATTGTATGCTAAAGATGCTGAGTCTGACCGGGTGTGTTTTTGGGTGTGTTTTTGGGTATTTTAAAACATGAATTTTGATTGATTTTGGTTGATTTTGAGAATTGGACATAGCTTCTTCATTTTTTGTTAGATTGATTTCAAATTTTTCACAAACAATAAATGGATAATGTACTTCAACATATCAAACGGGGTTTTGAGTTATACATTTGGGGGGGATATTTTAATATATTTGGACTTTGTAGTTTTTAGCTAGTCTGATTTTTAAAGTTTTGCGTTTAGGTCAGTTACATGCAAACTATCAAAGCTATCACTTTGAAAGTTGGAATACCTGTTCACTATCAAATGTGCAATAGAATGAAGGAAGAGTTTTACAAGTTACATAACCCTGTCATGTATTTTGACTGGGTTATTGCCCCTTCTTAACTTAGAAAGTTTCACACACACAATATTTTTGTAATAGTGAACATAATGCAACCAAACTTAGTGTATAGGAAGTATTTATGAATATTTTTTAAATTGGATTGTGTTTTGGGGCTGCTGGGCTTAAGGTCATTGTTACTAAAAATAGGAAAACCGTAATATATTCAATATCTTTAGTTACAGTTGACATAATGTAACCACAATTTGTTCGTAGTAAAAGTATTTAAGAAGATCTTTAATGGGGTTGTGTTTTGGGGCTCCTGGGGATCATTGTCAAGGTCACTGTAACTAAAAATAGAAAAACAATAATATGTTCAATTTCTTTAGTTACAATTGACATAATGTAACTAAATTATTAAGTGTGTAATATATAGTGATGTTACGATTATCGATTATAATCGAATAATTGATCGAAAACCTTCCGAAATCGATTAAATCGATTTTATTTTGAATAATCGATGATCGTTTCTTCTTTTTCACTTTGAATAATTAAAGGCAATTTTGCTCAGATTTGTTTACAATGTATTTGGTGAATTGTCAGCATCAATGATAAAATGAATTAATGTCATTTGTACAAGAACTGTCTGGGGGAAACACAAGAAATGAAGTACACCTACTGATTATTATTATTTTAAAATTTGAATGGTTTTAGAAGTATAAGTACATTGTACTGCAATTTAATGCTTTCAATGCACTTTGCAATGCTTTTGGAGCTTAAAATATATACAACACAATGTCATGCTTTATTGTTTTTGACTACTTCAAAGTAGCACACATTGTTAGTGTCAGGATTCCAACCTTGATCTTTCCCTGTGAGAGGGAACGTTCTGTTAAACTATAGACTCCAGCTAACTGGTCTGATGTACTAAAATGGGGACAAAGGACCAAAATTTCAGTCATTAGAATTTCTTGTGTCTCCACTAATATCATCAAGATGTCACAGGTTTTACAAGGACTTTTGGACCTTCTACCTTTAATCAAAGATTAATTTAACTATAGTCAAATATATTGTTCTTTAAAAGTTGGTAGCTTTGAAAGAAGCGCATAGTTTGATATGATATATAGTCCAAAATGTTAATTTCACAGTCAATTTCTTATCACAGTT
The DNA here is from genome assembly GCA_022818135.1 of Saxidomus purpurata. Lineage (NCBI taxonomy): Eukaryota > Metazoa > Mollusca > Bivalvia > Venerida > Veneridae > Saxidomus > Saxidomus purpurata. The sequence goes on from JAFMSR010000011.1 coordinate 34,980,724, forward strand.
GCATATGAAAGACTGTGACAGTATAAATCAGTTTGTTGTCTGATTAAAATCACTACATAGTACAACTGACAAGTGACTGATACTGGTGTAAGTGTATAACTGTTTGTTATTAGGTAAAGGAATATACTTTCGATTATTTTCCGATTGTGAATCGAAATACCCTGTTCGATTCAATTCGATTATCGATTATGTTTGGAGTCCGATTTTACAACACTAGTAATATATATAAATGAAGACTTTTATTGGGATTGTGTTTGGGGCTCATGGAGTCAAAGCTCAGGATTTTTTTCTAAAAATAGAAAAATGGGACAAACACAATATCTTTAGTTGCAGTTGAATAATTGTGACCAAACTTATGTCTAGTAATTATCATGAAAACCTTCTGTGGGATTGTGTTTTGGGGTCAAGGTCAAGGACACTGTTACTTAAAAAAATGGTAATAAATAAACTGTAAAAGGATAAAATCAGACGAGCGTCAGGCACCCGTAGGCGGTGCTCTTGTTACTTTTCCTTGTCCGGAGCATACTACCGGTTGGAATTCAATATAACTTTATACAATGGTCTAGCACAATGAGAAGAAGTGCAGTGTACAAGAACCATAACTGTGTCTTGACTTATTACAGAGTTATTGCCAAGAACAATATCTCTATTTTAGTTTTTTTTGCAAGGTGTTCTGTTACTACGAACTTCCTCAGTTTATAAAGCAGTCTTGGGGGGGGGGGGGGGTATTAATCACATTTAGTGATAGCTCTAGTTATGATATTCAGTGAAATCTTTTCCTTGCTTCTTCTCCAATACCCTTCACTGGATTTTCATAACAGTTTGCAGGAAGCATCAGTATGAAGTCTAGTTGCGCATATTATAATTTGGGGTCACTAACTCAAAGGTCAAGGTCAGACTGTCAGTCTGTCACAAAAGTTTGTCTGCGCAACTCCTCCTACACGCCTGTATGGATTTTACTGAAACTTGGTAGAAATGTTCTTCTCCAAAACCCCTTGCTGAATTTTCATTAAACTTCGAAGAAAGCATCAGTATATAGTCTAGTTGTGCATATTATAATTTGGGACCACTTACACAAACGTTAAGGTCATGGGGGGGACATACATTAAAAACAATCTTTAGTTTGTCATTGAGTGTATTGCTCATTGATGTTTTCGTACATATAGTTGTTTGTGATTAGACTATATCCACAAATAGGAGAGAATTTTAGACTGTTTCCATGAATAGTAGAGAAATTTTGTCCTGTATCCATGAATAGTAAAGACTGCATCCGTGAAAAGTAGAGAAATTTTAGACTGTGTCTATGATTAGTAGAGAAATTTTAGACTGTGTCTATGAATATTATAGAGTTTTTAGACTGTATCCATGAAATGTTCAATATACCTGTAATACTTTTAAACCAGTGTGTACTTAGATCATGATGATACTGGCATTTTGGATTGAACACTTTGCTCTTGCAATTTGTTTGTTGATGCAGCAGTTCTCTGCAACATGAATCACCATATTGTACAGATATTATCACAGATTAACTTGTGATGCTGGAATATTAATTAGGTAACAATATCTTAATGTGAAGTGTCAGGCAGTAAAGATGAGGTAAAAGGATGGGACATCTATTGGCCAATCTTTTCATGATAATCTATATGCAAACCTTTATCTCATGATCCATTCATGATAGACAGTGTGAAAAGTTTTATCACAAGATTCATGCATGATAATCTCTTGATTTAGAGATAATGCTATTACATAGATTAATGTCAAGATAGTTCTTACATAAAATTTGCAAATAAGGTGCATTAAAATCCAAAACATTTCATTTTTTGATAAAAAAGTAAAAGGCCTGAAAAGTAGGAAATGCCTGGGTCTCAAAAAAAGTTCATTCCCTTTCATGATGTTTGTAATTTGCATAGTTAGATCTAGTATAGCATATTTAATGCATTTTGTTTTCTGTAGTCATACATTTTTCATGTAAATTGATGTTGTGATGTACAACAAGCTCCTGTTGACATTTTTATGAAGTGAATAGAACCATTTCTTTATGTCAATTTTTTTTATGACTCTGCCATTTTACATATTTTACGGGTGCGATAATTTTATGAAGATGGAGTGCATCTTGAATTTTGGATGATTTTTGTTTCATTTTAGATGCTGTATTACATGTACAAAATGCGCATTGTAAAAAAGCAAACTTAGTATTATGCTCTTGATCTCTAGTCCTACTTAAACTTTCATATAAAAGTGGTTACTTATTCAAAACATTAGCCCCTTAGTTCAATTTTGCATAAGGCGACATTTAGCCCCTTCAATATTTTGCATATGGCAGACATTAGCCCTATCACCCTTCAAAGTTTGAAATTTTGATTTGATATTATCAATTTATCATAAACGTGAAATTTCAAAGTTTTTTTGTTAGATTTGATAATTTTGTCAAAGAATATAGAGCCAATTATTATATAGATGCATTTAGAAAGATAATTTAATGAAGGGGCTAATGTCCACCTTTGCAAAATTGAGCCAAGGGGCTAATGTCCTCCTGTGCAAACTGAGCCAAGGGGCTAGTGTCCTCCTGTGCAAACTGAGCCAAGGGGCTTATGTCCTGTGCAAACTGAGCTAAGGGGCTAGTGTCCTAGGGGATAATGTCCATTTAAGAACCAAGCGCCATGTGTCACTTGTTTTTAGAAAAATTTGAAGGCGCTTACGGTTTCAAGCAACAGAGGACGAAATTTGAAATATCAACACAGGCTATGCTATATGTTTACAGTGAGTGGTCAGGTTGGGAGGAGGAGGCTAGTGGTCAAGCTATTTGTCTGTACTGTGAATTCTCGTCTAGTAACCCAGATAAGCTCAAACAGCACATGCAAGAACTTCACGATTTTGATCTACACGAGCTGAAACTCAGGCTGAATTTACACTACTACCAACAAGTAAAACTTGTTAACTATATACGTAGACAGGTGAGTATAGTAATAAATATGAGGAAAAATAGTCCGGGGAGGCCATTTTCTTATCCCTGTTGGTGCTTTCTGTTACAATAGATGTACAATTTACAGCCTAAGGCACAAGACTGCTAAATTCAGAGGAATGCTAACCTAGGTTCAAGTGTATTTTATTGTACTGAGTATTTTGTCCTTGACTACATTACTGTACTGAGTATTTTGTCCTTGACTACATCATTTTATCAGTAAGTAGAAAAAATGCTTTATATATGTAAGTAAATGATGATATAATGTTATCAGTTATTGTACTTTTAATTGTCATTCAGATGCCTGTACCTTGTAAAAATATAAAAGAAAATAAAGCTCTTACAGGTCAGTTTTTGCTGACTAGATCTCTACACTGTACATATATCTGTATTTTCAGGTTCATATGTGTGTATGTATAGGGTGTAGTCAAAAGTTTGATACCAAAACCAGTCTGTTTGACCACATGCATGAGGCCAGCCACACCAACGCTGTGCCGGATGTGTCCATCTGGGATCAACCACAGTAAGGTTATATATATGTACAGTTAAACTTTTATTAGGCGAGTGATCTTAGTTCTTGTCAAAACAGGTGCCTGATTTACACAGTTGTATTTATCTCAATTATTACTGTACTGATGGCAGGTGATTCTTTCTATGTGATGAGTGTAGATTATGATCAGCCTGCACATCTGTACAGCTTGGTCATGATCTGCACTCCTAATGGTTCCAATTTTCAGTGAGCACCCCTGTGAACCATATTTGATTCTTCCAAAACAGAAAGGTGGGCAAGTCCATTTTAAAAATTAGGGAATAGGATCAACTGTTGTAAGAATACAGACTGTGTAAGGCAGAAGCTTGATTTAGGTTTCAGCTGTACTGTTCACACCTAACACATCTCTGTCATAAATCTTAATATTGACAAATATTTAAATGTCTAGTTACTTAGTCTAGATACAGAAGAATAAGCTACAATGTACATTCTTGTTGTTATCTAGGGTCCATAATTACTTGGTACTTGAATGAATTTTTACTGTAACAGCTACGTTTTACAATTGTAAACAGTGTAGATCATGATCAGTACATGTACTGGCTAGAGTCCTAAAACTGGACACTTTTCAAACATATTTTTCGATAACTCTGACAATTTTTGTATCTAGCAATCAAAATTTTACCAGTAGAAAGTTAGGTTCTTCTCCGAAACGAAAAGCTAACTTGTTAACCCATCAGATTAAATCAATCACATTTTTGAGGCCCGGCTGTGGGGTTACCAAATTGCTATATTTTATTGACCAACTGTACCATGTTTCCGGACAGATAGTTTAAATAGATTTGTTTAATAGTGATGATAGCTTTTAAATTATGTTAACTGTATCAATCATTTGACACATTAATGAAGTATCAAGATGAAAGGTTTAACTTGTGAATTTTTTTGCTGGGCCTCAGAAATATTGCACTTGCACAGTCTGTCACTATCTACTTTTCCCCTAACAATGTAAGCATGCTTTCAGTGACTGACAAAATAAATAGTGAGATTTCTGGTCAAATAGTTACATTAAATTGTTGTTGTTGCACTTTGTGGATGGAAATCAAGTGTCTGTTTAATCAACACCATATGATTGTAGATATTAAGAAAATATTCATGCGTTTAAGCAAGTGTCTGGTTTGATGGTCGTCCGAGTTTGGTGGTCCCCAACAGTATATATAGTAGAATAGTTTTCTGAGCTATTCACAGTTAATGTTAAGTTTTTTCATTGGGGACCCCTATTGACCTAATGAACTGTACTGTCTAAAATTGATACTGGAGGGACGTGTCTGTTTCAGGAACTGAAAACAGAAAGAGTTCATTTTAATGCATATTGAAATGGAAATATAGTCAGGGCTGGTAACTAGTTTCATGGAAATCAGATTTAAGAATTAAGTAGTTAAAAATAAAACATTACATTCTCCTAAATGTGCTACCAGATGAATGTTTTTAATATAAACAGAAAAATTGATTATTTTAAAAGCCGTGGGAGTTACTGTGATTGTTATTCTGATACCAGGTATTGACTTTTTTACGTCAGCAGACGCAGGTTGTCTGATATTGTTTCCTGATCTATGGGTATTTTCTATTGTTTTGTCTGATGGTGTACAGACTTCAGCCACTCATTATGTCCGTGTCATTGTAATTATGCTCTATTTAACACATGTTCTCTTTTGTGTTTATAATTATGGAATATTGGCATACTGTGTTGACACCTGTGATTTAGAGCATAGAACGTTAACAGTAGTTGAATACATTTTCTAAACATATAGATATTTATGATTGAAATTGCGTTCTTTACAGAATTTTTACATGTTTCACTAACAATCCTTTATGAAGCCAGGCAAAAATTTCAGATAATAGAGGAGTTATTATGTACTGGGGCACAGAAAATACCATAAATACACAACTATTTTATCAGGAAATTCTAAGAAGCGGATCAGTGGTCTAGTGATTCAAGTGCTGGACTTGTAATCAAGGGATCGCAGGGTTCAATCCCCCACTCCTCCACTAAAGTAACTAATGATCTTTTGGATGAGACCTAAAACCGAGGTCTGACGTATCGGTGCTATACACTGGGCATGTTAAAGAACCAGGGGGCGTCTTTGTAGCTTGCACTATGCGTTGGTCATACAGATTTATCTGGTACCAATGATAAAACTCTAAAATACAGACATACAGGAAATGCTTGTCATAAAGCCCAGTCTGTATATGGTGTTCTAGGGGTCTCTTGTTATCTTAATTGGTATAGAGGACTTTATTTATTGAGTTAAATCTAAGATATTGAACTGAAAATATGGCATGTTTGCTTTAACTATTGTTACCATATTAAAGAGATAATTGATTGTAAAAGAACTGTAACTCTGTCTTCAATTATCATCTCTCTTTGAAAAGCTTACTGTTTTAACCCCTTTGGTGAGTTTTCTCATTTACCAGCAAGTAACACATGTATCTTGTAAAGCTCTCTTGTTTGGAACAAGATAACATGTACATATGTCTTTTTTTTTTATTCCTGGCCAAACAAAGATTGGGGGGAGTATATAGGAGTGACCCTGTGGTCGGTCAGTCAGTCCATTGCATTTTTCTTGTCTGGAGCATAACTTGAACACTACTGGTTGGAATTCAGCACAACTTCGTGCAATGGTCAAGCACAATAAGAGGAAGTGCAGTGTACAACTACAAGAACCATAACTCAATCTGGACTAATTACAGAGTTATTGCCCTTTGTTACTTTTCCTTGTCCGGAGCATAACTTGAAAATCACAAGTTGGAATTCAATACAACTTCATCCAATGGTCAAGCACAATGAGAGTAAGTGCAGTGTACAAGAACCATAACTTTATTTTGACTCATTACAGAGTTATTGCCAAAAACCATAACTCTGTTTTAGTTTTTTTACAACGTATTCTGTCACTGACAACTTCTTCAGTTGACAAAGCAGTCTTACAGGGGTACTAATCACATTTAGTGATAGGTCTAGTTTTACCTATTTCCACCTCCATGTTTGAATGGTTACAGTTGCTGACTTGACATCACTGTAACCTCTCATAGACCGAGGGTCATGGGTTCGAGCCCTTCTACTGACCATGTCTTGTTATGTGAGAAAGTTGGCAGTTTCTTACAGAGGATAGGAGTCTTGTACTGGTTCATCCAAGGAAAGATGAATAAGTAAACTGCCTTCATAATTTTAAAATGACCAAAAATACAGTTGTAGCGGGCATTTAACACCTACAACATACATCATTTTTTACCTAACTAAGGCTTAGAGGTATGATTTACCGTAGTGGATGGTTTTGAGTGCTATATATTATATGAAGTTTACTAAATATGTGTTAATTCTAATATCAGGGTTGTTTAAATGCATGCTGCTCAAATTCATTTAAAATCTTTATATAAATGATGTCTAAATGCAAAATTGAATTTGCCAATTTGTAGGACAGTTACTGTTTCGCTTCTGAAAAATAATTGAATTGAATTTTTCTGCAAAGTCACTATTTGGTGATCAAGTAGTCTATAAAATCAATTACAGCTATGTTTGAACAAACTAATGAGATTTTGTTGATGGAAAACAAATTGATGTTGTACAGATATTTTTCATAAAATTCATGAATATCACACTGGTAATAAAAAGAAGCTATATATCACAATTTTATCAATATTTTGTAACGCAGGTCAAAATTTAAATGAATCTTTTTCAAGAATTGAAGTTTCACTTATCAACATTTTGTATCGTAATTGCATCTTGTCATGCAGTTTTTAGATCTGTATTTCTGAATGCATGGGCAACTTCTTCAATTTGAATAAAAATTGAAAACTGAAATGACATTACATAGACATTTACGACAGCCGCCACAATTATGATATTCATTTTCACGTTTCTCTTTTCAAAAGTAAAAAATTTCATTGTCGAGTCAAGACGTTCTTCTATTTCCATTGAATAATCGCACTGAGATATTGAGTTTCACAAAACTTGACTTGCAGCTTTGAGGGCTTGGATCGCGATCTGGGATGTCAAGAATGAGATCACAATTTGACAAGTGAATTGCCCAGTCGGTGATGGAAATGTAGTGCATATTACATTACCGTCACAGCTTGCCGAAATGAAATAAATGGCTTCCTTTGATGTTGGTAATAGCATTGTTAGACTGTATTTACATATAGCTCGTGTGTGGTATACAGGCAACAATGTTAGATTAGCATAAAATGGTACTTCATATGTCATTGAATATTTCACGTAAAAAGATTTTCATTTGATTGCAGAAAGTTTTACTTCAGCACTTTCAAGCCCTTTTTTTAATACATTATTTTGATTTTTTTCTATACAATGATTATTTTACAAACAATATAAATAATAAATTGTATTTGACTAAAATGGAAACATTTCAAAATTAAGGGAAGAGTGAAATAGGTGAAAAGTATGCTATTGTGAAAAAGGTGAAAAGTATACTTTTGTAAAAAAAAAGGTGAAAAAGGTGAAAAGTATATTTTTGAAAAAAAGGTTAAAACTATACTTTTATGAAAAAGGTGAAAACTGTACTTTTTATATGTCTGTTATTATTTCTAAGCTTCCCCGCTGTAAAGTTCTACAGTAAGTTTCTTTAAGGCATTAAAGTCTTAGCAGTTCATTGTATGTGGAACACAAAATTAAAGGCAACCTTTCCAAGTAGTAAAGAATTATACTGCAACAAATATGCATCCTGTTCTTAAGACATCCTTGACACAACTCCTACTGGCACGGGACCAAACTCTTGTCATGGCTGCAGGTTTGAATCTCAGAAGGCTTCAAGTCCTTTTAGCTGATATAGTTAGTATAGAGGCTTTTTTCACTGGATTTTCAAACCATTTTACAAATCTACGAGTGAAACTCAACCGTCCCTTAAATAATCTTACTGAATTAACAATGCATTTGCTCAATCAAGTTTGTAATGTCTTTTAATAAGATCCTTTTGAATGCTTATATATTCATTGTCAGGTGACCCCAAAACGCCCATGGGGATAAAAGGGGGAAAAAATTACTGAAGACCGGTATTGTTCAGTGATGTTAGCTGTATAATGTAATTTTAAAGGTCATAAATTAGCTCTATGTCACTTTACCATACACACTGGGACCTCAGTGATATTACAGGCTTCCCCTCCACTAATGGTCTCGATTTTAAATAATTTTCTACTAATTCAAAATGATCTGTTATGCAAAACTTTTAACAGGTAAATTGAATTTTTATCTCATTAGATGGTTCTTTCGGCCCCATGACACGGAGTAAATGATTTTATTTGTCAAACCAAGCTCTTTGTAGCACGGACACTTAGAGTGAAACTTTCTTCACGTTCGGCGATGATTTTTTATCATAATGATAGTTATACAGATGTGGTGGAAAATTCAGTGTCCCGCCAAGGGCTGTAATTTGGGCAACAGTGCAGAAACTTTTTAGTTACGCAATAGGAAAAATTATACAAACTGATTGTCATAAAAATTGGGCGTTCTTAAGTGCAGGGTGTGATATATCTTGATAGGAAGTTAATATGTTTGTCAAATTGAAATAAAAATTTTATTTTTGTATGTTTATTATACAGTAAAGTCCTCAGTTATGCATGAAAAAGGTGCATAAATTTTGTAATTTGGGAAAGTCGTAATAGTTTGACTTGATCATATTTCAAAGGCAATATGAAATTTCACATTCATTACATACAAAGCAACCAACTAAGGGAACAAAATAAAACTGGCCTTGTCAATGATATGGCTGCCTAATAAAGGTGACTGTCTGTTTTGGAAACATGTATTACAGTACTGGTTGGCATAGGCAGGTGGCTGTTCCATTTAGGTTACTAGTTTCACAGGTTCCTCTGTAGTTAGATGCTTTTTAATATGCCTGAAAAATATGACTGGCTATATTATGAGATTAGCAGCAGAAGACAACAAGCAGAATGTGTGAAACAAAATTAATCCACTCACTGACTTCACTGCTTCGTATATGTATGATTCAACACACAACTTGAGCAATTCCAGCATTCTGGATCACATTTTATAGTATATTATTAACCCTATGATATTGTCAGGAACTATTTCTTGTGTATTTCAGGTACTACTTTCCAACCTATGAGAATGATAACCTTCTTTGTCAGCTTGAAGATGAAGATGACTCAAATGGTAACCATGGCAACGAAAATGTAATAGCAGAAGATGCACCAGTAATAGACACAATACTCACAGAAGAAAATCTTAGAAAAGAAATCTTGAGAACTTGATGAATTTCAAACTTTAGTTTTAATAATGTTGAAACTGCAATGAAAGTATTAGGTACAATACTGCACTATTTTAACAAAACTGGTTTAAAAAAAAAACCTTAAATTTATCAATGCAGGATGTTAATCAGTTCAAGTGATACAGGACTCTTCCAGGGAATAAAGAGATGAAGACAAGAAATACTGAGTATAAAGGGAAAGAAGGCAACAAACAAACAAAACCTTACTTTAAATTAAAGTCTTTGATAATAATAAAATTCATTGCAAAAAATAAAAGTGCTCATCAAATATCACATACCAGTATCAGATGGGTATAACATACCAGATTTCATTAAAAAACTTCATTGGTTATGTAAATTTTATTATGAAACAATTTCAGCAGACAACAAAATGCAAGGATATTGTTTCATTATTTTATTCAGAAATACATGAGAGGAAATACAAAAAACTCTTAACTTCAAGATGTAATGGCTAATAATACTGATCTTGACCCTAAAAACAAATGCATGCAGACTGTGGGAAATCTTTTGATTGAGTTCTACAATATTTGTATGTTGGTTTAGGTCTGTAGCTCACCAGCTGCTTGTTAAAACAATGTGATTAAGAAATTAAAAGCTCAATTGGTTTGAAATACAAAAAAAAATGTACCGGTTCATGTATTTGTACTTAGGACACACCAATGAAACTAAAATTTGGTATTAATATAAGTGAGAGGGGGAAAGCTGATTTAAAACTTTTAATGTAACTATGAACTTAAATTGAGAGTGCAGCGTGAAACATTACCACTAATGATTTTGATGAGTTTGTGCTATGTCAGTACCTGGGTACAGGTAAGTTTACTTGTTTGACAGACGCACCTTTGATGTAGGGAGACTTCTATATAATTTAAAAGCCACTTTAAATTGCCTGTTTTCAAATGAATTTACCATATCAGATTTTTTTATGCAGTGTCAGTTAGTGTTACGCAAACATTTAATTGAAATAAACAACTTAAATTTTAGGCAAAACCATATTTAGATTACTGACATTTTTGTACAACCCTTAATCACTTGAAAGGGGATCTGGGCACAAAATTATATTTGTACATAAAACATTAAGGCATAATAATATTCTTTGGGGAAGGGAGAGAGGGGGGAGTGGGCAGATTGTACAGTACTGGAATGTTTCTGACTTGTGTTTAAATGTTAATGCAGAAGTAGAAAAACAATGAAGGGAAAGCATATTTTCACAATGAAGAAAATAGTTTAAATGACAGAACAATATGTGCAAGAATATTTATTTCTAAACTGTTGCACTATATATAGCAACTTGGTACAATAAATCAAGTCATAATATGTATATTGATGCAGAAACTGTGATAATTATATACATGATTTATGTTGACTGTGTTATCGAGTGTGTCTCATAGCAACTATGTCATCCATAAGACAGTGCATGTATATATATATTATATATATCGTAATAAACGATACTATGAATCTAGAAATGCTTTTATTTGATTATATTAGCGACTTGAGTGGTCGATGAAAAATCATTTTACAAGTCTTTAGGCTTACAGTAAGTTTAAATAGAGTACAGTTTATTTAGGATAAAATGACAGCCATGTATCAGAAAAGTTCAAAATTATTATGCTCAATGGTGTAGTGGTTGAGGCACTGGACTTGTAATCCCTGGATCGCAGGTTTGATCCCTGGCTCCTTCACTTACATAACTTATGGTCTTTCTGATGAGACCTAAAACTGAGGATTGATGTATTGGGGCTGAACACTAGGCATGGTAAAGAACCTGGGAATTGGACGTTTTCTGTATCTTGTACTTCTTGTATTATCCCATACAACCTAAAATAACCAAACTCTTTCTGGGGCGTTGGTAATATGGATTATCTGGTACCAAGTGGCAACGATAAAACTCTAAAATACAATACATTGTGTACACATATATTTGTTATGTCACTATCACTTTGTCCTAAATAAACTGTATGCAAGCATTACATGACTGTGTGAAAAGATGTGTTGTTTTTTAGTTTTTGTTGATTTATATTAACAAGCTCTTGGGAGAGAGGAAAAACTGTGATAACAATTCGATAACTTTGCAGTCTTCACATAGGAAAGAGAAAAATATTGTGCGCATTTAACTGATGTGTTTAGTTTGTAACAATAGCTGTTAACAACTTTAGTACTATCTTTTCAACATCTTTGACAAATCTTGTTTTAACAAAGATTCTTTTGTTTATTCAAACATTCTTTTGAGATAATAGCATTTTTTTAAATGATTGTACATTTCACCTGATCACTTACAGTGTATGCAATTTTCAGCATAGATACATCAACAATGTTCGTTTAACCCTCTTTTTCTGCTTGAACAATGCGTCCATTACGGTATTATATTACGCACCCTTTTTATAGTCGCACACATATTTGCGTATTCATTACTTTAATGTCAAACATCCGACTGTAGTTGAGTTGTTACTTTGGAAAGTAATTACATGTTGAACACAGTACAGACAGACCCTCTAATATGTTTGTTCACCAAATGTTTTCAATGTGTAACATTTGATAACTGTCCTCCAATTTCAAAAGATACCAACCATGTAATTACCAAACACTTTGGTTAAAACTTAATAGATTTTTCTGATACCGTGCATTGTCAACAGTTAACAATCTAACCCAACTGCTAAAGCACAAGTAAATACAATAGTTACTTAAATTGTGGAAATCAAAATGTTTGTTTAAGGGGAGTGGTAGTGTCTGCCACTCATCCCGGAGGTTGCGGGTTTGAGCCCTACTGGGATCAGGATCGTACCACCTCATATTACACCATTAATGGTTTTTCCAGGAAGCAGACTAGAGACTGACTCGATAAGCTTCAAGCTTTCTTCACAATCAAGCTCAAATAAATTAGTATATAAAAAGAAATGTTTGTACTATTCAAACCATTTCAATGTCTACCGATATATTCTGTATTAAAGGAGCCACTGGTACAGTGGTAGCAAATTTGCTTCAGAATTATAGTGTCCCGGGTTCGATCCCTACCAGTGCCATGTAGTAGTAGAGGCTTTAGGCAAGACCCAACAATTCCACATTGCCTCTATCGCTTCGAGGTTCGAGTCCCAAGAGTGACTAATATAAGAACTTGTTTGGCAATGGAGAGTAAATAAATTGGTGTAAATCAAAAAATTCTGATCAAGGTAAAATATGAGTTTGAAACATTCCTGAAAGATAAATCAAAGATTTTTTGCACTGACCTAAGTGATATTATATAGTTGGTTCAACAAGACCTGGTGTCTTTTTACATGATAATCGGTGGCAGATCTGTTCTAAATTTAAAGGAAGAAAAGCTTGTTTTTTGCAAGGCGAGACTACAATTTTCTATAACTTCTGGGGTAGGATAAGGTATATCAGAATCCTACTGTATCGCATCCTAAATTATAAATCATTGAAACTTTGTTTGCCACCGAGCTTTTCAAACTTGAACACATTATATTTATGTAGTTTTTCAAGGTGGATAACTCTTGAGTTTTATTTACATAATTATTTCCCCCATATACACTTAAATTTATACATTTGGTCAACCCACATATGAGGGGGTATGAATCACTAACAGTGATTGCTCTAATATCAGTCTAAGGTCATGTTATCATAACATTTATTGGGGGCAGGTGCAAACCCCTTATAAATAGTATTTGACATTCTGAACTTGATACCATATATTTTGAAGTTTTTGCTCTACTCTTCAATTAAGTACATTAATATTTAGCCTGTATTAAGTACTGTAAATAAAATATAATCTTAGGTAAATACATATTTATTGACCCCATGCATTGCTTTTTCGGATGAACATGCTCTGTATATCTTTTTTTTTTGTCATTAAAAACTTGTTAAAATGTTTGAAAATCTTCGAAGTGGTCCTTAAAATTGTTATGAAGTGTTCATTATTTGTAGAAGTGAATGATCCCATATATCTAGACAGAGATAAGTGTCATATCTAAGTCCCTTCTACAGCTTTTATATGACTTCAACCCTGATTCTATTTTGCATGGGGTACAATTTAGAGAGTAACTGCGTCACATTTTTAAAACATTCACCTTTTTCAAGACAGTGAATTTAGATGATGTCATTTGTCTAACTGATGTACTGCAGTCAGGATCCTATGACTATGGTCAGCTAAACTTTATCTGCCGAACTTTTTGAAGGAGTTCTGTGAAACTTAGGTCAAATGATCATCATTCCCAGACAGCATGCAGAACCGTTGTTCAGAACTATGCCATAGCCAGCTCAAGGTCTAATGTCACACACAGGGGTATAAGAAAATATATTTAGTGTCAGCTCTGTAACTGCTGAATCACTGGTCATATATCGGAATAGCATATCGCAAACCTCATGATATCATGGTAAGCATAATATACTGGGGAAACCATTTCTTGTGTGGATATTTTAATCACATTCATTGATGATTCGAATTTTCCCTACCGTCCACATAGGTATGTGCTTAGAACTATTATGGTCCATGTTATGTATGCTTGCCTTTCAATCTAGGAATCTATCAAAATACATAGGAGCTGTCATCTTCCAAACAGTGTTTAAGATTGCGATAAAGTATTCACATAGATTATACTTGTCTATTTTCATGATCAATTGTTTTAACTTTATTACCTGTACTTGACAATGACAAGTACGATACGTTGTATTTTCAATAGTATTGGACTAAGTTAACCATATACATCATTGAACTGGCTTGTGAAAAATTATTCTCTAAAGATACATTGCTGTTTGACCTTCACATTAATACTGACGGGGGGAAAACGTCATTCCACAACAGGCTGCTGATGAGAACCATTAGCCCTGGGGAGCTTAATTAAGAGACTCAGTAAATAAATACAGTAAAAAAACCAGGTGCAAAATCTAATGCAAACACAGGAAGGACTCTTTCATGTATCAAATGTCATAGGGTGAAAAACTTGTATAGTGTGATAGGGTTCAAACCCAGTAACCTTCATTTACAGGGCAATTCTTCTTCCAGCTAAGCTTCTTTGCCTCCTTATTTTATAATGAAGTCCTGCACTATGACATAAAAACAACCTACCAAACAAATTGAAATAAATTTATAAATATTGACTTCTTAGCACTGAAGAAATCCATTGATACTGATTAGTTCTTACAATAACTAAATTTGCTTAAACCTGATTTGCGGAACTTGTGGTCTTTGTTGAAAATCTACTGGTTACTGTAAGATCTTGTTACAGCTATTTATCCATAAAAGCAGAGCGGTAATTCCACGGTTATTGTTGACAATAATATATAATCAAGGGGATTAAGCCGGCATTTCAATTTCACTTCAAAAGCACCGACGGCCTGCAGTTTCGGATATAATTTAATCATTAGTCAGATAAAGTTTGACAGAAGTATTTTGCCACTGTTGATCCAGAGGATTTTAAGGGCAAAGTGTAAAGCTGTATTGATACGGTCGATGCAACAACAAGTCTTTAAAGCTTTTATTGCACCTATGTTATGTTTACTTAGGAATTTTAAGAGCTGGCGATTTTAAATTTCTTAAAATCTAGAGTGGCATTTTCACTGGTTTAGAGGTATTTTGAGTCGTTAAAATTTCAAATTGAAAGTTTATTTGATTAATTTTGTGGCCATTATTGTTTTATAGCCGTGCTCTCCTCGATAATATTTGTATGTGAAATATCTTGTAAAAGATGCATTTATATTAATACAGAAAAATGTACTCAAATATGCATGTTAATGCACTTGTATCATAGACCACAACTTAAATCACTTACTCAATGAATCATTAAATAATATTGACAAAAAGGTTTTTGAAAAAAATACCAATATGTTTTATACCATCATGTTTGACAGGATAAAACTGAAAGCATACTGACCACATAGATCTTTAAGAAATTATGACAGTGGCCTACATTTTTTTTTATACTAATTTTAAGCCTAAAAATGTCAACTCTTAATTAGTTCCTCCCTTTGGATTGACGTTTCTGACCTTCATATAGTTTCACCTCAATATAACCTTGTAACAGTGAATTTACTTATCAAACATTCAGGTATCACTTTTAATCTACTGGTATTACATGAGCCATTCCTGGTCAAGTACACCATGCACTAAAAATATTATCTATTTACAGAAATAAACTGGTTTATCTTTGCCTATGAATCAGATTTTTATACGTATTGATCATCTCTTCATGGCAAAATAATATTTGTCGCCAATTTTGAAATCTGAGACATACGATAATGACTCGTATTCAATTTATGTACGGAAGGAATAAATCTTATTACAAACTGTGATTTATTCAAGTGTCCCGTTTTTGCAAAGTATTTTTAAGCGTTGATCTTTTATTTGATCATCCTTTTGGAAAATTGTAAAAGAATAAGCCTTTCTTCCATTGTTCTCATTTGTTAATGTTTGGGATAAATTACTTGATCAGTTGTTTGATGACAGTCTGCACCCATTTGCAATTTTCTTATAGCTCTTTATTGATTGACTGAGGATATTGTTTCTTATGTGCCAAAAGCTTGTTTAATAGCCACTTGCCAGTCAGAAAAGTAACATGTATTTTATTATTGCTCAGTGTAAAGACATAACCTGTTGTTGTTGTTGTTTCGCGCCCTTTCCAACCATGATCATTTTAACAGGCGGACAGTTCACCTAACAGTTGTTGCTGGGTAGAACCAGATACTTCACCATGTGCTGGGTAGAACCAATACTTCACATATAGTAGACTTATAAAAGTCTGTTGAGATTGAGAGGCCTTTTTTTTCTTGAAGCCTTTTTCTCTTTTAAGAAAATGACTGATGCCAGTCTACCCATATAGCTTTGAGCTTATTTTCCTATGCTACCATTCTTTCAATAAACTTGGAAAAAACTTAAAAAGAAAGAAGAAAAAAAGAACAAATACTAGACTCCTATCTTCAGTAAGAAACTGCAAATTTCCTCACATAATGAGACATAGTCTGTAGTAGGGTGCAAACCCTTGACCCTTAATCTATAAGAGGTTACAGTGATCTCAAGTCAGCGACTCTTACTACCTGACCTCGGAGGTGTTTTTAGACATAAACTTAACATTACTTCCAATTCGTTAATATCAGAAAGAGAAGATGTTTTATGAAGAAAAGATTTATTTTTTTAGAAGAGGCATTTTAATGTGTACATTTTGCAAACAGATCTTTTAAAAATTTGTAATATTGAAATTACTTTTTCAGGCATAACATTAACATAGATTTGATATTGCTTTAATATCATAAATACTATAAAAAGAGGGAGCAATAACAATAAAGTCTTGAAAAAATACACCGCGAACACATTTACTGCGATATATATCCATTATAGGGTATTTAAAAAGAAATTTTTATAGAATGGCTGACAAATAGTTACGCTGTAATTTTTTTGCGGTATACATATTTTGATAAACCTGTTTCGTTATCAGGGATCATTTATTTCTTAATGACACGTTCATTGGATGAATGGGTGGATATGTATATCTTATGTTTTGTATTTACTTATGAACAGTTCAGTTTAAATAGTAGGCAATAAGTAGAGTAAAATGTACTTCTTCAACTGTAATTTGGCAAATATAGTTACTTGATGGAATGTACGGTATCTAAACTATGATAATGTATTTGGTGTGATGTATCAAGTTTTAGAGTCGAGATTTAATGTACTGAAAATTTGCCTTGTCGTAAAGCATACGCTGTTTCTCTGTGATATTGATACAGTTTTCGTTGAATCTAAAACTGTACAATTTGCAGGCTGAAATTTTTTTAATTGAGGCTACGATGCAACCCGATTGTATATCCTTAATATATTTGCAGTTACGATAGTTTTGCACCGAAACCTATCGCTGCACAGATGATGAAAAAATTAATGTCTGCCTCTGCGCATTTGTCTTAAATCTTAGAGTGATATGATAGTGACTGTTATGCATATCTTTGTTTTTATCTGTCAATAACAGAAATTATTAAAAATGGTAAAACTTATTTCTTAAATGCTTTTAAAGCATCATTCTTGACTATAACCCAATGTGGTCATGTGAAGGGTTGTATAACTAAATACATGTCCACCAGTATTATAGCATGCAAACAAAATCTGTACAGTCTAACCTGTTAATAAAGTCATTCCATGGAATGATTTTCAATCTTACAGTTGAACCTGTGAACAAAGCCCATCCTTGGAATAACTGAGAATTGGTCTTATGACCAGAATTATTTATCTTTTACAGTTAAACCTGTGAACAAAGTCCACTTGTGGAAAATCTATGCTGGTATTAGTTGACAGATTTCATAAAGTTTGTCTGGTCTTGAGTCACAGGTTGGTGTTTATTTGGAGGTTGTCTTTAACAGAGGTTTGAATGTACAACCTTGTACAAGAGGACACGGTCAGTTACAGTGTAATCTCAAAGGTCCCTTTGGTGGCAGCTTTGATAATTTACAAAGCAAGAACAAATTCTTGATGCCGAATAGCTAGAATGTCAGTAAACCTAGTTCACAGTTCATATGTAAAAATGAAAGGTGCAGCATTTTCTTAGCTAAGGTACTTTTATTTTGTGAAATACCTGCTAACCGTCTGTTTTTCCCCTGTTTTTACTAGAAGTTCAGATGAATTGTCATTTGAACTTAAAACCAAAATGTTTGACGAAACATAATAATTATTGACCTATAGTTACTGTATATGAACCACAACTGTCTCTTTTTCTTTGTTGATTTTCTTTTACAAATATTTCAAAATTTTATTCTTAAGACTTAATCTTATAATCATGACCTATGATAAAGCAGAAATAATTTATCCAGTTTTGTCCACTCTTGTGGTTTTTGTTTCCCAATACACCATTGGATGTGTCCAATTACTTAATCCTTTTTTTCCTACTTCAAACAAGGGATACATTCTTCACTGATCCTTGTAGATCTTTACATTTGTAATCCGGGATTATAGGGGATTAGCATTAAATCTCAATGATACATAAATATTTGATTCCAGTTTTCTTCTTACTTTAAGTTGGTCAATAAATATTTGCAGTATATATGACAATTTTGTCTAGAAAGGTGCTATTATGTCTGTTATCTGTGCTATAGGTTAAATATTTTTGTGCAGATTTTTTATTTCAGACAGTAATACATGTATATGTACATGTCTTTATGTACATAGTAGATTTTTGTCTGCCCTGCATATTGTAAATATGTTGGCACCCTGTATATCATAATGTTAAGAAGTGATGTCACAAGCTCATCGTGTAGTTTAGTTTATAATAGTTTGTTTTTAAATGGGATCAAACGCAGGTCATTTGGGTTGTAAACCAATACAACAACGGCTAGACAGGTGAGATTGTGTAGAAACATATGTATTCTCTGTCTTGAAAATAGGAATATAAGTAATAATTAGACTATGTTTTTCATTTTCAGACAAGATTGAATTTTTTTGAAAAATAGCATTGAGGTTGGCTGGTTAAAAGTCAAGGACACAGTGATGTTGAGCAAAAAAAGTATCATATGAATAGTTAAAGATCCATTCGGCCAAGGGACTTGATAGAATTGCCAGCAGACTTAGGTCAAATATCTGGGGTTCAAGGATACATGCTTTACAAACGTCCTTTGACCAAGCAATATATTGACCTCTTTTCACTTGCTAAAAGCATCCTTTACCTCATGTAGAAGTATTTTTGTTATCCAAATAACTGCCTGGAGCAATGTTATCCTTAACATTTTAAATTCAATTTGAAAAATATTCAAATCACTACCGCTTTGTAAACCACAAAAATGTAGTGTTTAACCGCTATCATAAACAACTGAACTTGATGCACTGTCTTCACATAATAGATTTATAAGACAATGCCAGATGACCACAAATAGCAAGCGAAATTGTGTCTAAAGCAAATATTGAACAACTCATTATTTTGCATGCATTCTTCATGCATATGATAGAAGTATTTACGGGTTAGTCATGTTTGAAAGCAGAGCATAGAGGACCGTAACTTGCGTCTATTTTTTAGTGAATTGAGGAAACTGTATTTGCATTCTTTTGCATGACAAGATGTTAACAAATTTCATTAGGCATTTTAATCATTTAGTTTTTAATTGAAATTGAATTATCACATTTGGATGATAGTTCAAATAATCCCCCAAAATCGCTTGCCTATATCTGTTCGCTTGACATGTGGGTTAGCAGACAGGACTAGTGTCAAAAGGGCAATAATATATTTTTGTTACCTTTTTGCCACTAATAGATAACTTTTGACTTTTATGAAGCAGTGTATAGCCCAGAATTCATTGTTTTTGCCTTTGCCATTTTAATAGCTAAAAAATCGCAAACAAACACAGTTGTTTCGACTCTGTTCCCCATACTTAAAAATTGAATCTGAAATAGTTTGCCTGGATTTTATAGTAGATTTATTACACCACTGACTTTTATGGCAAGTTTATACCATTAAAAGCAAATTCAATGAAACGAAAAAGACAATAATATATCATAGTAACAATTTATTACAACATGTATAATGTAACATAACCAAATGTAACTTACAAAATATCAATTGTAACAGATATATGGGCAGGTGTGAATTGTAAATTATAGGTTATACTTTAAAATGTATTATGTAGAATGTTTCATAGGTGCAATTTAAATTTTACCATTTTTTTACACTGGTTGACTTTCATAAAGTATTCAGGTTTTTTTAATGAATTGGTATTCTTTATCACTTCACCTGCGTTTGATTTTGTGGTTCTTTGAAGCAAAAGGGAGTATTAAATTTGAAACAATAATATCAACTATACACATGCATAGTACAACATCTTTTTTCCCTGTAAACTATTTTGTCAGAAATTGATTTAATGGTCCTGAGCAATAAGTAAGTACTAAGTAAATGCTAAATATAAAAATGCAGAATGCCATTAAATAAATTAAGGCTCTCAAATAATATTTAACTGTAAAGACACTGGTGCTATGTTTATGAAATGGTAAGCAAAACTGCTACTGGCTGTTAAGGCTTAAATATAGCTCTTAATAAATATCTTGTTAATTTCCAAGAATCGAAAATGTTACTGGCCTAAGAAGTGTTTCTAGTCACATCTAGTGTAGACCTAGATCTGTCTTAATGCTAAAAATCTGACTGTGTCTTACAATATTAGCAATTTTTTTAAAGAACGAACAAATCTTGTAAAGCAAGCGATTATTTTTTTCATCTTGAGCACCATCATGTAATATGTTTTACTTTTACATTCCAACAGGGACATAGATCATTACATTCTATGTCTCTGATTCTAAGCTCTAATTGTCCAGTTTATTTAGGTTTCAAACGTAAGTGGCTTGAAAAACTGGCTTTTTAGGTTCGTCAAATAATGTTGGATCACTTTTAAAGTGTTGATCAGTTTCAAAGTGTCTATCACGCGACATCTGTCTCTGAACACCACGTGGCATTTCTGTGAAAGTCTGAAACTTTTTATATTCCTCCCTGTTCATTACAGGACTCAAAAAGTAGTCATTTCTCTGCGGAGGAAGACGCGGTAAACTGTTCGTGTTTGGAATCCGCCAGTCACGTGACGGGATTTCCGGAAATGACATGTCTGTAATGTTCTCACGTAGCAGTGACAGATTGTCGATACTACAGTAGCCATCTGACGTCTCGTCATGTCTTCCATTATTTGCTGAAGCGCCATCCCCAGGGAGGGGATACTGGTAACCCTGAAACTGAATTCTTTCCAACATTTTGTCCGATGCAACGGAAGCGTACCCGGAATCTGAACGGCCAGAATTTAAGTTCACTTTCGCGGGAAAATTTGAATTTACATCACCCATGAAAATGTAATTATCTGTGTCCTTGTTTTGAGGTTCGTTTGAACTGAGGTATTTTCTCTCTGGTAATGCTGGCGGTTCTTTCGGAATAAATGTCCCAGGAAGATCAGGAATTGTAGTAAAACGTCTAATTTTAGGAATTTTTGTATTTGCCCTCATTTTCTTCCATTCCTCGTAAAACTTTTCATCACCCGGAATTGTTTCGTAAACATGATCTTCAGGTCTTGGTCTTTTCATGAACTGTTCGTTAAGTGTGGGCCTTCTCTGACCCTGGGTCATGCTGGGTTCAGTGTTAATTGAAACATTCGTGTGATTAAACCCGTTGTCTATATGACCGTTCAGCGTACTTGAGAATTCGCTCAGCGTGTTATTGGGACCTGATGAGGTATTAAAATCTACTTGATGCTCGTTATTGTCCACACTTGACGATGTCACATCAGACGTGCCACATAAAAGGTTTCTCAAGTCATTTTGAACCTTATTACAGTTGTTGTTAGCAGACGATGTTACTAATCTGTTGCCCATCTCAGTGTGAGGCAGATTGCGCTGAATGGGATTGGATTCACTGCATAGCGGGCGGCGCACACACCTTACAACTGCACCCGAAAAGGATGACGTGTTCGAATCAAGTTGCTTCTTTGGAAAGTTTTGGTCACTTTGATTATCTAAAACTGAATTACTTGATTGTACCCTCCCACGCGGCCTATTTTCTCGCGCGGATGCATTTCCATCAGTTCCAGAAATCTGGTCTTGCGAAGTTCGGCGCCCCTTTTTAGAGCGTTTACGTCCGTCTGCAGAAGTTTTTTCACCATTCTGAAGGTCATGAATTATTTCATACATTGACCGAGTCACTTTAGTCAATTTATAATTGTGTCTTTGTGCATAAGAAAAACCCTGAGAATCTCTTTCTTGTTTCGCAAGAGGAACGTCCCCGGTTTCACTTGGATTCGGTCCAGATTCCTGGATCTGAGTAGGGAAAGCCGGCAATGAAGAAAATGCATGACTGCCATGTAAAGACGAATTTGCATGAGTATTAGCACCAGTTTCTGATAAATAATTGATTGTATTTACACCAGTTTCTGATAAATAATTTATTGATTTTGCACCAGAGTTCACCATCGGCACCTTATCTATATCATTTTGATGAGTATTGTTACCATTCTTGCCGTCCAGTTCGCGATTTTGAGTATAATCACTTTCATATCCGCTAGATACTGTCACGTGCGGTGATTCCACTTTCATATCATTAACATCACCAATTAGGTTTCTAAGTAAAATATCAAATCGCGTCCTAACATCGTTATCCGTTTCCATTGGACTGTTGGGTGATTTATCTGCACTATTTTCACGATTATACCTTTTACTAGCTTTCAACACAGTGTACGACAAACTAGATATTTTACGTTTACTCTCCTTCATTTTATCTCCACGTAAATCTTGAGATCTAAAATTCTTGTTTGCACATTCTGTATCCATAGCACTGCTCACTGAAGAACGCACTTCTCCGTTCTTTGGAAATATAAATTTCTTTGGTATAATCCTGTGATCGAATACTGACACTCTAAGTTTTGAATCACTTCCATTAGCTGGATTAACCACACTGCTTAATAGCTTAGCTCTAACGGCTTGATTTGCCAACTGACACCGGGTATTCTCTTCACCGTAATCACTATAATCTGATTCTTCTTTAGAATTATCTATAGACATGTTCACACAGGGATTATCATCTTCATCACCGTTGCCTATTTCAGCATTGGTGCTCACCAACCTTGCTATTACCGTTGCTTCTTTCATATTTGAATTCTGATGGTTATCAGACAATAGTGTTGTGTCTACACCGGCCTCCCATTGTTCTAGTTGTGCATTGTGTCCAGTATTTACGTTCTCACATCTGCTCTCAGGAGTCAACTGTTTTTCGTCAATTATCTCCATTTAACTAAACATATCCAGTCATATATATACACAATTACTATCTCACAGATAAATCTATATACAATATTTCATTTGTCGTCCACAATACTTCACCCGGTTTTAATAACAGTTTGTGGCACACTGTTTCGTGGATGATCGCTACACTGGAAAATGTACCCTCAATTGTTATAGATCGTTGCTCAACCTTCCAGTTGACTAACTCCCGATGTTTATCATCCCTGGTGTATCATCTACCGTCCTTGTAACACCTACAGTTTATTTAACTCTACAAACAATTACTTTTTTACAAGTATTTTGTTTGGATTCTAAAGAAACAACCCCCAACAGTGCGGTTGTGAAACTTATTTCTTTAGACAGATCTTTGTCTATGTTTTAGATCGCGGTTTTTCTGATGCTATCCAAATTAACATCAATGTTTATTTATTTTCGTGTACTACCACAATCGTCACAAATAAGCGTCTAATTACTATTGTTATTAATCAGTATTTGATATTGATGTTTATTTATTATTAGCAAACCGCGAGTAACTGGCCACTGATACGGGTAATTCCCGGTTTTAAATGTTTCACGGAGTCCACACTGTATTCCATGCGAAAAAAAAATTGTTCTCGATTTGTGCAGCTGTTCTTCCGTTTCCAACGCCTGCAATTCTTCTACCCGGTCCAGTTCTGAAAGAAAATTGTACAAAATTAAATCTATATGATTCATTAATAACTATTGACAAAAAAATAATAACCCCATTTTCATGTAAAAAGACGTAATAAAGAGTGTTTTATTAATAATACCTTTTACTTTATACTGTCCTCAACAAACGTGCACAACTATATTTCATGTTTGTTAAGCTCTTATTAATGACACATATAATTTCCTGTAATAGTCTCTTTTTGTTAGGTCATATTGCGACTTTTTGGACGTATTTCGTAATCCAGTTCAACTAACTTTAATCTGATCGATACTAAATTAATAGATCTTTCTTAAAATAGAATGAGATGTAGATGCCAAGATCTCAACTGTTAGTATGACACATAAGAGATCTTATAATTGTGTGGCACTAATCCGCGCTCGTGGCCTTCTCTCTTGTCCTATATTGCTGTTCATTGTAACATTGTCTTAGGAGTTGCTGGATTAAGATTTAAGGCGGATTAAAACCTACACGTACTTTTCTTACCAGTTAGGTCACAGTATTTTTTTATATAGCGCAGTTATGCCATACGTCCACAAGAAACAACAAGCTAGATTTTCTGTCTAAATTAAGTTTGAAA
This sequence comes from Saxidomus purpurata, assembly GCA_022818135.1. Classification (NCBI taxonomy): domain Eukaryota; kingdom Metazoa; phylum Mollusca; class Bivalvia; order Venerida; family Veneridae; genus Saxidomus; species Saxidomus purpurata. The sequence continues at coordinate 35,005,442 of JAFMSR010000011.1, forward strand.
CCAAAAAACAACCGTTTCATTTTTGTTCTCGCCAGAAGATGTTGATATGTTAGAAAAAGTACTATAATGTCTGTGTTAGGGCGATAGTCATCAAGTATATCTCATTTCAAAGAGAAGTGAAATTTAAGAAGAACTGGTAACCGCCTGTGAAATTAGAAATACCGCGAAAGGAAGGGAGGTTGAAAAACTTCGGCAATAAAAAATGAACTGGGAAGAAAGTTATGACAAGTGTACAACTAACGTCAATGTGTGCCATGACTATTACATAGTCCGTTAGACTCGGACCAAAGAGTCATAAAATCGAAATGAATTTTGGTTATCAAGTACATTAAAATATGATAATACGCGGCCGCAATGATTCATTTTCCTTGGAGATTACAAATGCATCATGAAAGGAGTCAGACAATGCTCACACTGCGGTTGAGTTACTTAAAATACAGATATGCAACATCAGTCTTTGATCAAGCTTATGCTCTGACTCGAAAAAATGATGTTGCACAAACGTTTGCAGATTGTTACACTGACCCTCGTCTTGTCAATAGCACGTTTTTCTCGTGTCTAACATGATCCATTACATCAAGAGATCTTAACATTTGACAAATGACTGCAGATTGTGATAAATTATCCGCTTAGATTTATTATAACAACTTGTAATACATCAAAGACAAAAGAACAATATCAGGCTTTGTTTTATCTCTCAAAAACATGACACCGCGACCAAAAGTTATGACACCTGAAACGAATATTGACTGCAAGCGCAGCAACATACAGCCAAGGTCCGTATACCCTGATATAGCAGACGTTAATAATAAGTTTCTGAAGATGCTACATTATATTTATTTTGAAATCTCTCTTGAAAACCAGGCCTGTTTTTTATACATCTACCTGTTAAATTTTCTTACATACTTTTTAAAAATAGGCTTTTTTGTCAAGCTATTTCACAGCCCATTGTAATGTTAAAATCCAGTCCTCGTGCTTTGTGTTTTTTCTACTATAACATACTGTATTTACACCAGTAGTTCACATCTAAATGATAAATGTTATGCCATTTGCTAATAGCAAAGATTTTATACATAATGTATATATGCCAGTTACACTAATAGGCCAATATTGAATCTATTTGCATACGTGATTACGGTGACATTACATATTGCGGTCATGTACTAAGATTTCATTACAGCCTTCACATAAAAATAAATAGACAATGTCCGAGTCAAGGCTGTCCGGTAAATTAACGGCCGATGTTTTTCTATTTTTTGAATGGCACTGAGAAATACTTTAATTCATAATGTTTCCTACCAAAATACCAACGTTGTGAAGAGTTGACCGCAATCACAAATGCTGCATTTCTTTATACACATACATATGGACACTCACGGACATAGTATGGTAATTAATGTATTCATCGATGACAATACGTGGGAAAGTAACTCAAATGCTTGGTCAACATTTCTTTAGAAGATATGCAAAATAATTCTTTAGCACATAGAGACATGCTCGTGACGACTTGTTTAAAGTCGGTCAACAATCGTTCGTAAAGGTACTTCCAACCATTCAACATGTCTTAAAATGTGAAAACATCGTTGTATGTATAAAAAAACAACAACAGACAAATGTATTTTCGCAATTAAGTATAATATTATGGCCATTTGTCCCATATTATATGTAATATTTTACATACCACTTGTTTTTGACGTGTCCTAATGTTTTCCGTTTGTCAATTAATTACTGGTGTCACGCATTGTACTGTTTTTATATTAATTAGCTTAAGCCAATTAACGCACGCACAATGAGCACGTTCTTTTCTTTCTGTTCAGCATCCTTTCCTTAAATCAATTTTGTATTCGCAAACTCCGATCATTTTTTATATTCTTTTTAAATATTAAACCTTTTTAACAATCCAAATCATAGTTACATTAAACACACATGATGGACCATCAGTTTCAAATGATCGGTATGAAGACAGAGAAAATATTGTAATACGATTTAATGTTATATATCCAGCTGTTTTTAATATGTCCTTCACTAAGTTCATGAAGAGGGGAGAATTTCACGCACCTTTAAACCATGAAAACATCGGCGATAATGAAGCAGAAGGAACTGTGTAACCCGCGAACGAATACGGCAAATTTGTTGTAGTATCTAACACCGATGGTTTAGATAAATATTTCAATAATGACCCGCTTTCCCTGCCTTGGGCTAAAACATACCGATAGAAATGTTATACGCTTCGCAGAGTCCATATATATATACACCGAAAATGAAAGATATTGTATAGAAGAAAAAAAACTTTAAAATGTCGTAAATTATCTTTTTTTCGGAGCATGTGATAATTGGACAATACAAACGTAAATGTAATAACTGGTGATAACAGAACATTTCCTAATATGGTAGTGATGTTATCTTTATCAAAGAGTTTAAAATGAATGCACTGTATTTCATTTTACTGGAACGAAATTGATTTTATCGATAACAAAGAAAAAATGCAATAATGGAATCTTTATATGTCTTCAAAGAAGAATAGAATGTAATTGAAATATTTGACTGCAATTAGAATGAATAAAAACGTTTTACGACTTTTTTTCTGTAAAGTGAACGGCATCGATATAGCAAAGGTACAATGGTCAGATTGCAGTTGCAGAGATTCCATGAAAATACTCCTTGTCGTTCGTGAGATCAAGATACTTTCTGTCCGCGACGCCAGTTCGTGAGATCAAAATACTTTCTGTCCGCGACGCCAGTTCGTGAGATCAAACTCTGCCGCGACGCCTTCGTCGATCAAGATACTTTCTGTCCGCGACGCCGTTGTGAGATCAAGAACTTTCTGTCCGCGATGCCAGTTTGTGAGATCAAGATACTTTCTGTCCGCGACGCCAGTTCGTGAGATCAAGATACTTTCTGTCCGCGACGCCAGTTCGTGAGATCAAGATACTTTCTGTCCGCGACGCCAGTTCGTGATATCAAAATACTTTCTGTCCGCGACGCCGTTCGTGAGATCAAAATACTTTCTGTCCGCGACGCCAGTTCGTGAGATCAAAATACTCTCTGTCCACGACGCCAGTTCGTGAGTTACGGACGCATATATATATATATATATCAATCTCTTTCAACGAAAACAGATGTTATTGAGAAATATGATTTTGATATTGGAAGTGTAATCTGTAACATATCTTAGCTTTGTACATGCACTACAAGTGTTTAGGATGCTGACTTTATTTTAAATGTAACAGTTACAACAATATCCTGTACCATTTAGTGAAAAGGTTCGACTGGGTTGGACGCATAAGAAATCAGTGCTGTGAAAGGCCCTTTGTAACAAAGCTGTTGGTATAAATCTAGATGGTGAGAATATTAAGGACTACCAACATAGTGGCTCCCACACTAGGGTCCTTCTGTTCACACGTCCATGCTGTACGAGGTGTTGATACGGGAGCTTATTCTATTATAATGTACGAATGATTTGAGATGTCAAACACCTTTGTCATCCATGATTATCTTGCTGACAGGACCTCCAGTGTCCCACAGAAAGAAAATATAGTTTATACTCAATTGTCTAGAGTGTACATGGGATAATATATGTCCAACGTGAAATTGTACAAAGAAAATATCTGAAATTATTACCTATCTGAAATTGTTACATTTAAAACTATGAATTTATTTAGTAAACCATGTACGCTGTTGGAATATCGGAGACATCGAAATGTGTAACAAAAAGTTTACTTGATAGGTATGTTCGAGAAGTTTCAAACGGCCGTGTATCGAGGGAATGTTGTGTAGCAGCAGCACCTGCAGAAATAATCTACAGAGGCCACGGTGACCTAAGTAAGACCTGTATCCAATCTTTGACTTCTGATTGATCCGAAACATGCTCACGTTCGCGCATGACCTATCAGAGTCTAAGTACAGCTGGTTTGTCAAAGCTAAACTCGTAGAACATCCTAAAATTCATATTGTTTTCATGTATGAAATATGGAAGCTGTTCTCGTACCGAAAAGCTCATGTGGTCTTTCAGACGAAACAACAGAACATTTCAGTTATGTGGCCTGTATGAACAGTTAAGGAAAAATGTGGCCAGACTGTATCAATTCCTGGAACAGGAACGATGAGCTAGTTTCCTTCAATGCTTTGGTCGGGGTAGCGGTTAAGCCCGTGCATAAAGAGAGACATATTGTTGTCACATACAGACAATTGTGTTTCGTTACGGACTCTCTTTAACATATAACTTCATAAACTGAAATAGAATGTATCTCGTTTCTGCTCCAGCAAACATATAAAACTTCAGTATTTACAATGGTCACTCCTATGGCTGTCTAATATTTGCTAACCAGCTATAAATGGACACAACATGTCACCCTGGTATGCCCAGTGTTTACCTATTTGACTGACGGCCACCTTGCTTTGTCATTTGATGCTAATAAGGGCATATATCCTACATAATAACCATCTTTTGCAGTTTTTATGAGCTCGTAATAACGAAGTAATTATTAACTAAGGATTCGTGACATTTCATTCTTTCGATCGGGATAGGGATGGAGGTTGGTTCGAAATTTGGTTTAGCCAAACGTTTTAATTGTGTAATAAGTTTCATAGTTGCATGGTGGTCTATTTGCTCTTACTGACTTATGTAGTATGAGAAAAATGTTTGTAAATATTTTGTGAGGATCTCGGTGTAACAGCTCGCGTGCGGACAATCAATAACAAGCGCGTTTGTTCTCAATTTCCAAAGTCATGGTGAAACCCAAGACCGGTGGCCATGCACCAGGAGTCCGTTGAAAGGGAAGGGGGATAGTAATGAATTAATTTGGCCATATGATACACGATCTTTGGACTGAATATTTCGTGAAATAATTACGAACGGCTGGTGAAAGATGAAAGAGTTTGTACAAAGATATTTTTCAAGTATTTGGCCACCCGTATTCCAATCATAACTGGACCATTGCATGATACATGCACACTCGCGAAAAACACGGTGTCAGATACCAGTTTTGTGTATTCCAAGACATGACATTTGAAGGAAAGCTGTGAGTGACTACGACAATAAGTTTTCACATTGACTTGACCTTCTGCTTATTTAAAGGTCAAATGCCACACGATGTAGTACAACATATCATTTAAGACACATACTTCACGGGTTGCAACGAAAGAAATCCCCACCATTTATACAGAAAACAATGTTTCAGTTTTGTCATTGTCATCACCCGGTTTGCACGTAAGTATTACAGGGTGCACGAATTTCGATTTTAGCGTTCATCAGGTCCAATTGTGTCAACTTACAGTCTCTTTAACCGCAGAAAACGGTACGACCTGGTACTACAACAAACCACAACTGGTTCATGACGCCTGTACGGACATAAAATAGGTATCGGACTACACACTCGTTCGCCCTGCATGATGCTCGTTCGTTTATACAATGATAGCTATATAGCTATATTTTTTACACGGAATATACGTTTACGTGATACCTTGAATATAGTTAGTGCACTCATTCAAGTTATTCAAATGTTTCTGTACACTGTGACTTGGTGTTAGTTAACAGAACCGATTGCTTTTTTAAAGGAATTTCAGTAGAAATGTAAAAGCTTTTTCCAGAATCTTAGTAAAATAGTAAAGTATATACTTTAGTAGGCTGATGGCATAGAACACCATACAGATGTGCAAATTACTTAAACCGGTCTTGCTTTATTCTTAATTAAGTTTAATACGTTGTATACTCGTACTATAGTTTGATTTAGATCGATTGTCACGGAAAGAAGTCAGTAGATAGATGCTGTATCTACTGTATGTCAAAGGAGCCACTGGCTTTCTTTACTGGTACAGTTCATAGGTCCACGACATTTCGTCGAAAGACATTTCGGCTAAGTGTCGTAGTCAACGAAATGTCTCTAGACGAAATGTCGTGCACCGATAGTGGTTGACCTAAAGCTCGGTTGGAATCACCTCTTGTCAAGAGACACGCATCATATGTCATATGACCTGGTGCAAAGCGACAGTGCGCAAGTAACAATATAAGACCAACAAGGTCTACCCCGTTTTTTCTCTGCCCCTTTTACAAAAAGTTTCTTCAACATGAACAGGTTTTCGGTTTCATATTGCTATTTGACGTGTTCACATCGCAAAACATTTAATGTCACTTAGAAGAAAGTTTAAGTTGATAATGCATAAAAAGGTTAAGATATTTCAGTTAGATAGAGGATGTCATCGAGCTAATCTAGGGCATTAATCTTGCTAACCTCACCTTAAATGTCACACTTATTGAAAACTTAATTGCCATTTTAGTATTTAATGGCAAAATTCATCACTAAAAATGAATAAAAATACGCAGCATATAAGGCGTAGGTTGTAGACCATTGAACCAATTTCACTTTAGTGTCAACATGTAAGATTTCCCCACTATGATTGCCCATCATTAACACCTATTTGAGGCTGGACATCCCTCATTAAAAGTTGAAGATATCTATCTTTTTGTCACATACTCTCTCTTTTTTCTCTTTTTTTACGAATAAAAAACAACAATACTCATCTAACTCGATTGTATTGCAATAAAAAATATACATGTATTGGTGTGAAAGTCTCTTTCAGTCATGCATGTGACCTTTTTGGTGTCGGAAATTGATGAAAAAAACTAATGTGTGTCGCCCTCTTACGCTTTTGTCAGAATAACCAATAATTCTGTGACAAAATCAAGTACAAAAATGGACATAACTCTGTTAAATATGGCATTGACTTACAAAATGTGGCGGCATCAAGATCCTTTTGTCATATATAAGCAATGCAATTAAAAGTTTGATAAAGAAATCTTAAAAAAAGCTATAGCCAACGTTAAGTTTATGTGACGGACGGACGGATGGACATACCCTATATGTCGCCTTTTCCCCGTAAGGACGACAAAAAAAATTACACCGGATGAGTTACACTTTTTTTTACATGTTACAGGTATCGTGAAAGGAGGGATCATGCCCCTTAGATGTGACGGACAATGTCAGAACTTATGACGACGGGTGCAGGTTCGAATACGGTCAACAAAATTTGATCATCACTTTTCAATTCCTTTCTTCCAACAATAGACTACAATTTTAAAAAGGCAGTCTTTTTTCCAAACCCTCCTTCAATCTTTTACATTATATTTATAATCGTTCACATTTGTTTAAATTTAAATTTATAAAAAAAATGCAATCTCATACTCATCAATGATGTCAACACTAGGGTCAAAGGGTAAAATTCAACATCTCGTGTGTCCTTTAACGTTACGGGGGTCAAGTGCTTAATAGCTACATACAAAATACCCTAATAACAACCTCTCTATTGTTAAAACATATCGTGTTTTGATGACGAAGCAACTCTGCGAGCGATAAATTAAATAAAATGTAAACCACTAACCTTAAATAACAATGCTTTAAATTCCCCCTGAATCCGCTATCATGAAATGACCAAGCTTAAAATAAGAATGGCAATGATTTAGTCCGAGTCTTGATGTAATTTAAAGTAATCGGAGAGATGTCATTACTGAAAACACTCAATCATAGTCGTTAAGTTACTTTTTTGAGTGCTCAATAGTGAGTTTGTAACAATCATTATGACTTTGACTAGTGTCTTTAACGCTGACATCGATCCATGTTTGAAAAGACGTTGTTTTCACAGAAACTTGTTAATAACACCCAGCTAACAACATACAATAATAATATATAACAATAACAACAACAGCAAACTGTTGTTCACAAGTCGCGGGGATTTTATTTAATTACATTTAATTGGTGTAACTTTTTATTTATTGTCTTAAAGTGACAGATCTGCCTCCAGGCGCAATAAAGTTTCGCGTCCTGCATTCAAGCTGGGTAGCTCTTTACAAAGAAAAATTTAAGGTCTTTAAAAAAATAAGCATACGTAAAATGTTCGGATAAATTCAAACTATTTAAGGTAGATAAAAGCACTTGACTGTGAACCTACCATATCTAGTACCAGATAATTTGTAGACTGGAAACTGGAACTGAATTAATTCAAGGTCTTATAACCCCTACAATCACAATTAATACCCCTAAAAAATAAAATTATATAGAATACCGAAATAACGCATAGAGTAAAGAAAAATCGTTATCAAATGAGTTTATTGCAGCCGCAGCAGCGGCCCGCTATATTTGATACGTGGTGAGTAAAAGATGCATGGAGACTTAAGCACTAGATTGAATATATGCGTCTCTCTTCATACTTCTGAAATGAAAAATGTAGACACAGTCTATTTTGTTTAAATGCAAGAGTTGTCGTTTGTTATTGAGTTGTCGTTCGTTTTATAAAGAAAAGCGTGTTTCGCGTGCTCCATCTACGCTGAGAAACATAGAAAAAAAGCGCGTTTCGCGTTTCTGGCAGAAAAATAGAAATATGTTTTCTTTTTTCACTTTGACATTAAAGTAACGAAGCACATTCGACTGAATAATCTTCTATTGCCTTTTTAATTATATACAATATAATATAAGCTTTTTTTTCATCCTTAATTGTAAGCTGACCCCGTAGTGTAATTGGTTAAGGCGTCTGCACCTGCATGTTAGGATAAGTGTACTTTTACGAATGAGTTCTGATCCCACCAACCCAATATTTTTAAAAACTGTTTTCTGTTGTTTTACGTATCATTTTCAGCTTTTAAACCATTTTAAAATGGTTTATGGCTACTAATAATAATAAAAATTCTTCATTCGTGTCAAACTAATTAGGATAATGGTAATGAAAAATTAAGACATACCAGGAACGGTGTATACAGTATTCCTGGACATAATGTATAAATATTATTCGATAACAGTAAATTTCGATACTAGATGTGGTATCGTGTCAGGTTTTGCATGTTCAACCAGAATTGGTTTCCTTGAGTTCTTTTGGGGCCATGCCTCAACATCAACCATCACCAATTTCCAAAATATTTACATGTCAGTATTGTTTGAGGGCCCGCTGTGATACTTTGTATCACAGTTTTTCTTGTTATATTTTGCATTGAAAATTACAGCGCATGTAATGTAGTTACGATTTACAGCAAAGACCTATAAGCTATTATAGGTATTTGTTTACACTGGAACAAATAACGGTAAGTTTTACATCCCCAGTGTTCATAAGACATTAATTGATAGGGTTACAAGAGAGACAACTCGCAATAGATAACGTAATTATACATGAAGAAGTAATTTGACCTAAACATTGCTAAATATGGACTAAAAGTTGCGTAAGATTTTTTTATCTTGTCACTTTATTTACTATTGATAGGTTTAACGACAGCAGAGTGGCGCAGTGGAAGCGTGCTGGGCCCATAACCCAGAGGTCCGAGGATCGAAACCTCGCTCTGCTAATGGAATTTTTTAAGCACATAAAGTTTTAACGGTAGTTAAAAAGTTTCAAATACTCTTACCAACAAAATAAGTATATTTCACCACCTTATCAGCATGAAAGTTAAATATTGGCAAACCGAATTATATGTGTTTATCAAAAAATATTCATGTTAGTGCGTAGGAAAACATGCTTTCAAACATACTTCAATAATGGAATAACTATGAAGATCTGCAATAAAGTGTTTTTGGTTTATTCCTTCTTTTTTCCATTCACAGTACCTTGATAATTGAAGAAGTACGTATAATGTCCAATAAGAGTCATTTTAACATATTCACGATTATTGTTACAGATGTTAAAGTAGACGTTAGTGTGTAAATCAAGTGATGCAGTAATATTTTGTAAAAACTCGACATAATCATTGTGAATAACCCCGTAAATGCTAATTTAAAACTGTAAACAGCTCCCATCATATGAACCAGCACACATATCGGGCATCACATTAAGGTGCTGAACTTTGTTACATCGCAAACTTCAATGGATTTTAACGTATGAATTCGTGTACGCCAGAAAGGGATGTTTTGCCCGATCTCTTCCAAAACTTTGTTCGGTAAATTGTTTTGAAATGACTACTGAATTATATATAATCAAGAGTTGCTAGATGTTTACTTTGTGGTGTCTGCCGACCACCAGCTTAAAGGTAGTCAATTACTTTTAAGCAACATTTTATGACATTTATTACTTTTTGTATATTCTGTTACAGATTTATTTAATGAACAAAAAGACCCATTACATAGAGTTAGATACCTATCAGAAATTTACATCTTATTAACTTTTATAAAATTTTGTTTTTACTACCCTTTAATATGAAAGTATTTAAACCGTTGAGTATTTCTTTTTTATTTCAATATAATTTCTACTTTTACATTTGAATTGGATAGATATACCAATATTTTAACATTCTGAACCAAAATGCAAGTTTTAAAACTACGTATAGCTTCTGAATTCATTTATTTCCAATCTATCTTGGGTGCGCACCCAAGATAGGTAAAGGGATGTAATAATAATTTTTCAAACTTGAATTTCTAATGAATTCCATCTAAATATACAATTTTTAATGCAAATATTTCACAAATATAATACAATAGGTCTTATATTTATATCTTTCCTAAGGCAAAGTATGTGTATCAAATTTTTACTTATGATAAAATAACTCTATCTTGGTTGGGCAACCAGGATAGGGAAATCAAATTTTAAAAATACCTCCAGTGAAAATCTTGCTTGAATTAAGCGCTTAGTATCTCGTGCCAAGTCAGTGTCTACTTGCATTGGAAATAGGAAGAAAGACAACTCGAAATGGTAAATGTATAATGACTGAAATAGTTACTGGACTTCAGCCCAAAACGATATCGTATTATTGCATCAGATTTTTTTCTGCTTTATTTTTGTTCCTGTATAGTACTGACACATATGTAGCAGAGTGGCGCAGTGGAAGCGTGCTGGGCCCATAACCCAGAGGTCCGAGGATCGAAACCTCGCTCTGCTAAATGTTTCTTTTAATTTCCTAAATAATCCCAATTGTATCCACTCACATTCTCTTGGCACAAAATCATAGACAAACGGTGTAACACTGAACTTGTTTCCTATATCCTCAACTTCGTTTGAATTTGGAAAACGAAAATATAGGTAAAGGAGTATATTCACAATGAGAAGCCATTTTAGGATTTCTCACATACTATACTGAAGGGAAAAAGAAACGCAGGGTAACAATATATGCAACAATTTCTTAAACGCTCGGTGTAAAATTTTGAAAACCGGTCAGACGACTATCTTGGTCACTGTGTACTCAATCCCGTACCTACAGTTACTCAACCGTGTATTTCTCCGTGCCACATGGAGAAAGCGATGAAAAACACGTGCAGAATAATGATGAAAAGTTCGTCAAAACATCTTGTCATACCCATTGATATTCTTGAGGTATACACATCACTTTTCGCTTTTTAAATTAAATTTGAAGCTCTTGTAATCATCGTACGGCTGACGGATAGGTTCAGATGGGTCAGGCTATTGCCTTGCTAAGGAGAATAAGGGGGCGTAGGAATACCCCCTCTACACTCGACCAACTAAGGACAGCGTTGTTGGAAGAGTGGAACAATATCCAAACGAGAGGGATTAATGCACTGATGAATCCCATGCACAAGAGAGTAAGGACTCTGACAGATGCGCGAGGGAACAAAGAAAACATCTCGCCAAATGTCCAATTTTTACAAAATTTGACCTTCGATCTTGAGTTTGACTTTGACATCTATACCTTGACCATGTTATGAACTGACCATGATAACAAATTTTAAAGAGAACTAATGTGAAGTGAAAATAAAGAAGATTTGGTGTTAATCTGTACATAAATGACAAAGAAGTAGCAGATTAAGAGTATATTTGGTAGTTTTCTCAATATTGGCGACCTTTTTGGACGCCATCTTGGATTACCATGGCAACAACATATCTGAACTAAACAGTGCTAATAATTTGAAGAATTTACATTGTTGCAAATTTTGATGAATAGTTAATGTTGATACGTTTCATATAAGGAATGTAACAAAGAAAAATATGTATCCGAATGTCCAATTTTCACAAAATTTGACCTTTGACCTTGAGTTTGACCTTGACCTCTATAACTTAAAATAACTATTATTACACAGCTTTAAAGAGAACTAATGTGAAATGAAAATAAAACAGATTTGGTGTTAATTTGTACATACACGACAAAGTAGTGACAGAAAAGAGTATATTTGCTTGTTTTCTACATTATAGCGGCCATCTTGGACGCCATCTTGGATTTCTGTCGACTCCAACCATTTTGGTAAAAATGAACTTCCGTTTCGTATTGTCCAGAGCCTGCTGACCAACCAACCCAATATTTTTTAAAACTGTTTTCTTCTGTTTTACGTATCATTTTCAGCTTTTAAACCATTTTTAAATGGGTTATGGCTAATAATAAAAAAAATTCTTCATTCATGTCAAACTAATAAGGATAATGGTAATGAAAAATTAAGACATACCAGGAACGGTGTATAGAGTATTCCTGGACATAATGTATAAATATTATTCAATAACAGTAAATTTCGATACTAGATGTGGTATCGTGTCAGGTTTTGCATGTTCAACCAGAATTGGTTTCCTTGAGTTCTTTTGGGGCCATGCCTCAACATCAACCATCACCAATTTCCAAAATATTTACATGTCAGTATTGTTTGTGGGCCTTTCTTGTTATATTTTACATTGAAAATTACAGCGCATGTAATGTAGTTACGATTTACAGCAAAGACCTATAAGCTATTATAGGTATTTGTTTACACTGGAACAAATAACGGTAAGTTTTACTTCCCCAGTGTTCATAAGACATTAATTGATAGGGTAACAAGAGAGACAACTCGCAACACATAACGTAATTGACGCCGCGATGAATCGCGGCGTCAGTATTGAATAGGTTTCAATTTTGGACCATGGGGTTGCATAATCGAATAGGGAGCAGCCAACATTATTATTGTAAATCTAAACTATGTTCTATGTATGAAAAATGACTTTTATGAATCATTAAATTGTATTAAGTCATTAAAAAACAATACAATACAAAATACACATGTCTCCTTCCCTTATTTCAAAACTTTGGACACATTTAATGAGTATTTAATAACTTTTCCACAAACTCGTAGACCACGGGTTTTTTATAGCTTTGTTTACGGACCTTACGACCCGATTCATCAAAGCTCAGAAAAAAAGATTCGGAAGATGTTTTGCTATCTTAAAACACTCAGATAATAGAATACATGGCGCCAACGTGAAAAATCAATGAAAACCCATTTTAATTACTACATATTAGACTTTAATATTGAAACTGTAAAGAAAAACCGTTCACCCAACTATGCAATACGTAGGGCCCTAACGGAATTCCATTCCATCATTTGTAAACAAAAACAATAATCAGCCAATGGAAGTTCTGTAAAATGTATACGTCACAGCATAATTAATCATGTGGATTTCGTCTCTTTCCGCCATATTGCTGGAGTGTATAATGCTTCGAGAATAGAAAGAAAGAAAAATTCACATTATCAGCTACAGGGAGGGAGGGGCAGGTATATCTGTTTTACAGATAGTTCTTTTTCACAATATTTAGACCCGGTGTAAATTATATTTGCACAGGTTTTTGCCTCTGCTTCCTATTAACCGACCTGTGATTCAGTGAAATTGTGGGAGGAGCCATGGTTATAAATAGTTTTGTGTATCAGTTCCTTGGTATCTAAAAATAGCCAGTGCAAAATTAGCATCCGAAAATAATTAATGTTGTGAGAAAAGAGGTATTTAATTATCACAATAGACAAGCAATATGGAAGTTACATAAGGGTTTAGTATTATGCTAATTACTAATAAAAACTTTATTTTTATAAATCAGTTCCATAAACAAAAAGGATATACAGCTAAATACACAGAGGCACGGACCGGTATTACTGACTACCGAAAACAACTTTTTACCGGAAACAACCAAAAACAAATGAGATTACCGGAAACAAGTCTTAATTCAATAGTTTTTTATGTTAAATACACTTTTTATTATTCTAAATGATAAAAATTAATGTATTTGTTGAATATGTGTAATTTTAGAATGATAGGTTAGGTTTTAAGCAAATTAGTTCGATGTAACTTAGTGTGTACTTTATGTTGTAACGATTACCTCCCTTAGACGGTATTAAAACCCAAAATCATTGCAATCACGGACCTATATACACATGTGTATAGGTCCGTTCTCTATTAGAAAAAAAGTATTACTTTTCTTTTTTTTATTTAAATAGTTCGATAAATTTTAGCGATATTTTTTGTTCAAGTTCTTTGACAGTTTAACAACTTATCTGCATTTCCAGTTACGAAAATTCCCATGAGTGAATGAAAATAAAAAACAGAAACTAGAAAATCATTTAAAATCTTTTTATTTGCATATATCATTACAAGGATGAATAAAACAAATAAAATAATTAACATAATGTGTATATAGGTCCGTGACAGAGGTAATGATCATTTTATGTAGTAAAAAAGGGTTCGCTGATGTTAACCACGCACATTTTATAATAGAAACCTGCCCCAGTGCCCATCTCCCAGCCATGCTTCAAAACATGCGCGGCGTCTTTGATGCCTTGCATCAAAATTCGTCTTGTTATACCTGAAGAAGTAATTTGACCTAAACATTGCTAAATATGGACTAAAAGTTGCGTAAGATTTTTTTTATCTTGTCACTTTATTTACTATTGATAGGTTTAACGACAGCAGAGTGGCGCAGTGGAAGCGTGCTGGGCCCATAACCCAGAGGTCCGAGGATCGAAACCTCGCTCTGCTAATGGAATTTTTTAAACACATAAAGTTTTAACGGTAGTTAAAAAGTTTCAAATACTCTTACCAACAAAAATGTATATTTCACCACCTTATTCAACATGAAAGTTAAATATTGGCAAACCGAATTATATGTGTTTATCAAAAAATGTCCATGTTTGTGCGTAGGAAAACATGCTTTCAAACATACTTCAAGAACGGAATTGATATTTTCACAAGAGATAATAGAAAAACTATGAAGATCTGCAATAAAGTGTTTTTGGTGTATTCCTTCTTTTTTCCATTTACAGTACCCTGATAATTGATGAAGTACGTATCATGTCCAATAAGAGTCATTTTAACATATTCACGATTATTGTGACACATTAGTATGTAAATTAAGTGCTACAGTAATATTTTGTAAAAACCCGACATAATCATTGTGAATAACCCCGTAAATGCTAATTTAAAACTGTAAACAGCTCCATTCATATGAACCAGCACACATATCGGGCATCACATTAAGGTGCTGAACTTTGTTACATCGCAAACTTCAATGGATTTTAACGTATGAATTCGTGTACGCCAGAAAGGGATGTTTTGCCCGATCTCTTCCAAAACTTTGTTCGGTAAATTGTTTTGAAATGACTACTGAATTATATATAATCAAGAGTTGCTAGATGTTTACTTTGTGGTGTCTGCCGACCACCAGCTTAAAGGTAGTCAATTACTTTTAAGCAACATTTTATGACATTTATTACTTTTTGTATATTCTGTTACAGATTTATTTAATGAACAAAAAGACCCATTACATAGAGTTAGATACCTATCAGAAATTTACATCTTATTAACTTTTATAAAATTTTGTTTTTACTACCCTTTAATATGAAAGTATTTAAACCGTTGAGTATTTCTTTTTTATTTCAATATAATTTCTACTTTTACATTTGAATTGGATAGATATACCAATATTTTAACATTCTGAACCAAAATGCAAGTTTTAAAACTACGTGTAGCTTCTGAATTCATTTATTTCCAATCTATCTTGGGTGCGCACCCAAGATAGGTAAAGGGATGTAATAATAATTTTTCAAACTTGAATTTCTAATGAATTCCATCTAAATATATAATTTTTAATGCAATTATTTCACAAATATAATACAATAGGTCTTATTTTATATCTTTCCTAAGGCAAAGTATGTGTATCAAATTTTTACTTATGATAAAATAACTCTATCTTGGTTGGGCAACCAGGATAGGGAAATCAAATTTTAAAAATACCTCCAGTGAAAATCTTGCTTGAATTAAGCGCTTAGTATCTCGTGCCAAGTCAGTGTCTACTTGCATTGGAAATAGGAAGAAAGACAACTCGAAATGGTAAATGTATAATGACTGAAATAGTTACTGGACTTCAACCCAAAACGATATCGTATTATTGCATCAGATTTTTTCTGCTTTATTTTTGTTCCTGTATAGTACTGACACATATGTAGCAGAGTGGCGCAGTGGAAGCGTGCTGGGCCCATAACCCAGAGGTCCGAGGATCGAAACCTCGCTCTGCTAAATGTTTCTTTTAATTTCCTAAATAATCCCAATTGTATCCACTCACATTCTCTTGGCACAAAATCATAGACAAACGGTGTAACCCTGGACATGTTTCCTATATCCTCAACTTCGTTTGAATTTGGAAAATGAAAATATTGGTAAGTGGGATAAAAAGTCGGAAATTAAGTGCATTCACAATGAGAAGCCATTTTACGATTTCTCACATACTATATTTGTGGAGTTGAGACATTATTACACAAAACAATAAACTATTATAGATCAGCAAACTATGTATATGTCTCACTTCCGTCCGTGAAATGTATTGTGAGTAGTATATTAGGTTCGATCGAACTTAGAAGGGCCGATGTAACAAGAGAAACAACTTTCAAAAGGCAACGTAACTGTACAGACATACATGTAGTTATTTGACCTAAATATGGACACAATATTGCATGTGTTTTTTTTTTTGTCTTTTAAGTTTCATTTACTATTAAAAGGCCTACGTTGAACGACAGTAGAGTGAAGAAGTGTAAGCGTGTTGGGCCCACAACCCAGATGTCCGAGGATCGAAACAACCCAGAGGTCCGAGGATCGAAACCTCGCGTTCGTACGGTAATGTACTTTTAACCACTGGGTGTGTTGGTCTCAAATACATTTACCACCAGCTTAAGGAAGAGTTCATCACGTTATAAGCTTGAAATTTGGCAAACCGAATTATATGTATTTAAATGTATAAAAAATACCCATGGCAACGAAAGAAAGCTTTCAAACATACTACCAGTTCTGTCTTCCATAACTAAATTGGTCTTTTTATTGTGTCAGTTGACCATTGCTATAATGACAAATAGGAATAGTAGCGTCAAAGACCTTAGGCTAACATACTACAAGGATGCAGTTTGTATTTTCACAAGAGATTATCTGCAATAATATTCATTCTTTGTTATATAATGTTCGTAGATCGATCGATCGATCGATCGATCGATCGATAGATAGATTTTGGTACCCGCTGTCAAAAACTCAGCGAAATAATATATTTATGTAATACATACCACACCTGTTTGAAAAAGCAGCAACACAACATCTAAGCGGTCACCTGGAAAAGCATCATTTACTTCTAGCTTCTAGTGCCAAACTTTGCTACATTGCAAACTTTCACTGGTAGATAATTTTACTATATACATCGGTTTACGCTAGCTAGGTATGTTTTAGTCCGATCTCGTCGATTATTCGGTAGAAAGTTTTAAAATGACTACTATATGATGTGTAATCCAGGGTGAGGTAGATTTTGACTTTTGTCGCTAGATGTTTACAACATTAGAAGAAGCAAGAAAGACAACTCGTTGTAGTTAAATTATCATGACTGAAATAGTTATCCAGCTCAGAACAATCATATTATTGCATCAGATTTTTTCCCCTTTATTTTGTTCCTGTTTAGTAATGTGGCATATAAAGCAGAGTGGCGCAGTGGAAGCGTGCTGGGCCCATAACCCAGAGGTCCGAGGATCGAAACCTCGCTCTGCTAAAGGTTACTTTTTGAATTTCCAACATAATCCCGTTGTATCCACTCACTTTCTCTACGCATCAAATTGTGTTTGCACCGGACTTACTGGTTTCACTCTACAAAAGAAACAGGTTCAAGCTTTTGTTGGTAACCTGGATAATGCATCATTTATCTAAAGATAGCTAAATTTGTTACAAAGAAAACATTCGCTAGTAGAGAAAACTACCTGTTTCAAGCCACCGTGTGATTAAGATGGCAGCTCTATTCTTTTGTAAACATTGTCGCACTGCTTCATACAGGGCTTACTATAAATTCCTGTACGTCAGCTAGGGGTCCTCTTGTTCTTGGGTAGAGAGTTCATACACTTATTACTGGATCATGTCTTATTCAGGGTGTTTCAGTTTACTGTGAAAGTTGTACTATTGATGTTAACTGACTGATGTCCTAGTCCGTGCATTATATTTTTTTGTAAGAGACACAGTAAAAAAATAAATAATTGTGTATAGCATGTAAACACACAATGTTAACAGTATCCTAAACAAGAGCTCTCTGCAAAACGTTACGTATGTTTGTACCAGCTGTCAACAACCCAGCGAAATAACATATGAAATATATATCAAAACTGTTTGAAAAGGCAGCTATACATATCCTTTAAGCGGCCACCTGGAAAAGCATCAATTACTTCTAGGTGCCAAACTTTGCTACATCGCAAACTTCCACTGGATAATAATTTTACTACTAGTATAATAAATTGGTTTATGCTAGCTAGGGGTGTTTTAGTCCGATCTCGTCGATTATTCGGTAGAAAGTTTTAAAATGACTATTATATGATGTGTAATCCAGCGTGAGGTTGATTTTGATTTTTGTTGCTAGATGTTTACTCGATTTCGTGTCAAGCCATTGTGCGCTCACATTCAATAAATTTGGAAGTAGCAAGAAAGACAACTACAAGTGGTAAATTTATTATGACTGGAATAGTTATCCAGTTAAGAATGATTTTATAATTGCATCAGACTTTTTCTCCGTTATTTTTGTTACTGTATAGTACTGCGACATATATAGCAGAGTGGCGCAGTGGAAGCGTGCTGGGCCCATAACCCAGAGGTCCGAGGATCGAAACCTCGCTCTGCTAAAGGATTCTTTTTAATTTCCAACATAATCCCGTTGTATCCAATCACTTTCTCTACGCTTTAAATCATGTTTGCACCGGACTTACTGGTTTCACTCTACACTTGTAGAATGCAGTACGTGACTGTATGTTAACTGTTTTTAAAATGAAACAGGATCAAGCCTTGGTTGGTAACCTGGATAAAGCATCATTAATTTAAAGATAGCTAAATTTGTTACAAACAAAACATTCGCTAGTAGAGAAAACTACCTGTATCAAGCCACGGCCGTCTATTCTTTTGTATACATTGTCGCACTGCTTCATATAGCGCTTACTATAAATTCCTGTACGTCAGCTAGGGGTCCTCTTGTTCTTGGGTAGAGAGTTCCTACAGTTATTACTGGATCATGTCTTTTTCTGGGTGTTTCAGTTTACTGTGAAAGTTGTACTATTGATGTTAACTGATTGATGTCCTAGTCCGTGAATTATATTCTTTTGTAAAAGACACAGAAAAATAATTATAGATTGTGAAAAACATGTAAACACAATGTTACAGCATCCTTAACAAGAGCCCTCTGCAATACGTAACGTATTTTGGTACCCGCTGTCAAAAACTCAGCGAATTAACATATGAAATACATATCAAAACTGTTTGAAAAAGCAGCTATACAAACCTTTTAGCGGCCGCCTGGAAAAGCATCATTTACTTCTTGTGCCAAAGTTTGCTACATCGCAAACTGGTAGATATTTTTGCTATAATAAATTGGTTTACGCTAGCTAGGGATCTTCAAGTCTGATCTCGTCGATTATTCGGTAGAAAGTTTTAAAATGACTATTATATGATGTATAATCCAGCGTGAGGTTGATTTTGACTTTTGTTGCTAGATGTTTACTCGATTTCGTGTCAAGTCATTGTGCGCTCACATTGAAAGTAGCAAGAAAGACAACTCCAAGTGGTAAATTTATTATGACTGGAATAGTTATCCAGCTAAGAATGATTATATTATTGCATCAGATTTTTTCTCCTTTATTTTTGTTACTGTATAGTAATGTGACATATATAGCAGAGTGGCGCAGTGGAAGCGTGCTGGGCCCATAACCCAGAGGTCCGAGGATCGAAACCTCGCTCTGCTAAAGGATACTTTTTAATTTCCAACATAATCCCGTTGTATCCACTCACTTTCTCTTCGCTTCAAATCATGTTTGCACCGAACTTACTGGTTTCACTCTACACTTGTAGAATGCAGTACGTGACTGTATGTAAACTGTTTTTAAAATGAAACAGGATCAAGCCTTGGTTGGTAACCTGGATAAAGCATCATTAATTTAAAGATAGCTAAATTTGTTACAAACAAAACATTCGCTAGTAGAGAAAACTACCTGTATCAAGCCACGGCCGTCTATTCTTTTGTATACATTGTCGCACTGCTTCATATAGCGCTTACTATAAATTCCTGTACGTCAGCTAGGGGTCCTCTTGTTCTTGGGTAGAGAGTTCCTACAGTTATTACTGGATCATGTCTTATTCTGGGTGTTTCAGTTTACTGTGAAAGTTGTACTATTGATGTTAACTGATTGATGTCCTAGTCCGTGAATTATATTCTTTTGTAAAAGACACAGAAAAAATAATTACAGATTGTGAAAAACATGTAAACACAATGTCACAGCATCCTTAACAAGAGCCCTCTGCAATACGTAACGTATTTTGGTACCCGCTGTCAAAAACTCAGCGAATTAACATATGAAATACATATCAAAACTGTTTGAAAAAGCAGCTATACATACCTTTTTAGCGGCCGCCTGGAAAAGCATCATTTACTTCTTGTGCCAAAGTTTGCTACATCGCAAACTGGTAGATATTTTTGCTATAATAAATTGGTTTATGCTAGCTAGGGGTGTTTTAGTCCGATCTCGTCGATTATTCGGTAGAAAGTTTTAAAATGACTATTATATGATGTGTAATCCAGCGTGAGGTTGATTTTAACTTGTTACTAGATGTTTAGTCGATTTCGTGTCAAGTCATTGTGCGCTCACATTGGAAGTAGCAAGAAAGACAACTTGGAAGTGGTAAATTTATTCCGACTGGAATAGTTATGCAGCTAAGAACGATCAAATTATTGCATCAGATTTTTTCTGATTTATTTTTGTTCCTGTATAGAAATGTGATATATAGCAGAGTGGCGCAGTGGAAGCGTGCTGGGCCCATAACCCAGAGGTCCGAGGATCGAAACCTCGCTCTGCTAAAGGATTCTTTTAAATTTCCAACATACTCGCATTGTATCCACTCACTTTCTTTCCGCTACACCGAACTAACTGGTCTCACCCTACATATGTAGAATGCAGAATATACCTAGAAACAGTATAGTTCGGATACTGGGCGATTTAAACATGCCTGGTATAGATATTGGACATCTGGTACAGTTAGGGATTCTTGTAAATTTAAATCATTATATGAGCAATTCTTGGAAAATCTCACAAATCACAATCTAGATCAAGTAGTAAAAGAACCTACAAGAGAAAACAATGTACTTGACTTATTCTTGACAAACCAGCCTTCGCAAGTTCATTCTACCAAAATATTACCTAGTCTTGGATCGTCAGATCATAATATTGTCTTTCATGAAATGAACATCAAAATTGGTAGACCTCTGCAAGTAAAACGTGAAATCAAACAATTTAAAAAAGCCAACTGGAATTCATTCAAGTCTGATCTCTATGAATACTTTGAAGAGGTTTTTGATAAACTCTCATCTAACGACCCAAACATACTATGGGAAAAATTTAAAAATAAAATGAATGAGCTATCTAAAAACACATACCAACTAAAATGACTAAACCCAGAAGTGATCTTCCCTGGGTAACAAAAAAGATCACTAAAATAATACATAAAAGAGATAAATTACACACTAAATGTAAAAAAGGCTAAAGGAAAAGAACACTATAGTAAAATGAGACAACGACTTACTATTTTTAAAGCCACCATTCAAAAAGAAATACGCAAATCATACTGGGAGTATTTAGAATCAGTAATCTTTTCTAATGACTCAGAGACTGGTAAAAACAAAAAGTTCTATTCTTTTGTAAAACATAAAAAAACAGACAATCATGGTGTTGCACCCTTAAAATCTGAAGGTAAAACTTATACCAAACCATCTGATAAAGCAACAATCTTAAACAAACAATTTGAATCCGTCTTCTCAAAACCTAAACCAGTCAGTCTTAAACAACTTTGTGAATTAAATCTCTTCAAAAATAACAAAATTCAGCAAGAAAATCAAATGAATGACATAGACATAACTGTAGAAGGTGTTTTAAAAATGCTCAGGGATCTAAATCCTAACAGGGCGTTTGGACCGGATCAGCTGTCGCCAAGACTACTTAAAGAACTTTCTTTCGAAACAGCTCCTTTTCTTACTAAAGTCTTTCAGAACTCACTGCGAACTGGTATAGTTCCAGATGACTGGAAAACTGCTATGTTGCACCTGTATACAAAAAGGGCCCCAAATATAAAGCCAGCAACTATCGACCGATCTCTTTGACTTGTATAGCCTCCAAACTAATGGAGCATATCATGGTCTCAAACATCATGCGCCATCTTGATAGCAACAATCTTCTCACACCTTTTCAACATGGCTTTCGATCCAAACACAGCTGTGAGACTCAACTATTATCCTTTACACAAGTAATTTTTGACAATCTCCAATTTGGAGAACAAACATCTCATTGTAATGGATTTCTCAAAAGCTTTTGACAAGGTCGATTATCAACTTCTTCTCTATAAACTCATGAAACTTAGTATCAACAAAACATCTCTATCTTGGATTCAAAGTTTCCTTAGTAATCGTTCTCAATCAGTAGTAGTTGAAGGCTCACACTCTGATTCTTTACCAGTTCTGTCAGGGGTACCCCGGGTTTTGTATTGGGCCCGTCTCTCTTCCTTTGTTACATCAATGACCTACCCGACTCTGTTAAAAGTAGAATACGCTTATTTGCTGATGACACAATCATATATCTCACCATCGACTCATCAGTAGACTCTAATAAACTTCAAGATGATTTGACAAAATTAGAAGAATGGGAGCGTAAATGGTCTATGGAATTCAATCCTGATAAATGCGAAATCATAAGAATCTCAAAAAAAAAGGAAAAAACATCACCTTTCCATATAAATTACACAATCAAGAACTAAAAACTACAGAAAATGCTAAATACCTTGAGATTACCATCAGTGATGACTTTAGTTGGAAAAAAAATACTGAAACTACTTCTTCAAAAGCTAGTAACACTCTTAGATTCATAAAAAGAAATGTACAATGTAACAACCGTAATATCAAAGAAACTGCCTACAAAACATACGTCCGTCCACAGTTAGAATACTGTAACACCATATGGCACCCATGGCAGAAAAACTTATCATGTGAAATAGAAAAGGTACAAAGGGCTGCAGCCAGATATGTTTTGAATGATTACTCTTACCAAAGCAGCGTAACATCAATGCTTGAAACTCTTAAATGGCAGACATTAGAACAGAGAAGAATACACGCATCCTTAATAATGTACAAAATATCACACAACCTCGTCATTGTAGACCATAACCACCTGACAGTCTCTAGAAATCGTAACTATTACATACCATTTTCAAGAACACAATATCATATGAACTCCCTTTTCCCTCGCACGATCAGATACTGGAACGCCTTGCCTTATAACATCAAGGACAGTGTGAATCTTCAGTGCTTCACATCTGGCCTAGACTCATATATGGACTAATGTCATCGTCCTGTTATTATTTTTAACCAAGTTGTATATAGTACTACTTTTACTCTCTTAACACATGAATATCATGTAACATGGCATTTTCTTTTAACAACTACCCCGACCTCCCAGTTATGATCAGAAATCGATTGTTAGGAGTATCCCCGTAGATGTAGAGATGTAGATGCAGTACGTTACTGTATGTAAACTGTTTTTAAACTGAAACAGCATCAAGCTTTGATTGGGAACCTGGACAAAGCATCATTCATTTAAAGATACATGTAGCTAACTTTGTTACAAAGAAAACATTCGCAAGTAGAGAAAACTACCTGTATCAAGCCACCGTCTGTTTAAGATGGCTGCTCTATTCTTTTGTATACAGTTTTGCACTGCTTGATACAGGGCTAACTATAAATTCCTGTACGCCAGCTAGGTGTGTTCTTGTTCTTAGGTAGAGATTTTATAAACTGATTACTGGATCATGTCTTATTCAGGGTCTTTCAGTTTACTGTGTTTGTTGTACTATTGAGGTTAATTCATTGATGTCCTAGTCTGCACATTATATTCTTTGTTAAAGACACAGTAAAAGAATTAGTAATTGTGAAAAACATGTAAACACACAATGTTAACAGCATCCTTAACAGGAGCTCTATATTTCTCTATATAAAAGATCCCTTACATTTCTGTAAAACAAGAGGGCCAAGATGGCCCTATATCGCTCACCTTGGTACAAGTCCACTTGCCTGGTGGAAGATCACTAGATAATGTTATATACCAAATAAGTTTTCCTATATACGCCTTTGTAAAACAAATGATCTCCCCCCGGCAAGGTCAATTTTGACCCCAGGGGCATAATTTGAACAAACTTTGAAGAGGTCTACTAGGCAATGCTACATACCAAATATCTATGCTCTAGGCCTTGTGGTTTCAGAGAAGAAGATTTTTAAAGTTTTCCCTATATAAGCCTATGTAAAACCAGGAATACTATATATACGGTTCCTGGTAAAACTAAGTGACCCCCGGTGCGGGGTCAATTTTGACCCGGGGGTCATAATTTGAACAATCTTGGTAGAGGTCCACTAGCCAATGCTACATGCCAAATATCTAAGCTCTAGGCCTTGTGGTTTCAAAGAAGAAGATTTTTAAAGTTTTTACTATACAAGTCTATGTAAAACTAAGTGACCCCCGTGCAGGGTCAATTTTGATCCGGGGCTCATAATTTGAACAATCTTGGTAGAGGTCCACTAGCCAATGCTACATGCCAAATATCTAAGCTCTAGGCCTTGTGGTTTCAAAGAAAAAGATTTTTGAAGTTTTTCCTATATATTCCTATACAAAACTAAGTGACCACCCCCGCGGGGTCAATTTTGACCCAGGGGTCATAATTTGAACAATCTTGGTAGAGGTCCACTAGACAATGCTACATGCCAAATATCTTAGCTCTAGGCCTTGTGGTTTCAGAGAAGATTTTTTAAAGTTTTTCCTATATATGCCTATGCAAAAACTAAGTGCCCACCCGAGCAGGGTCAATTTTGACCCGGGGGTCATAATTTGAACAATCTTGGTAGAGGTCCACTAGACAATGCTACCAGGTGAGCTAAAAAGAGGGTAATACCAACTTGACTCAAAAACAGGTATATCTGAGGCTTGCATATTGTCACATGCATTCAGTATCTCTTCATTTTATGCCCATTTTGTTACATCTCAAAAACATCCTTTTTATGGTTCATGTAAATATACCCTTATCAAGTTGCAATCCGTTTCAAATATCCACTGCAGGTTCTAATGTACTGTAATGCACACAATAGTCTCTGAATGATTGTTCACTATTGACATTAACCAATGTTAAACCTTTGCACTTCTTGTTAATATTTTTTTTTGTAAAACCCCACCGACACTCACAACGAAGATGTTTCAATGAACATACAAGGTTTGTATACAAGAGCTGTCAGTAGGACAGCGCGCTCGACTTTTTTAGTGCTTGCCTATAACACAAAACTTTGACAGTTAAGGGCACACAAGACTTTAACTAGGAATTTCTAAGTACAAATCAAGAAACATTTTCACAGAGTTATCTTCTCTTGCTTACAGATAGGTCTCATGATGGTACATAAGAACTCCAACTTCCAAAGTAATATCTCAAATGGTTAAGTCAACAAGTGGACAAGAATGAAAATTTTAACTGAGTTTCTAAGTCAAAAAGGGCCATAATTCAAATAAAATCCTTGACAGAATTACCATCTCCTGCCCATGTTTTGGGACCATGATGGTAAACAAGTATTCCAACTTTCAAATTAATATCTCAAACAGTTCAGTCAAAAAGTGGACTGGTACGAAAAACTTAACCAAGATTCTAAGTCGATAAAAGGCCTTAATTTTTAAAACAAATCCCTGACAGAGTTACCTTCTCTTGCGTACAGAGATGGGGGAATGATGTGAAATAGCATTAAAAGTTTCAAAGCAATATCTCAAAGGGTTAAGGCAATAAGTGGATTTTACCCATATTCAATGTATTTTCTAAGTAAAAAAGGGGCATAATTCTGTCAAAAACCTTGACAGAGTTATGTCCTCTTGTCTGTTGATGGAGGTCGTGATGGTAAACAAGTATGGTTAGTTTCAAAGCAATACCTCCAATGGTTTTGAAATAAAAGTGAGGTGGTACGAAAAACTTAACCAAGCTCAATACACTTTTAAGGAAAAAAGGGCCATAATTCTGTCAAAACCTTGACAGAGTTATGTACTCTTGTCTGTAGATGGAGGTTATGATGGTAAACAAGTATGGTAAGTTTCAAAGCCATACCTCTAATACTTCTGAAATAAAGTGGGGTGGCAAGAAGATGTTTACAAGTGAACGACTACAAGGGGGGCCCCCTTTTCATAGAAAAGTCGAGCTAAAAATGAAGAGAACTTATTTTATGTGAAAGCAAATCTTAACAAAGCCCAAGTACATATAAAATTTTCATTTATTTTTTTCACAAATAAAAAATAATCAAGCACAATTGAATCATGCCAGTAAGAAAAATAAATACGAGTCAAAGAAAATGTAAGCGCTTAAAATTCAAAACCCCCTTTTAGCTGTTAAAAGTAATAGAAATATGCACATCAGTTCTAAAAGGGGAACTGTAAATAGTATGTACTTTCCCCAGTTTTCCAAAATTTTGTTAGGCATAAAAGTTGCAGAAATTTCTCCAAAGCAACCAATATATGAACTATTGCACATAAATTACACATCTGTAGTGTACAATACATACGTATTTCACAGGAACATGTATTACAGTACCAGCCTATTTTCTTTGCTGATAGTGAACTCACATTAGCAATATCTATAGTTGGGCACTTCCACTTTGACAATACTACATGTATTTATCTTTCAGAAACTGGCTATTATATAAAGGTACTGGTCCTGGTGAAATACAACTCTATGTCCTGGTGAAATACCACTCTAAAATGTCATTCCAAACTGTATACAATACATTGAAAGGATGTACCACAAGTCTGAGTAATCATTTTCATAAATAAACTAGCATGAAAAAAAAACAGTTCTTATTTGGTATTTTCGGGTAGTGGTATTAAAATGCTTCTGAACAACTATAGGGAAATTAGTCATAAAGTTGAGTAAAATGAAAAATGTTTTGAGATTTTTACTACCTGAAACCTTGCGATTCTGCATGTAGTGAGCAATCACAAGTATCCAGATTCATTGCAAAGATGATTTAGCTACTAGTACAAAGTATCGCTGCTCCATATTTTATCCTTTTAGAAAAGAAACAAGTAAAATAAAACTGAAACGAGAGATGTTTGTCAAAAGCATACTTAAGTTTCCCCACGCCCAATAACTGCAACTGCTGATTCTAAACTATCTGCCTTAGCCAATATCCTCATTTAACTTTAAATTGCAGCAAGCTTGATATCTGACCAAGTGACCCCAAGGTAAACAAGAGCCGTCATTGAATGTGATAAAAATAACCAAACAAACGTGCCTTGTCACAAGAATTGACTTCTGTCATTACCCTTACCTCAATAATTATTTGATTAACATTAGTGACATGTTCATTTGAAACCCAGTATGTGGGTCAGGAGTTACAAAGTGGACACAAAATAAATCATATGTTTTGCATATCATATAAAACATGTGAATATTTGATCAAAGTTTCATGTAAATCTTTTGAAGGGTTAAATAACCTTTGAGCCCTAAATGTGACCATGATTATCTAAATCAAATAACATATTGACCAAAATCCTTCAAGGGGATTAGGAAATAAAGTCTCATAACCTTTGACCTCATACTGTGACCTTGAATGAGGGGTTGGAACATGGAGTATCCATGTTGTCTAGTACAGATGAACATTTTGACCAAAAGTTTATAAAAATCCTTCAAGGGGTTTAATATATATGGAACTGACACGAAAAAGCAATGACCCCAAACTGTGACCTTTACCTGGAGGTGACAGGGTTAGAACATGGGTTCTTCACGCCGGCGTGATGAGATGACCATTCAATTTTGACCAAAGTTTCATGAAAATCCACCATGGAGTATATGAGATATGGAGTGGATTTTGGAGATATGGAGGAGACACAAAACCAACAGACCGGCCAACCAACTGCCTGAGGGGTCATCAACTCTTCATAAGCTTTACTCTTAGCAAGTTTGAAGACCTTAGTTCAAAGTATCCGAAAAGTTTTTAAAATGAGAGGTCACTGTGACTATGACCTTTGAAAACAAATTCTACAGGGGTCATCAGCTCCACATAAGCTTTACTTCAAGCAATTTTGCATAACTTAGCTTAAAGCATTTTTGAGTTGAAACAGTTTTTAAAACACAAGGTTTCTGTGACCATGACCTTTGACCTCAAAATGAAAAAAAATCATCTACTTCTCATAATCTATTATACAAGCAAGTTAAAAAAACTTTAAATCAAAGCATTGTCAAGTTAAAAAGTGGAAATGGCTTGCTTTCAAGGTCACTATGACCTTGACCTTTGCCTCAAAATCAAGGGTTCATGAACTATCCACAACTAATGTTCCTACTAAGATTGAAACCTATGGGTCAAGACCTTTTCAAGTTACTGGGTAGATGCAAGGCCGCTATGATTTTGACTTTTGGCCCAGTAAGGTCAATCTATTGTCCAACGCCAATTACCCAACCAAGTTTTAGATCTATAGTTCAAAGCCTTCTCAAATTATTGAGTTGAACCAAATCTACCAAAAAAACCAACAGCTGCAAAGCAATTTCTTTAAAAGGGAGCATTATAATAATATGATAATGGAGCCTTGACATTTGAAAACAGTGCTTTGAACCAGTGTTTGAACTCAATGTTTGCACCCAGAGTCTGGCCTTACTCCATACTGTATGCTTATCCATCTGTATTAATATGAAATCACATTTGTAGTATATAATCATAATCATCTTCTGTTATAATACTGACTGTATTGTATATACAATGACCACACATATCTAAATGTCCACTCACAAACATCAGAACTCAGTACGGAGATCATTTAATGATTTCCACAAAAAAGTAAGTACTCCACAAAATTGAATGTATTGCAATGCTGCATGAAATTAAAGACAGTTTTACTGGCATTAGTTACACTACCATTTTCTCGGAATACAATGGTGCACTGGTAACCAATGTAAAACAAAATCAGTCCACATTAATTATGTCTAGAAAGGGCCTATATAGCTTGCTATTAGAATGTAAAATTTCCGCCAGGCATGCTAAAAAGACTTGTTATATGGTACAACCCAAAATTAAGCAGTGCAAGGGTGAACTAGCACATTTTCTGGCAGCAAAAATCAAATTGCCAAGTGCAACAAAAAAGATTTGTTCATAGACATGATAGAAATACTGAACGTAACTTTCAAATATTGAACCCAGCTTATTTCAGAAATAACAGTTTAACTGTTGTCATGGCAATATTTGTAATTCTGAAGAACCAGTGTCATCAGCATCTTGTATATTTAACTGTCCATTATCATCTCCTGAACCTTCCTCTAAACTAGTCTCTTGTTTCACATCCAGCCCAGAGTTGTCTTCTTGTAATGAGGCTGTAGTATCACCCCCAGCAACAGTAACCATAGGGATTTCTACTGTCTGATTGGCTGGTTGTTGTTGTAGTTGGAAATTTAAATTTGTGGGTAACTGTTGTACAGTCTGATACATGGAAACAGGTAATACTGTCATTATACCTACAAAATAAATGTATACTAGAGTAAAACCTGTGTAATAGAATACTCTGTAAACACGTGAATGGACTATGCCATGTCATACAAAGTTCCCAACTGGATATGAAACAACAAGATAAACATACGACTAATGTTTCATTAAAATCCTTCAATAATTAAATAGGGATATAGTTCAATGACCTTTGACATGATGAGATACCTTGAACTTTGTAATCATGATGAGATGAACATTTGACCGAAGTGTGACTTTGATCTTGAGCAGGCAAAGTATGGGCAACAACTGTGTGAAGTTATTTTGTAATTAGTCTATAAAATTACATTGTACAAGTTACAACCCAATCACAAATAACCAGAACATAAACCTTAATTACAAGTTTGAGACCTAGTCGTGACCTTAATTTGAAAGAGAGTCCCCTTGATATTATGCATGATACACTATTGTGATATGGACAACTGTGTCAAGTAATTTCAAAATCAGTCTATGCATGTAGATGTTTGAGCCTTCACACAAAATACTGGTATATATTTCACTGGTTTTTAGCCCTAAGTGTGACCTTGACCTCCAATCAGTCAATGCATGTAGAAGTTACAGCCCGAGCACAAACGACTGGTATATAACCCGACATAACTGGTTTGGGGTCCAGAGAGTGACCTTGACCTTGGAGGTGGCCACCTCTAGAGATGTACAGCACGACACATCCTTGTGTTACTGGCAACACCTGTGTCAAGTTATATTAAAATTGGTTGATGCAATTATATATAAGTTTCAGTCAGTACACGAAGTTAGGACTGACTGAACCTAGCAACCCGAAAGTCCCCAAAGGTCTTTGACCAGTTAGGAATGACTAAAGACCTGCAGAAAGTAGGTATAAATAGGACTTACACAGCTTTTAGTATTGAAAGAGACATAGCAAAACAGAAATTGCAATTCTTTTAAACACTGCTTGACAGACAAAAATGTTTGAAATTTACATGTGGTATCCAAAAGAAAAAGTATGGAGGAGATGTGATATGACAAATTAAGATGTTAAGAGATAGCATGAGTTTGCAAGAAGGTTTAAACTGTGTAACTAGTCCCCTGAACTAAGCACCTACTTGCCCTATGCAGACAGTATTATTATAACTGAAACATTCAAAGGCTTCTTTCTATATCTATATCTGCATTGAGCATGTAACCTTTCCATCTAGTCTTCGTTGTATCTCTAAGGAGGCTGCTGAATTCCGTTCTGGTTGTAGCTGGTTTATAAGTTAAAAGATACTAACCACCGAGTTGGGACGCATCAGCTCCAGTCAGTATGATATGTCCTGCACTGTTGATAGATGCCTGAAGGGCACTGATAGCAGCCTGCTGGGAACCATTGACCACACTAAGTTCCTGCGTACTTGCCACCTGATTACTCTGCCCATTCATCTCTGTATACTGCTGAAGGTTTTGTGAGATCTGTACCTCTTGCTGAGGCTGTTGGGATTGCTGATGTTGTTGTTGTTGTATAGTTGTATCTTGAATCTGTAATGCATAGTTGACAGTATTACTTAGACAAGCTGTAGCAGCCTAAAATTTATTACTAATAAGTAACCTGGAATTGTTCATAGATACTTCTGGAAAAATGAAGTAACCTGGAATTGTTCATAAATACTTCTGGAAAAATGAAGTAACCTGAATTGTCATAAAACTTCTGGAAAAATGAAGTAACCTGGAATTGTGCATAAATACTTCTGGATAAATGAAGTAACCTGGAATTGTTCATAAATACTTCTGGAAAAATGAAGTAACCTGGAATTGTGCATAAATACTTCTGGAAAAATGAAGTAACTTGGAATTGTTCATAAATACTTCTGGAAAAATAGAGTAACCTGGAATTATGTACATATACTGTTGGAAATATGAAGTAGCCTGCAATCATTGACAAATACTTCTGAAAACATGGACTAGCTTAGATTCATTTACTATATGATTGAAACTTCAGGTAACTTATAATTTGTAGAAACACATATGGACACATGAAGTAAAGTGAAATCTTGAAGTAATGCAAATTGATACATGTGGAATCTGTGAGTTTTATAGTAATACAAAGACATGTACAAATGGAACATCAGGCAGCCTGGAATCTTGTACTAATACATACAGGTAAATTTTGACTACAACTTGTACCATCAACACATTCAATTAACAACTTGCAGATCAAAGTCTGTAACTCAAAACAGTGGCATAGCAATTAACAGAAAAACTGAAATTTAGTCAAGATTGGCAAAATAAATAAAGATGAGCAGTGGTGTAGAAATTAAGGTGTCTACAGCTCATCCCTGAAATTGCACGTTTCGAGCCTCACTGGGAACATGACTGTACCTCCTCATAAGACACCAGTACTGTTTTTTCCAGGGACTTATGAGTGACTTGAAAAGCTTCAAGGTTTCTTCACCATCGAACAAAGATAAATGAGTATAAACTAAAATAAATACTACATACTGCATGTACAACTGTGGCTTGTGTACCATCAGGCAGGGTAACAACTTGATTAGGAGCAATCTCTGGTAGACTGAGAACCCTGTTTGGTCCTGGATCAATCTGTATAATGGACACTGAACCATCTGGGTTATTTATGGTCTGCATCATGGTACCAGCAAACGGCTGCTGGTTCTGCACTGTGACACTGGATTGTGGCTCGTCTTTGAACACTTGTAAAAGGTCTTGCCTGCCATGATGCATGTAACAGTTTTTTACTATCTGACGAAGTGCTTCCGTCCAGGGAACCTGAATTAAATGCAACCATACACAAATTTATACACAACAATGTCATGTGGGATTCAAAATGTAAAATGTTGGTATGTAACTTCAGCACACATTTTCTTGGCTAACAGGTTTTCACTTGAATGATCTTTCAACTATGACATACAGAGAAGTAAAGTTTCTGACATTTCTGTGGTCTGTAAATTCTGTTGTGTCATCCATTTTCTAAAAAGATTTTATTTTTTGCCTATATGATGCTGTAAAATCTTATTAGACTTAAAAAGACACACCGCAATTGAAATTTTCTTGACAACTGACATTTATCAGGAATTGCAATGTAGATCAAACTAGCAAGAATAATAAAATTTCATGAACAAATAATCTGAACATACCCTTTTCTTATCCTCATCTGTGCGTGCATCACTACGTACATTTGCCCAAGGCAAATCACTAGGCCACCAGACAGGCCGACATTCAGCCCTTCCCCACCCTGGTTTGCTCCGACCTGTTGAATACTTCAACATCTCAGGAATAAAATTTCTCAACTGTGCCTGAAAATAAGAAAGAATACATAATATTCTTGAACTAAAGCTATTACACTTCTTTAACTTACAATTAGTACACGCTGCTTGAACATTTTGCACAGAACTGAGACAGTGTGTTAAGAAGGAGTTCTCATTCAGACTATGTAATACCACATGTTGTTACTATTCCATCAAGTTTGGTTCATTATAACAAATTCCTTACACTACAATACAAAGACTACTTGACAGTGTGGTAAAAACATGAAAGGGCTCTCCTAATGTGGTACATTACTCCTTATAGGTCAATAAAGGATCAACAGAAGTTGTCATTATAGGTTAAAATAGGATCATTAGAAGTGCTCCCAACAGGTCTAAATAGGACCAACAGAAGTGGCAACAATTCGTATTTGTCTTGCTCTTGTTAAAAGTGTATTAAACACATCGCAAATGAATTACTTGTGTCATCTTGTCCACTTGAGTAGGGATTCCATCAATTACAAGTGGTGGTAACTCATGTAGACCAGAGTTCTCCTGCTGGGCAGGTGGGGCCTGTTCTTGAAGTGCCTGTTCAAGATCTTGTAAAATTTGTTGTTTGTTGTTCCGCACCTGCAATACAAGAACGGCTGTATTTTATTTTACCAAGTCTTCGATCAATATACACAATTAAAAATCAATATTCATGCATGAAGTGACACTCTGGTGTTTTTATTATATTGTCATCATACAGCAGATACAATGTTCTTCAAATTTTTCACCTTGTCTATTCCTATTTCTAAGAAATAAGTAGAAAGGTAGGCAGTTTATAATATGCAAGTCATACCTATTTGTGTTTCAATACAGACAGAACCATTTAATGTTATTCAACAACCTACAGAAAGCAGTGTAGATCATGATCATGCTGCTTAGATAAACGGATTAGTCATGATCTTCACTTGGAGGGAAGTCAGAAATACTGCTCCCACCACTTAGCAGATTAGATTTTATTATTTTGTTTCGTATTTATTGGTGTAATAAACTTACCACAGTTTCTAATGGCTGTGAACCAAATACTTTGTACATTTGCATTGACTGACTAACATTGGGTGTACAACACAACACTACTGCCTGCTGACCTACCCTAGAAGAGTATTCTTCAATGGTGTGACGTAACTTCCTGGAAAATATATGAAACAATAAATATCAACACTTCAAGATCAAAAAGTAGTAGTGTGTTGATATATCATAAACTACTACATGTATAATCAAATAACACACTCAGGTTTAAAGATGTTATTATAATTTTTTTTTTTTTTTTTTTTTTTGGGGGGGGGGTGTTTGGGCGGGGGGGGGGGCATTACGTTGCCGAGGACAAACAACAAGCTTTGAATCACCTAGGTGAATATAATTTTATCATTCAACTTTACAATATTGGCAATAACAAGAATATAAAGAGAATCTAACATGTTCATGAGTTGTGGATAAGGAAATCCCACCCAAGGGTTGAGATACGTCACAAAAATGAGGCTCTGCTTTGTATTAGCTCTACCTGTTTCATATATGTAGTGCAATTGATAAATACAGCCATTGTAAAGTTAATAATTGGGTCCCTTGGTTTTACAAAGTTGAACAGCCAGATTCTAATGACTTAAGATCTTTAATGTCCATTACATACATTTGTATATATACATAGTAACAGCCAGGAAATCTTATGACTGGATATCTTTAATAACCATTACATATACATAATACATCACTATATGTCTAAATAGATATATATGAACTGATTGGGCTAATAGTATAGACAATGACACATTATATGGATAAGTAATTTTTTTTGTGTTCACTACAAATGAAGGCAAACTTATGGACCTTTACAAGGGAAAGGGGTAGGAAACAGGCAAAATACTTCTGACAATCACATTTATAATTAGTGTTCATTAAGTAAGTGAACAGAGATTCAAGACTATTCCACAATAAGCTAATTCTTCTTTTGCTATTTTTCATTCATTAAAAGGACAGAACTAGCTTGACCAAGTGCTTTGTGCAGGTAAATTCAAATCCAGTATATTTTCCATCCTTCATTAGATCCAAAGTGGCACATGCAATACTGAAATAACTATATCTTTACATCATGTTTGGAATATCAGTTATCAAATAGAAATATGATCCTGTTTGCATCACATTTTGTAAATTACTAGGAAATATATCAGTGAATTCAGTTGGTAATGAAAGCCTAATACAAAAGCCAGATCTGTAGTAATTAACTCAAAATAACACACTGAAACTTGACTTCAGACTTGAAATTAATCACAAGAATTCATAAACAAGAGGGTCAAGACGGCTCTGTATTGCTCACCTGGTTACCATTGGCTATTATACAAGGTCAGCAATCACATCACAGAAAGGGTCAATTTTGACCAGAGGGTCCTGATTTGAACAACTTTCGTAGAGGTTCACCACAAAATGCTTCAATCCAAATATCTAAGCTCTTGCCCTTGTGGTTCTAGATTTTTTAAGTTGTCCCTATATAAGCCTATGTGAAATCAAGTGACCCCACAGGCAGTGTAAATTTTGACCATGTGGTAATGATTTGAACACTCTTGCTTGAGGTCGATTAGTCAATGCTACATACCAAATACCTAAGATTTCGGCTTTGTGGTCAAATAGAAGAAGATTTTAAAGATTTCCTATAGAGATCTATGTAAAATCAAGTGACCCCCCAACGAGGTCGCGAGTTGAACACTACAAGCCAATGCTTCATGCCAAATATCGAAATTTTGTGGTTTCAGAGAAAAGATTTTAAAAGTTTTCCCTATACATGTACAAACATGCAAAATCAAGTGACTCTCGGGCAGGGTCAATTTTAACCAAGTTTAATAAACATCCCTCCAGCGATTTTGGACAAGTTGTCATTTGAAGTATAAGGTTGACAGATGTCCGGATGCTGAGTGATTACAATAGCTCATCCAGAAGATGTGCTCAGTAGAGCTAATAAAATGCAAAGCAACCTAAGAAGTCGTGTCTGTTGTCGTTTTCTACGAGCTGGGTTTGTTTCAAAATGATGGGGATGCTTTCTCTTCCTTGTAGACAATACTGCTGCAGCTGCTGCAACCCCTACTGGCCCTGACAATAAAATGAAATACATGCGTTAGTTATAAAAGATTTTGTACATTTAATTTTTCACTTTCAATATGATATCAGAATCAAATGATATTGATTCAACTGATACCAATACATAGTGATGTCACGATGATTGAATATAACCAAATAATTGATCTCAAAACTTTCATAATCAATTAAACCGATTTTGAGTTTGAATAATCTATTATCACTTCTTTGTTCTTTAATAAATAATATATTGCAATAGAAATAGACCATGTTGCAGGGCTTTTATCTGACTTTTAGACTCCTGTCATTATCTTATGTATGACTTTGAGTTTCACTCATCAAATGTACATGTTAAGAGCCAGAATCACTAAAAATATATGTAGCACATTATAGGGTACCAAGTTCTAGATTATTATTTTACGAGTTTTTGCAAGAATAAATTGGCTTGTCATCTTTTTATAACCATTTGTATAGACAGATCTTTATATTATTTTCCGATCGATGATCAATTTTAATTGTTCTATTCGATTTGATGATTGATTATGAAATTTCTCCGATTGTCCAACACTACCTATACAGCAAGCAAACACAGTGGCAATCTTAGCAAGGGTGTCAGCAGAACGAGTAATACAAGGGTAAAAGAAAAGTATCACTCAATTAATATTTGTACAATTCATTGAACTCATGCATCACTCACCGAACATATGTACAACTTAATACTTATGTACCCCTCAATGATCTAATGTGCCACTCATTGAACTTATGTACCACTTAAAGACAACTGAACAGGAATGCGAGATATGTGGCCACAGGGGTCTAGACAAACCTGTATATTCACAGTTCACGTCTTAGCGAATGATAGACTAGCTTCTGATTTTTTATAATCAGCTTCTGTATAGCTACCATTACAGTAGGTAAAAGTTGATAAATGCTGGTGCACATGGTTAAAAAAAAGAGAGAGTTAAAAACTTCATATTTGAAAAAACTTATCAAGGAGGTTTTAATTGTCTATAATGAACTTCTGTACCACTGAATGAAGTTATGTACCACTCACTGAACTTACTTGAATTGATTAAATCATTTACCACTCAATGATATTATTTACCATACACTATCTTTAGTTTTATGTACCATAAAACTTACATAATTATGTACCATTCACTGAATTAATATACCATCCACTGATTTTATGTACCACTCACTTATTATGTCACTGAACATATGTACCTCACAATTCTTTATGAGCATGTACCATGGATGAACTGCTGCCACTGAAGAGATTACCTCAGCTTTGTACATAAATATATCCTGACAGTTGGAAGTAAATAAAGTACATATCAGCCAATGTATCTCTATAGAAACAGTTTTTATAATGTTGAATTATAGTTATAGTTGATATTCAGTTTAGCTAGAGACAGACCACCAAAATGTAAGTGTATCCACATTTGATTGAACTGATTCAAACTGAATCCATAAAGTCATAAAAAGTAAATGCTGATTTTCACATTATATGACTCATAATTACCTGCTGCAGCCAGCTGATTTGTGACATCATCACTGACACTACCAAGGAGCTCTGACGCATCGTACATCTCACTCTCCGGTGAACTTGGCTCGCTCAGGTCACTCATCATCTCATGAGCCGTGTTCACGGTAACTGGAACTGCCGAGTCCATCATCTACTGTTCTTGGATCTGTTTATGAAAATTTATTTATACACATCTCGTCTTATTCTGAACACTTTTAACAGTAAATATGAGCAGGTTTTGAAAACAGCCACTATTATCACAAACTGTAATATTCCTTCACATCATCATTCTCAGTATTTGAAATGGTTGTAATGTCACATGTAGGCTTAATTTTCTAAGTATAATAAGCATCAACTGTAATTAAGTGTTACATTTAGAGATAGTCTTTCAACTTGTGAGAATACACTCATATTTATTCAATAGACATGTATGCCTGTTAATGCAGGTTTTGTGACATCAACATATTGGCAGGTTATAAGTTGTTTAGAAGACTGAAAATACTCCAGAATTTTTACTTATCTTAAGATGGCTTTGATAATTACGACAATTTCAGATGTATATACTGGGAATACTTTGTCTTTACATCTTTAAGCAAAAAGTCATTGGTTACTTTAACTGGATTATGTAGTAAGTAATAAAATTTGCATTGTATTTATAGTTTGGTTTCTGGATCTACCATTAAAGCCTTGATATTGTTAAACTGGTTTTTTACAACTTAGATTTATCACACTAGACATGCAGGAGACTCAGATGATCTCAACCTCAAAGCATAGGGACACTACCGCCCTGGTATGTGTGGGCAGGGTCCGTATATTATATACGGGATCAAAACCCTGTCCGTGGCCAGTAGCAGATGAACGTTTCTCTTGCTCAAGTAACAGCCGAAGCAAATAAACAGGAAAAATGGCAAGAACAGCAGCTTGTAATTGTATCAATACTGTGCACACTTATGTACAAAATTTTATCTTTCATTAACACCCTGTGTAATGCTCGTGAGAGGTGTGAGGCAGTATGACGAGAGAGATAGGTAAAGTCTAGGTGATTTAAACTTTTGCCTTGTGGGACAATGGCATATTTTGGCATGGAATTACAAGACTATGATATTGGCAATATCATGTGTGTAGGTGTATATTACCGTCAGCGTAGTGCTGAATAAAGTCAGGCGCGTAGCTACCTACACGCAGGTACGCAGGTGAATCCACATTATTTTCAGAGATAAATGTTTTTTAACATTAATTGTATTGTTTAAAATCGTTATAATCTAGACTGGAGCAATATTTTGTCCTATATCTAGATTAATTCAAATTCTAGATTCAATTAAGACCTTAACTTTAGAGGGCAATTATGCATACATATAGTATCTAGGTCATACTATATAGTACACGAGTCTGTTTAATGAAACGGAGCATACACAGTTAAAGTACTTTCACTTTAGACATTCTTAAGTGCCCCTAAAATAAATTTTCATCATTTATCTTCAAGAATAAAACAAAATCATAAACTAAAACTATGTACCTAAAGTGTTAAAAGCAAGCCTCCCTATTAAATGCATGTTGACAGTCAATCTTCATTTGCCAAATATACTTACTACCGTGAACTTGGAAAAAAATGTCCATTGAAAGTTCTTCAAGTTATGTTTTCCTTTTCCAAACAACATTTATCATGTCTGACAGCTCTGTCTATTCCTGAACATTT
This sequence comes from Saxidomus purpurata, assembly GCA_022818135.1. Classification (NCBI taxonomy): domain Eukaryota; kingdom Metazoa; phylum Mollusca; class Bivalvia; order Venerida; family Veneridae; genus Saxidomus; species Saxidomus purpurata. The sequence goes on from JAFMSR010000011.1 coordinate 35,044,762, forward strand.
TGAATAAAATTTGTGATATTTGACGGGTCATGTATTGTGACATATCCTGAATTGAATTTTAAAAACTGCTATGGAGGTGACATTTACCAGATTATAAGAGCTGTCATCAGATTATCATTGAATCTAAAAAAATTGACAAAATTTGACTGCGCGCTACAAATCCCTGGACTTGCGTGGCAAATAATGAACAAAGTAGAACCGTTGAAATAAAATATTTTTCACTGTGATAGTTTTGTTTACCATGAAACTAAAACTTAAGTATTTGAAACATACACCCAATTAAAGGTAAACTATGCCATAATATTCAGCGATCATTCACATGTAATTAGTATATCCCGGGGATTGGCATGTTGAGTAGTGACTTTAACAGCTTGGCGGGTAAATTTTTAAGTCCGCAAGAGCATATTTTTGATGTAGGCTTTGCCCCAATCTTGGGCCCATTTCAAGGCTCGTGTCCATGTACCGCTGAGGCCCGAAGTAGACGCCTTAGTATCTTGCCCATTTAGACTAAAGTGTATCCACAGTATGCCCATCCCCTTCCTAAACGCCTGATGGTAAAAGATGTCCATAGTAGAGGTAGTCTCAATGTTATCGATTTCACATTTCCAAATCGATTGTGCAAGCCGATAGTACATAGATGTCTGTCACAAAGTTCGGCCATCTTGAATATAATTAAATGGCTATAATTCTGTTGTTAATATCTGGGTATATTTTGCTGGTCACATATCCTAATAGCAATTTAATTCAGGTTTATTGAAAAATGACATATGCAAGTGTCATTTACGCGCGTAATAAGTAACCCTGCTATCAACTCAATGTACAAATGCATAGCAAACATGCCAAGGATTGCTGCGCTTGGCCTGCGCCCGTCCCACCTGCCCGGGACTTGGGCAGTGGCAACTAATTAAACGAAAGTAGAACCGGTCAGATCTGAAAATGTAACAAAATGACAGATTCGCTGTTTCAGAACATCATGAATGTTTTATGTCAAAATACTTATAACACAACCTTAAACCCAAAATTCTGCCCTTTGTAAATCTTGCCATAAACCGGCCATTTATTCACAGGAATTATCTTGGTATTGTTTCGGATATGCGCATGCACGTGTTTACACGTGACTTTAAAGTATTCGCATGTAAATTTAAAATTGCATGAGCGGATCAATGATCTAGTTTGGCCAATATCATGGATTCTGGCAGGTTCGATCGATGGGGAGGATAGAGGAAGGGGTCTCTGTGAACGATATGCAATATGTTGTTTCGTCACCAACTAGACTAAAGAATTCTTCCACGGTTTGTCCATCCCAATCGGAAGAATCAACTTCCGTGATTACTGGAAAAGGTACAATTGACGACATAGTATCCTACAAGTAATTACAATGATAACAATACCGATAATTAGCAAATCTTACAAGCCTGTATTAGATTTTTACAAATGATATATCCGTTCTACTTACGAAGGGGCCGTTCGTAATAGTCTGAAATTGACCCTTGCTCGACAGTTTTTATGCTAGACCACATATTTAAGAATAAATACCTGTTTGATAAATACATTCAAAGTGACCGTCTCCTAAAATGATAAAGGAATTATCGATCGGTTGTACGGGTTTTCGTCAAATAAAGTTTCTCTATTAACAGCTTAATCCATTAAATCAGTAAATGATTTGGCCGCCATGTTTGCCACTTTTGGATGATGGCTACACGAAAATGACATGTAGTCCTTATTCCTAACCAACAATTTTAGGCCAATAAAATCCAATAATCGATAGCGCTCAACGAGTGACTTTTGTGTGTGTGAAAGTTACAATCTCATTTTCCCAAAAGCCTTATATATTAATAGGGGCATATACATATGTTTAAAAAACAATGCACAACAATTCAGGCCAATTTGAAATCAGTGTCCAAGTTGTAGAATTTTGCTGCGAAGATAAGTAGGTGGAGTATACAGATTAAATATTCAAAATGGTCATAAACGAATATCTAGCACGGTCCGTTTAAAAGACGGCTATTTTTTCTTTAGTCTTATTACTTCGTTAATATTTTAATGGTTAATCAAATACTAATAGCAATTTACATCGGGTTATAATTGACAACATCACAGACAACAAGTTTTTGAATGCAACTGCATAAAAACCCTATTACTCAATGTACAAATGCATAGTCATTGGCGCCGCATTATTGAGCTTTGACGCTTATTTAAGAACCAAGTCAGGTACAATCGAACGACCGTAAAAGGATGGACGACTAGGGGGAGGTTAATACCAAGTATTAATGCTCTCATACCGTCGACATAAAATGAAGAAAAACAAATTCACTAGAAGTTTCAGAACATTTGTGTACCATTTAATAAGTCAAAATATTTATAACAAAATTTTTCCTATAAACCAAAAATATATTGGTCCGTTAAAGCCTTGCGAAACCTGGCTTAACGAAAGTGGTCAAACAGGACATTGTTTGGTCTTGTTTACGGATATGCCAAATTTTGCATTCGTCTTTATGAAGGACCTATATAAACATGCTTGTAAGTAACATTTCTTTATTGTCTAAGATTTAGTTGGACCATATTATCATTATTAATACATGGCTAGGATTTTTGGGGGAGGATCAGAGGAAAGGGAACTGGTGAAAAATGCAATATTTGGTGTTTTGCCGACCATGCTCTGGACTAATGAAATTTTGCCAAGTTTTCTTTATAGCACGGAAGAATACTTCCGTGTTTATAGAGAACATACAATAACGACATGTAGAATACAACAAGTAAGTTACAATCATAACAATAAAACAAATTATATAATTTCAAAAGCTTTGACATGTCCTTGTATTCAGATTTTGTGAAATTTGATATATCCTGTTCTACTCCAATCAGAGGCTATTATTTCTGTAGCTTAGTCTGAATTTCGAACGCTTTACAGCTACGACATTATTATGCTGACCTCGATTTTTAAGAATGATTAACAAACAAAAAGTACATGTCACGACAAAGTGCTCGAAATTGACTATAGAATTACATCACGTAGGAAAAGAAAAGTCGTCTGCTAGTTATAAAACATTGTCTTATTGCCATTAAATCAGCAAATGATTTGAGCCACAAGTGCTTGCCACTTATAAGATGGCCCCCAATACAAATAAAATTACAGCATTAAATTATGGCTACAGAACAGTGACATGTAGTTTCATTCTAACCAATAACGTTAGTAACAAAAGTACTTGAAGCAAGGGTTCCGATGTGCTTGTGTGTTGTATTCTCGTTCCAAGCATGTGATCGTTAAAAGAGCTATATAGTATAAATATATATATATATATACATATATGGTGTTTTGAAAATAACACACACAACAATAAAAAACACACGGTAAACCTAGCAAATCCCTAGATGTGTTTGTATGAATTTTTGAACTGCAGAGAAGTCGTCTGCTAGGTGGAGTATACATGTTATTCACATTGGTCATAAAACTATTTCTGGGACGTTCTGTAGATATTTACATAGATCTTGGTAATTCATTAATATTTTAATGATTTTCGAACATGTATGTTCTATCAATTTCATTGCAACATCCAGACAATAATTGAGTTGCATGGAAAAAATTGGTAAGGAAATGTAATTATCATATTCATTGTGTGAGTATTAAGCCTTTGATATAATCACATTTACTGCTTGATATATTAAATCATTATTCATAGAATCCAAGTCAGTGTACAAATCGAACGACAGTAAAAAGGATGGACGATCTTTTATGTGGATTTTAATACAACTATTAATGCTTTAAAGGTCGTACAGGACTTTAGTTAGGTAAATACATGAGTATAAAGTTTCATCATGTGCATGTACCATTTGTAATCAAGTGCTAAATGTTTTATAAACAAGAAATGTATTCAGTAACCGCTAAATCGTTAACGAATTCGATTAATCGTAAAGGCCGAAACTAAAAGTTGAAATGTTCGTCCGTCCGTTTACAAAATCAAGATCCTGCCATAACTTTATGGAAATGATCGTATCTTAATGAAACTTCACTTGTAAGTGAATGCCATGCATCTAGTTTTTCAAAGAAATAATCTGGTCATAAAACCATTGTGTGGTGTTTTGCGGTCAGTGTGACGTTACCAAACAGTATCAAGTTTGCGTTGACAAATTGGCTTGGGTGGTATGTATCAAGAGGTTAGACGAAACATTGGATTGCAAATGCGATACCTCTGGTATAAACAAAATTAATTTTTCAAAATCTAATGTTATTTACCACTTGCTAGCTTGATAGGAAAATCGTGTTCTGTCTCCATAAAGGCTGATTGGATGTCGTAGCCTTAGCGGCATTACGAATGCTTTATCAGTAGCAGTATAAGTAATACTAATTTAAACAATGTAAAACAAAACCTGACCTGTCCCAAATACTGTTATTCTCAACAAATTGTATCTAAACAAAAGTACATAGAATACACCGCAGTAGATATGGAAAGGTAAAGCAAAGGTACAATGGTAAACATTGTAACGTACTGCTGAGAAGTTGATTTATAGCCGTTTTACAGGCTGTGCCATTGACCTAAAACATCAGAGGCCAGTCATCGGATGTCCATCTTGACTGATGTAAGCATTTACTGCAAGCTATTCATTACCCAATGACGGAGAGAAGCGACAGGAATTAACCGTGGGTTCCGACGATGGCTTTAATGTGTACATTACCGTATTCTCTTAAATGAGCATTTCACGTAATAAGCAAACCATCGGATAGTGTTAATTCAGTTGATAGGTTGAACGAATGTGGTGTTCTTGGAACTGGTGATACTCAATCTCTTAAAACACCCGGATACATGGAAATCGGTTTAAAAGTTTAACTAATTCGACTTCGAAGGCGTACCGGAAATTATAGGCTGATATTTAACAATGTGTTCACCTTTTACGAAATCGTATAGGTCGATAACAGTTACAAAATATCCAAAATCTGTGAGAAAAGGGGTCCAAACATGAAACGACCAACATTAATTATGCCTATGGCAATTTACCTTAGCACATGCCCTGCAGAGGTGTTTCCTGTTTTAGAGGGCTGAAAGCAAAGATATGCTAAGCCTTTATTACGATCAAGAAAAATAATGGGGGACCCTTCTCCTATTATTTCAAGCCGCGTTTGATTGTATACTTACTGCAAATTTCATAATACCGCGCCGTTTCAGTGTTTGCATTACACACAGGTAGTTATTGACGTTGCTGTCACATTCTGTAGTTAGCTCCACCCAAATCGTTACCTGTATCTACCGTACACGCCGACTACTATAGCTCTACTGACTAATATTCTATACCAATATTCACCCAAGTTTACACACTGCGACATTACGTAATAGTTAGAGGCTAAAAAGAGAAATTTATACAACATAGAAACCCAAAGGAGGGAGCGCTAGCGACCGACTAGGTTTTTATGTTGTATAAATTTCTCTATTTTAGCCTCTAACTGACTTAGTGTTTGCCCTACATTTAGTCTTTAGGGTCTCGTTCTATCAAGATAGAGTAATACATAGACTAACCTGTCAGAGGTGAACATTTTAAAAATAGAGAAATTTATACAATATAGAAACCCAAAGGAGGGAGCGCTAGCGATCGACTGGGTTTCTATGTTGTATTAATTTCTCTAGTTTAGCCTCTAACTGACTTAGTGTTTGCCCTACATTTAGTCTTTATTTACTACATTTTATGACGTTATACGCAAACAGGTCTATAGAGTCTCTCTCTATCTAGATAGAGTGATATATCGAATAACCGGTCAGAAGTTTATGGCAAATAGACAGGGAACATTTTAAAGTTTATGGCAAATAGACAGGGAACATTTTAATTTTTTACATATTTTCATTGGACAAAAATGTAGGGCAAACACTTTACATCTTATATTCGTGAATCACTGAGCCTGCAGAGAATATAGCACCCCTAAGCTAAATTGCCTGTATTCAATCGATTCGCAACAAACACTGAAACGGCGCGCTATTGTCATGCTTGGCGGTCAAAAGCTAGGTCAAACTACGGTAGCTATGTATTTCTATTAGTATTATTGGGTGTCGAAATATTCTTCTTCATTTGGATTGCTTATAGTCCCAGTACTATACTTTGTCTTGTTGCTTTATCTCAAAGCTCGAAAACCCCATGTCAATATCCGTTTAGATCTGAAAGTCCTCATCCAATCGAAGTGACCTTTCTAGTAAGATATAAATAGAAATCATGATTCAATACAAACTGTTTTGAAATACAGGTATATATTTAAAGGTTCAGTATTAAGCGCATTAGAACTAGTACGTATATTTATCGGGAGGTAAATCATTGTTCACAACAAAAGGATTGTTTGGATAAAACTCGGTAACAACTTTCATTATTTTGCCAAATTTGCATCAGTTAAAGTTATTTTTTATTAAAATGGCCGTAATACAACTTGACCAAAAACGATGCTTAATGTAAGGAATGTTATACAACACGCTAGGAATTAATAGTTAGTTACTTAAAGGAAAAATTTATATTTACCTAGCAAATTAGATGGCTTTGCAATTTTTGACTAGGATATAAACATTTTTTTTCATGGTTTCACGCTATAGTTAATAGAAACTACAAAAAACAAAACGCCCTTATAACATTTGTACAATGTATTTTTTTCTTATGAGTTAGAACCTGTGGTATTATTAAATGTCTTTCCTACAATATATGACGGTCAGTTTAAACAGTAACGTTCGCAACTGTTCGTCCTGTCATCTGTTTTATACAATATATGGTAAGAATTTTACTTCGCTCTATAAATAACTTTTTGAACAGCGGTTTATCATTTCATACTGTTGACGATGGATTACGATTGTATTACTATATACACATACATGTACATGTAGATATATTTACACTTTTTCAATGGGTATGCATACATACTGTAGGTATATATACATGTATATTCAAACGCCCATGATATCTTTTTTCAGCTGGCTTGTTGCATGTATCGCTACTGGTTTGAAACACTTGCATTATAGCATTGGTAGTTTTATGTGCGAGAAATAGCACGAATTCTGGACTTTCATATTTCCTGCTTCTTAGCGTTAAACGGTTTAAAAAACCGCTTTATTAAATCGGTTTACATTTGAGTGTGGAATAATTCAGCACATTTAAAGAGTAGAGTGATCGATATTTTGCGACGGATCAATAATTATACCGGGTACAGTATACCACTGATTGTGACATGGTTTTCAAACGTGACTCTCGTAAAAGTGTCACTATACTTTACCGTTTGAACTGTTTGATTGAAGAACAGTATCCGTGTATTTCAGATACTGAAACATTTATTGCCTGCAATCTTACAAAAGTGGACATCTCGGCAATGCTTACCTGCTATAATGACATTTCGGGTCAAGAGGCAAATCAGTTTAGTACAGAATATTTTGCAATTGCATGGCAGTTATAAATATGTTCTCTCTACTTTTAGCATTGTGGTATTTCAGGATATTCGATAAAAGTGCCCGATAACGAAAATGACTGCTGTGGCAAGCCAGCCCCAGAAAGGTGAGAAAGTCTTCAAGTTTACGTTTCCAAGATTCTTGCTTTATTATGTAAATTTCTTCATTGCTTAAAAAGCAAGTATGAAATAGTAAATGCAATTAGATAAGTCGTTTTATTTGTAATATAGCTCTCATGTACAAAAGAAAACCCACCGTCATTGTATTAAATATTTCAGCGGAGATGCCAGCCATGGGGGGTCTGCCACCCAGTCTTCAGTACCTGGCAGGGCTTGATCAGATAATTGTCAAACAGAAAATTGAGTTACTCGAAGGTACGTTGTATAAAGGAGGGGGGTGGGGGAGGGGGTATAAAGTAGGTAAATGTTGGCAAAAGTTAATCAAACTCTGTGATCTTCCTTTTATTATTATTCCTTAATCCTCTAGATACGATTTAAATGCTTAGACTCAAAATATTTACAAAAATATTATATATTTCGGTGTAATCGCCTTCATTTTTTTCATGTATAATACTAGGTATGAACAAATTATCCAAAGTATAAAGTAATTATAAGTCTTCACACTCTGGGAAATGTATTTCAGTAATGACTGGTTTTGAAACAAGAAACAGATACGCGGTGTTAAACAATGAAGGCCGACAGATCTTCTTTGTACAAGAAGGTAAGAAGTGAGATGAAAAAATACGAATATGTACGAAGTCAGATGAACGTAACAAAAGAAGGTAAGAAGTGAGATGAACGTAGCACAATAATATAAGATGCTAGACGAGGGTACGCAAGAATATAAGATGTGAGATGAAGGTAACTCAAGAAGTTAATAAGTGAGATTAATTTAACACAAGAAGGAAAGACGTGAGATGAAGGTATCACAAGAAACTGAGAAATGAGATTAAGGTAACACGAGATTAACGTAACACAAGAATTAGGTAAGACGTGAGATGAAAGTAACGCAAGAATATAAGAAGTGAGATGAAGGCAACATAACAAGGTAATAAGTAAGCTTAAAATAACACAAGAAGGAAAGACGTGAGATGAAGGTATCACAAGAAGGAAAGACGTGAGATGAAGGTATCACATGAAGGTAAGACGTGAGATGAAAGTAACACAAGAAGGTTAGACGTGAGATGGACGTAACACAAGAAGGTAAGACGTGAGATGAAAGTATCACAAGAAAGTGAGAAATGAAATAAAGGTAACACGAGCTTAATGTAACAGAAATATTAAGTAAGACGTGAGATGAACGTAACACAAGAAGGCAAGACTAGAGATGAAAGTAGCGCAAGAATATAAGAAGTGAGATGAAGGCGACATAAGCGAGTTACAAGTGACATTAACGTAACACAAGAAAGTAAGTAGTGAGATGAACGTAAACAAGAAAGTTAGAAGTGAGATGAAGGAGTTTTCATATGACGTCATCGATATGTCGGGTAGTTGTTTACAAACTTCTGAAACCAACTACAACCATAATTAACTTGATTAAAGTGACATTATGCGCATATTACTGCACAAAGTGTATTTTTGGTGACAGTTTTATAAAAGCAATTTTTGGTTGCTGTGCATTTAAATGTGTTAAATTAATGATTATGCCGCATTAGTATTTGAAGTTGGTGCTTTAGATATAAAAAAAGAGACTGATAAAATGATAGTTGAAGTGTCGTTGTTGATGTTGGTAGAGATTTCGGCAGTGGAAGGGACTCCTGCATGCAGTTGTTCTTTTCTTAAATTGACTCTCCCAGTCAAATAAGAAAATCAATATTTTGAAAGTTATTTTTTCATACTGGTAGCGGGAAGAGTTTGGTGTATTGGGTTAAAAGTTATTATTTTCTCCCTTTTGTACACACACCATTTTCAGCGTTCTGGATTTTTACCTTGAAAAAATTCGCCATAATTCACTTTAAAATAACAATCAAAATTTAATATGTTTTTACCGTATTTACGTATGTTTCAACCACTTTGTATTTTCTGAATGATTATAAGCACTTTTTGTCACAACATAACAACAGTGGTGTCATATTTATAAGGACGACAAAAATATATTTGTTTTCAGTCTCTTTGCCAAAATAATTTAGGGCGATAGCCAGTAAATTTTTGCTTTTAATTTTCTGTTCTAAAACAGTTGAAAATTGGTGTGCTTGATCATTTTCTTATAAAACAAAGTTTGATCTCGACAGGAAAAAGTAGATCGGTAGGCAAACAAAAACACTTACATTTTTGCCGAATCAAGCACACGTGCATTTGTTTTTTCAGAGTCCAGCTTGTGCGAGCGTTGTTTCTGTCCTTTGAATCGAGGACTTACCCTTCATGTCACTGACAACAATTTACAGGTAATGTTAAACTTTTATCTTTCGTTAATATTGGGTATTGTTCTCACTTTGACATACTGAGTACAAATGTACTCTGATAAGCTGAGCGCGTATCTTCGGGTACAGCCATTTGTACAGCATCCAGCTGTGATGAATACGCACATACGTCTGAAAACCGTCATTGACGTTAACTGCAGAATACATCTAGCCATTTTGATATGACCGGAAATAAAAAATAACTTGAACAAAAAGATTTTATAGACAGAAACTATTGCAACTGATTGTACACTTTCGGGATATCTATGACGTTCTTTCTGCGTAAGACTAGATGGGACAACCGCTCATCAATAACTCCCGCATAATTAATATGACAAAAGTTTCACTTTCATACTGATACAGGAAGTGATGCAGTTTAAGCGAGATTTCAAATTGTGCACCGGATGTTGTTGGTGCGGTGAGGGTTGTTGTAACATGGCCTTCGTCGTAGAATCTCCCGTTGGAAGACGCTTGGGCTCCATTAGGACAGGGTGAGTAGTCCCCTGCTACACAGTGTCTATTTCATCCCATTTTCAATAGTTTCGAACCACGTTTTAGCAAAAAGAAGAAACAACTTGGATCAAGACTTAATGTTCTTGATTCTTTCTTCTTTTCTTATGCCTGCTTTCATATATGTTATTAAATTACATTTATATCAACATCTAAGATAATTCTTTCTTCAGAAGTGTTTTTGGGTCTGTATAATACGAAGATGTTCAAATATGAATGCATTTAAGCAAATAAATATGTATCCTTGATTGATTTCAATAAAAAAATTAGTTTGTCCCCTCGAAGTATTCACCTCCAACAGATATGCAAAGTGTCAGTTTTCTAATCCAATCCTTGAAGGCATTTTCATAGTATTGTCTAGGTATACTATGAAGACAGTGGAATATTGCAGAACCGAGGTGTTTGCGCTGGACAAATTTTCGACCAGAAAGGTATTTTTTGAGCCTTGGGAACAAAAAGAAGTCACACGGGGCAAGGTCAGGCGAATACGGAGGGTGAGGGAGCACAACGATCTTTTCCTGCTTCAGAAAGTCTTGTACAATAGACGCCTTGTGCGATGACGTATTGTCATGTATACATATAGTAATCTGACAGTTGCAGGTCTTCGATTTTTATACGCCCGAAGGGACGTATTATGTTCGCGGTGTCCGTTCAAAGCAACTTCCCGTCTTGTTAAACCTTCAAGATTTACGTAGAAATGACACAGTTAAGGTAGAGTGCAAACAATGTTCCGGATGGCAGGACCCAAGGCATACTTAGCGGTCAAAGGCATATGAGTATACATTACGCTCATCTTGACACCCCTTGAAGGAATCCGAACCTTGCACAATGCAGCTGGGTGCAAGCAATTTTGCCGGACGTTTGTTGTCCTCCTCTGTTTGTTCGTTAGTCAATTTCCTTTGGGCTCAATAACAGTTGAACCCATTGGTATTGTCAAAAGTGACGACATGTTGCCAACTGAGACCGTGCATTAGTAATGTTCCGGAAAGCTGGTTAAGCAAGGTCATTTTCAGGGGTCAATAGATCATATGCCTTTTTTCCCTTCCGCATCTGTCAACTCTTGACCCCTTGAAGGTTCGAAGAAACCATATACAAGCACCAGACTTTGACATTTTCAAATCACGGTTTCAAGTAAGTCACACTTAGGGCTGCTTTCCCTCCGCTCTGTAACGTTGCCCGTGTTTTCGGCCGAAACCTGGCACAATTGGTTCATATTGAACGACTGAAGCCATGTTCCGGATGTCTAAACTGCAAGGAACAACTGTCAAAAAGACATTTCATTATGCCCATATAAGAACATATTTCATCAAAAGGTCTTGATTACACCTCTCTAGTTTTTATTTGGGAGATTCTATAAAGTTGGCTTAATTTTTTTGTTAAAGGCGTACGTCCTTATGTTACTTCAAAACCATATTTTGTATAAGTATACTCGAGTACGGTAAATTTTACGAGAGCAATTTTCAGAGGTAACGTGAACGGATTTTACTCCAAGGGTGTGGTATCTAATTGTAACATGCTTGGATTTATCTTTGACTTTTTATATAATCTTCAATTTTTTTCTTGTTCCTTTCCTTGGGCATTATCAGCGTAAATTATGTTCCACATTCATACAAATTTGGGCATATCTCTGCGCTATACAGTGCTAGTTGTCGTAATATTTCTCAAATTTCAAGAACTTAAGTTGTTAAACATACATTTATATTTGCCTTGAGGTACAGCAATGATGGCAGGGCCCATTTGTAAAGAATACATACATTACCTTCTTGACACTCATGGTCCGCTTTGCAATGCATGGTCTTTTCCAGACTATTTGATATTTTGTTCTGTCTTTGTATGGGAAAGACAGGAACACCTTTCTCGTCAACAGTGAAAGAAATTTCGAAAGAACGTGCAAGTAATTGGAAGCTGTTCTAAGCAACCCACCTATAACGCATTACACGCGTTGCCTTGTTCAGCGCATCTTTCAACAGAAGGAATCCATCTGCACAGTGTTTGTCATTTTCAAATTACGTTTCAAAAATGTATGAGCTCTCAACAGGAGAGCCAAATAGTCGGTATTGCCTACGGATCTGTAGGTGCCTGGTTCGATATCTGCCCACTTGGCACGAGATGCGTCTTGGGCCGAGGCAATGGATAAACTAAGTATAAACTAAGCCACATTTGAATTTTTTAAACCACGAACAACTTCAAAAGACATTTGAATAGCATACACAGAACATATTTAATCAAAAATGTCTTTACACCCTAAAATCAAAGAATACGTAGGTGATTCTTAAAATACCGTATTTTCCAAGGCTAAGCACTTCATCATTTTTGGATAAGTATTACATTAGGGAATCACTCTACGAAAGATAGAAAGAGTAATGTTTTAACAGGTTCGGTAGATAATTAAAGCTTACTTGTTTACACTCAATAATCTTAATTTTTCCTGATTTTCGCATTATCGAGCGAGATAATGTTCTACAGCATCATATTTGAAGAATCCTCGTATAGATGGTTGTTGCCCTAAGTCAAATATCGGACGAAGGTAAATACATCTATATTTATCTTGAGGGTGGGCATAGTTTACTTTGTTGACGCAGAGCATTAACTACTTGTATTTAGTTACGTTTTGTATGGAAAAGACGGAACACCTTTTGAAATTGAAAGAAATCGATAAGAACAGTCAAGAAGAGCTCATTCTCAAACCCACCTATAACATTCACGCGTTGCACTGGTTAACCTCTTTCATAGAACAATTACTGTGTGTTTGATCATTTACTTATAAAACAAAAAGTATGATCTCAACAGGGAAAAGTAGGTCGGTACGCCTCCGGAACGGTAGGTCCGGTTCTAAAGCCCGAGCACGAGTTGACGTCCTTGGGCAGAGATACTTATAAACTAAATAGGAACAAGTTGTTCATTGTTTTGTACAACCCTAATTACCTTAGAATAATGCAACATGTTTATTAATGTTTAACCTAAAACAAATATACGTAGCGTGAGTTTACATTTTCCGGTTAAACACGCTTTATTTCTTGGTGAATATTACACCGGCAACACTCTCGAAAATGAAAAAATTCGACAGAACATTGTTATGGTAGAACATGTTTACCTGATGTCGTTTGGAAGCTTTACGTTTTAAGTGGATTTGCTGATATTTGACACACTTGCCGGATACTGCTACTTGATCTTATTTTATTTAAACTACTATATTTCAAACTCGTATTTGCTTCCTGACAAATAACGATTATTTTGTTAGTTGATGTTCGAGGGCTTAATATCAATTAAGCTTTTATGATTTTGTTGTAAACGCTTTATTGTAATGTTACATGTAAGTAACAAATGATTAAGTCTGTAAGATTTATTTTTCAGAGACTCCAAGTGTAAGGCCCACATGAAGGTGTATGATCATACTGACAGACACATGTTTACACTCTGGGGTCCATGTTGCCCATGCCAGTGTGTTTTAGGTTGTACAGATGATGTCGATTTTCCAGTAAGTCCAATTTCGTTTAAAAATTGCATGCAATCAACAATCGGTGGGTAAGACAATCAACAGCACCTCTTAGTTTCAAACTTTCTCAGGTCGATATCTGAAGTGTAAAATAAAATAAATAAGAAAATGGTATTTTATTATTCATGTAATCTGTGTTTAGCAATGTCTGTACTGGATGTAATACTATACAAACATATGTGAAACATCATTGCAGATAACAGATCCTTCCTTGGAAACCCGTATAGGCAATATTGCGAAGCAATGGCGAGGTTGTTGTGTGGACACATTCACGGCTGCTGACACGTTCTGTTTGTCCTGTGAGTATAAGACCTAAAACAATTGTTTGTTTAGGGTAAACACCCCCCAAAATTACTAGGTAGGGTAGATAGGGATTTTTTTCAATTATACTTTATGTCAAGATAATTTTCTTGCAAATAGTGTTGTGTCTTGCAAATGTCATAGCTCATATATTGCTGTTGTTATGGAGCTTTATTCTGTAAAAGAAATGTTGTTTTTACCTTTTTTCTCTCCTAACCCCCCAAAATAACTATGGTCGGCGCTTTTAGAATGTAGGGTCGGGTTACCCGAAACAAACTTTTTTTTTCATTAGGCCGAATTACCAGATTAGTGTTTGATTTGTAACTGAATTAACGAACGTGCCCGGTGCTGATTGAAAATGCATTTGAAAAGAAGTGTATTACATGAAAATTTGTGAGCTGTTGTTCTGTTTGCTTTTCTTTTTTGTCATAATAAGTGAATGTTTAACATGATCAAAGCGTTTGTTTTATTTGGGAAAGGCATTTTTATTTATCGGTAATATCTGTAAATGGTTTTAACTATCTGTCAAAAGTGTACGTGTCAAAATTATGTCCTTTCTTGTATTTCTCCCATACTAACACGCAGTAAGCTAAAATAATTTCAACTAATAGATTGGACTTGTTCTGATGTCAGTGTAGAGGGAACATACACTGGCACCAGAGTATTGAACTGTCCTGTAATTTTAACAAAAATACGAAAACAGAACATATGTAATACCCTACGCTGAAAAAATACCCTGATTTCGGCAATACTCACGGTGATTTATTTTTTGCAAGTTTTTCGAATTTCTTAATTCCCTAATCTAAAAGTCATGCCAAAGATTCATTTCACATTCTATTAGAGAATTCTCCTTTCGCAAATTTAAAACTTAGCAAGTAAGTCTGTCTGCACAAATAACGCGAAAATTATCCCGTTTATATCGCACTACACATTCTCAAATTGTCATTTATTGACAACCATTATATTATTCACAATATAGAAGAGCATATATGGGGTTGTCAGAAAATGACTTGTTTTGTGTATTTTTTGACGATACGGTATCACATGTACTTATGTTATTTGTTAAAATTACAGGACAGTTCAGTACTCTTGTGCCATTGTGAACGTAGTTCGCGTCGGAAAGCATGTCTCAATATTTATCAAAGTGCCAAATCAAATAGTTTTTGTCGGATAATTAATATATGTTCGTATTATTGTACTCCTGCTTGTAATGCACCATAAACACGATTTCAAATTCTATATAGCGATGCAAACCAATCAGATAAAAGCTTAATGTTGTTCCTCCACACTTGTTTAAGTAGATTCTTGTCTGATACTATGTTTGTTGTATTTGAAGACATTTTTCTATTCAGTATTTTAATTGTTTAAAGTAATTTTATTTCTTTTAATCTTCTTTATACTAGAAGCTTTAAATGCATGAATATTTAACAGTTCCAGCAGACATGACGGTGGAGTGTAAGGCGTTGCTGATGGGTGCCTTGTTCCTCACGGTGAGTAAAACATTTATAGCGGGCCAATTACTGTAAAATGTGTTTCCGTTACTGCAGCTTTGTATTAAGTTTACATGCACGTTTCAACTCACTAAGACCACGTACCTCGGTGTTGTATTACGGAGCTTCTCCGTAGATAAGACTGCCATAAGAAAGCAGTTGGCTTTCACTATCCGCTATGTAATCTTCTGCAAACAGTCAATGATCCAGTTCATAACGTTAAATCGATTAAAACTAATTCAAATTTTATGTCTACTTACAGGAATTCTACGTGTTTGAACAACAGAAGAAAAACAATTAGAAGAGATTGTACCGTCATGAACAGATTGTTCTAGTTTTGTAGTGAACTTCGTCCCTTTGACAAGGGTCTAAAATAAGTTTTATCTTCATGAACAGTTGTTTATTGTAAAAATATAGCTACACTTACAAATTTGAAACTTACAAATTTGAACCAATTATTTATTAGCTCGACTATTCGGAGAATATGGAGAGCTATTACAGTCACTTATGCGTCGGCGTCGGCGTCGGCGTCGGCGTCAGCGTCGGCGTTGCTTCTTTGGTTAAAGTTTTGCCTGCTAAGTACTATCATGCACATATCTCAGTAACCACTTATGATATTGACTTGAAACTTTGTTCATGTCTTTAGGGGTGTCATACAATCAAGTCAGGTAACTCTTGTATAAATTTAGTACAAATTATGGCCTTTGTTTGACTTTGAAAATTTGGTTAAAGTTTTGCCTGCTAGGTACTATCAGGCACATATTTCAGTAACCACTTATGATATTGACTTGAAACTTTGTTAATGTCTCTAGGGGTGTCACACAGTCAAGTCAGATAACTCTTGTATAAATTTAGTACAAATTATGGCCCTTGTTTGACTTTGAAAATTTGGTTAAAGTTTTGCCTGCTAGGTACTAAATTTGGTTAAAGTTTTGCCTGCTTGGTACTATCATGCACATATCTAAGTAACCACTTATGATATTGTCTTAAAACTTTGTAAATGTCTTTAGGGGTGTCACACAGTCAAATCAGATAACTCTTGTATAAATTTAGTACAATTTGTGACCCTTGTTTGACTTTGAAAATTTGGTTAAAGTTTTGCATGCAAGGTACTATCATGCACATATCTCAGTAACCACTTATGGTGGTTATATCAAACTTAGCAATAGTGTTCAGGGGTACATTTTGTATCAAACAATGAATTTAACAAAAATTAAATATATAGTAATAGATTTTGACTTTTTTTATGATTCAACTTTCCTAGTTTATACTTAATAGTTAGCAGATTTTGTTTTGCTATTATACTGATAAAAGTTTTGTTTTATTAGCAAACACCCACAATAGTCGAGCTTGCTGTCTTATGGACAGCTCTTGTTTTTTATCATATCATGTATACATGTATATACAATTAAAATATTTATTTTATTGCTTTTATACTGTTTTTTATTTGTTTTGGTACCAAACAAAGTTTCATAGTTTCATATTTTATTTCTGAAAATTCCTTTAGGCTTAAAAGCCCATGAGGACCTAACAATAAAGATATGATGGCGAACAGTGCCTAAACAAAACAAACATAATTGTACTACTAAATATGTGGAGGTTTCAATCTTACTATAGGTGTACTATGTACAATAAAAAACATGTAAAATTGATTTACTACCTTAAGCTGACAAAGTTTGAGATCTTGTCATTGAAATACAGTTTACTGTGGAAATGATTGCATAATACGTATTATCATCGCATATCATATCGGTCACCAGCAGATTGATGAGCACAACCGACATTATAATTCACGTAGTATCATCTTTTAATAATAAAACAAACACTTCAGCATTTCATCGTTGTTTTCCCACGGACATCAAAACTTCTTGTCCCAGTCCTGATGATTCATCCTGGTTAAATTTCAATGACAGTGGTTGTTTCTGTATCCCAATGTGAAGGGATTTGGTAAAAAGTCTTTTGCTTATCAGGGGTGTATCCATTTTAAGGAAGCCGTCAAACATCATTTATTGTCCTAGCTTTAACATTGTGTCTTATCATTCTTAACGACTTCTTTGCATTTTTGTTTTTAGTGTCTTATCATTCTTAACGACCTCTTTACAGCTTGGATATATATACTTGGTATATTACTTTTTAATCTAGTAAATGCGTTTATTGTCATTAGACTGATTGATGCTCATATAACTGAAATGTTTATTCATACAGTACTTTGATCTCATACATACAATGATGTTGTAAGAACATAGGTCTGTGATACTATACAAATGAGATACCATTAATTCATTTGAGGTAAATAATCATGCCTTTCCATGATGTGCCATCAATGCCAAGGACCACAATGGAAATAAGGGAGAATCAATTTTCCCTTTTTTGTGTTATCCTTGGTATTGATGTGCATATCATGGTTTATAAACTTTTGTATACATCTAATTATCTGTATATGTATGCATCATGTTTGTTATAACCATGTTTGTACATCTGTGATTTACTGAAATAAAACTATATGTCTATCTATCTAAACATCAAACTTGTTAAGGGCCCATACCACAATTGCATATACCCGTACGTCTACAGGGGCGTAGCTTGAAAGAAATGGAAGTGTAGGCACTTAATTTGTAATGGGGTTCGGGATGCTCCCCCGAAAAAAATTAAATCCCGTATCGCCGCAGCTGCATTATGACGTACCCTTGGGTATATTTTGAGGGGAAATAAAGAGACTAAGCACACTGGAAATCAGTTATCTTAAAATGCATGCCCTCATAAAACACAAGCACTCATCAAAATAAAAACAATTAGATTTCAATCGTTTTGTACTTTATTTAAAAAAAACTTATTGGAGAATACATAAAAAAGTCCATTGCCTTGCACATTACTGCATTTCCGCAGGCGTGAGTGAAGGAAAAAGTTTTAAGTCACTATCATTACTGTGTACATGTGCGACAGTTGGGGAAAATGTGCCATTGCTGATGGATTATACGATATTAGTGAGAAAGAATAGTAAGAGAAGGAAGCGATGATAAAGTATCTGCATATGAAAGGAGTGTCACCAAAGGAAATCCATAAAGGCGTGAAAAATGCACCTAATGATGATTGTCCTTCAAATTCAGGTGTAAAGAAATGGGCTGCTGAGTTCATATGGTAATGAATTATAGAATAGCATATTGCTAATACTAAAGTCCCTCCAGTTAATTTTTTCTGATGTCTTTCACATGCACAAACTTTTAGAAAGATAGGTTCTGTGAATGATTATGCCAGACAAATAATTGAGTAGGCTGAATCTTTCCAAAGAGCTTTTGAGACGTTTTCAGTGAAACCCAGAAAAAGTCTCGTGAGAATTGTGACACAGGATGTGAAATGGGTCTGGAACGTTCAAAGTGGAAACATCTTAGGGGCCCTAAGTCGATAACAAACACATTCTTACACGTGTATTTAAAAGTCGGGTTGAACCATACACTTCCACACGCGTGCATCAATGAATTTCAAAGTCTGCCAACTTTGAGTCGACTTTAAATAAAAGAATTGAATTGAATGTTTGCCTTCAAGTTGATAAAATCTTGACTGACTGTTTAAAAGCCACTCATTAAGCTACGGATGATATCTTCGTTATCAAACTAAAATAATTTTTTCTAAAATTAACCAAAAAATATGCATGAAGTCGCGATTCAACCTAATTGAAAATGTTTGGCAATAGTTATTCATTTGACAAAGAACCTCTGTGAATCATGCAGGTATGATGTTCCCTGTGTATTTCACAAAATATAAGTTGGTGAGAACCTTTTGACTAAAAGGAATTAATCGAGCGAATAAAATTCAAATTTGCGTACCAGGATATCATATTGATACATTTGCAAATAGAAACATTTGCCAAATTGAAGACGAATGTGGTTATCATTATTAATCCGGATATGTATGAAATGAAAATGCATTTTTTTAAAATTTGCATACGGCGTACTTTCGCCTACATCACCGTCCTAAAATAGCACAATCTGCACAGTTTCATCTCTGCCCGGGAATGATCGATCCATCATTAATCAAAACATTTGACAGGACCAAAAATTTACATATTTTACGCAGAAAACGGCAAAAAATAAAAGTGAATTAATAAAGTATCATCACGCCTTGAATGCCAGATCTTTACATCCAAGTCCTAAAACTGGGTTTTAATGAATAGTGTCAAGTATATAAACATTTCATTTCATAATAAAGCGTAACTCCCTGTTAATACGTAAAATGGAAAATTAATTCTAAAGCGGACCACTTGAAGTCTATTAAGCCTCAAACTGAAATTGCACGTTTAACTGTTTACACGCTTTTTTTCATTTCGTATGTTAAAGAAAATGCGTAGATCACCTACAACATATTCGTAGTAGAGACTATAATATATCTCATAAGCAAATGTACATTAAATTTTGATCAAGAAAACATTGAGAAAATTAAACTTTTGTGTTTAAGCAGGCATGAAAACAATAAGGAAGCCCTTCTAACGCAACATTTTAATTTAATTCTTCGTAGATTCGACGGCTGGCGAAAATATATTTTGAAAGAAGGGTAGTCTGAGGGAAATATTTTCCAACAAGACGCTGATATTAAGTGTCGAGATTTTGTTACGATGGAGAAAGACATGCATACATGCTGAAGACCAAATGTTATTGCCGTCATAATAATTATGATATTACACATTTAGAATATTTAAACACACGAATGAAATTTATATGCTTTGTACGAATCGGTTCGACGTCAAAAATGGCCGTTCAAATGATACGCTTTCTATTATTTCCCATGTTTTAGAGTGACACACCGAGAAACTTACTGCAGATGTTATCTGTTGTTTTTGGTTTTTACACTGTCCTGTGACTTTGGAACATGGTGGGGGTAAGAGTGAGGTTGGGTGCGCACCATAAACCGGTTTAAGCTCCCCAGTGGTGTTTTTGCCACTGACCGTTCCAAGGCGGTGCCCCACTGTGTTCCTTTAATTGTTCGTTTTGTCCTCGTGTGTTTGCTTTGTATGCTAGTGTGTGTTGGTAGTGTATGTATGTGTGTGTACATGATTGTGTGTGTGTGTTGGTGGTGTGCATTTCTGGGTGCTGTGGGGCTCGTTTTTGGGGGGGCTGCGTTTTTGATGTGTGGCGTTCCCTGTTTTATATTATTTTTGTTTTTTTTGGAACATGGTGTGGGTAAGAGTGAGGTTGGGTGCGCACCATAAACCGGTTTAAGCTCCCCAGTGGTGTTTTTGCCACTGACCGTTCCAAGGCGGTGCCCCACTGTGTTCCGTTAATTGTTCGTTTTGTCCTCGTGTGTTTGCTTTGTATGCTTGTGTGTGTTGGTAGTGTATGTTTGTGTGTGTACATGATTGTGTGTGTGTGTGTTGTGTGTGTGTGTGTGTGTGCGTGTGTGTGTGTTTGTGTGTGTGTGTTGGTGGTGTGCACTTCTGGGTGCTGTGGGGCTCGTTTTGGGGAGGCTGCGTTTTTGGTACGTGGCATTCCCTGTTTGATATTATTTTTGTTTTTATTTAATTGAAAGCTTTTCCATTTTCGATTGAAATAATGCTTTTGTCTATTTCCTTGACGTTTTCGACTATCTGTCATTTTATGACGTCACGCATGACGTCACATTGTACATGGCCGACGCGTTTGACGTTCCAACGGCAAGGTAATGGTTGTAAGGTGTCTACTGATATAATTTTTTCACCATATATTGGAGATTAAAATGTCAGTGAAAAACAGGCACATTTGCATACATAACGGGTCGAGCCCTTTGTAACAAAGGGCAGTCACTCTTTCAATAATTCAGTTTCATATCTGAAATGTATAGGCCTACACAATCCAATGCAAACTAAAAGCAATCAAACTATTTTAGTGAAATTTACAATAATTATTTTTTTAAGTTCCATCAACATCTTCAAGTGGTTGTTTGTACATAGAGAATCACTCTGGATATACACTATGGCCTAGACAGTCTATGCATTGACATATAAACTTTCCCAACTGCCCATATATTTAGTAAATCATAATTCAATAGTTTAGTATTAATTATACACACGTTTAGGGACAATGCGATTAAAAGTTATGGGTAAGGATTAGATACATTTGAATTATTGCCAGTAACATTTCTCCACCCACCTTGCACAGTATACCTTCTTGTAGAAGTCACTGTTGTTTTAATAGCTTCAGAACTATCCGAAACATATCACATATCACTAATTTACACATATAGAATTGGTTTAACATATGATATGATCCTTTATCAGGCAATTTTGCTATAAATATTTTAATGAATGAAAACAGAAAAAAAGTATTTTGCAAAAAAGTAAAACATAGGTATTTTGCTATAAACAAATTCCTGATATTTTAACAGAAATGGAAACTATATCACAACAAGACATATGCCCATACATTTTGATACAGTAGTGATAGTTTAAATTTAAATACATTCACAAATACATGTAAAAAATGAGATACTTGTAAGCACTTGTGTGTGACAGGTATTTTTCAAAAGTACGGCGGCCATCTTCGCGGCCATCTTGGATTGCAGAGTTTCCCAGGCCGGAACTTTTGGGAACTTTGTGTTATGGATACTACAGACATTGAACTTTCAGAAAACATAAGTTTCATTTCTGTCTGATTTTTTTCCGGGTTCAGCCTATTTTGAGGCTCATAAGAGTTTAAAGTATAATTTTATGCACATATTCGTTTCCGGACTGTAACTTTGTTATGCATTGAAGGATTTAGAAATAACTTGAATGTCAAAAGAGTTCAGCACATCAAGACGACGTGCCGCGTACAACTCTTGTTTAAAACGTACATTACAAGTAAAACAATTTTTTCGCGGTCTAAAAATATAGATCTAACAGGAAATCAAACTTGAACATGCAGACGTATGTTTTATAAATCGTGAAAATCAGTGTATTTTCAATCCGACTATGTTTCAGTTGGAAGACATTGCGTCACGAGTTTCGTCAATAGCAGAGCAAAAAGCTAGAACTGCCAATTCCAGGGGATCATTAATGGTCGTATCTTATATTAACAAATTGAATTCAAGATCTCAAAAAACTTGTATTGAACCAAGTCCTATTCCCGGTTGCTTTTGTAAACTAGTTCCTAAAACCTTTGATTTTGTCAATAAAGTATAATTACAATAACGGAATAGTTCGCTCTTGTACAGGTCCACAATATTGGTCAGAACCATACACCCCCTACCCCCTCCATTTTTATTGCGTATTTGGCATTTTTATATTTTCCATTTTTGGGGGGAAAAGTGTAGGCACGTGCCTACAGTGCCTATAGGAAGCTACGCCCCTGGTCTAGTGTGTTTCTTCGGGTGGGTGTGCATTGGTTGTTTAAAAATGTAAGGCTTCCTGTTGCTATGAAATCTTTAAAAAAGAAGTCGATTATTGTGTGCATTTCACAAGTTGTTACATAATGTGACTCAGTAAACTGGTTCGCATTTGCATTCGATTTTTATTATAAGCTTTATTTGCAAATCATTTGAACTCAAATTTCAATTATAAAATTAATTAAGAAGAGATTATTACAAGAGATAAAATGACAAATGTTGCAATCAATTAAATACCTCTGAATGTTACCGTATATAACAATAAAGATGTCTTACCTATGAAATTGTGTGTTATTTATACAGAAAACATTAAAATGTTGCGTTTCAAATAAAAAGTATACATGTATATTATAAATATAGCACAATTATATCTTTGAGTGAGAATCATGCAATTCCTGACAACACCTTTTCGTAATAAAATGACATGAATAAAGGCAAGGAAACGCATACTGAAACATAATGCTTAGAGTAATTAGAACACAAATCATTGTTTTATCATTAAATTAATTATTTTATACGTGCTAATTCAAAGTGATTGTGGGGCTTAAAAGAAATTTACGAAATACCGTAAATTTGTCATCTTTTTTTATATATATTCTAATATACATGTAAACGGACTTTAAGTGAGGTTTTATGATTGATGAGACATACGTTCTCAATCAGTTTGTTTACACTCTAGCATCAACATTTCGGAAGCAATCCAATTTAAGCTTAGTACAATGGATATGACCACAAGATCTCGGTCAAGTTGGGTTATTGAATATAAGAAGAAATTATAGAAGTTATTGTCTCTGATAGAGCAGAAATTGCCATATTTGACTTCGGCTACATAAATTGAGTTATCATTACCAAAATGTGAATAGAACATTTATATACCGATAACACGGTTATCAAAATAATCTCTAAACAAAAGTAAATCTATGAAAAATGTTAAAAAATGATGAAAGCTGTTTAGCTTTAAATATGAAATGTAGTCTATCATAAGGCAACATTAGCGTATTCTAGAACTACACAGGTCTCAATCATAGTCTTCTTCCGATTGTGTTTAACACTTCAGGACACTGAACTTATTTATTTTTGAAGTGTTCAGCACAATCATAACTTAAGGTGATTGTTATTGAGACCTCTGTAGTTCTAGAATACGTTAATGTTGTCATAAGATATGATACTTTTTATATTCACAGCTGAATGGCTTTCATTATTTTTTTTATCATTTTTCATATATTTACTTTTGTTTAAAGATTATTTTGATCATGTGATTCTCCACCGTGGATAACTCGGAATTGAATACTACTATACCGTCTGGAATCTTAACGACATACCACAAAATAGAAATGGTCTAGCACAGAGCTGCACGCTTCACATATAATCCTTATCATCACACCAGCAGCGTGACTGATATGCTAAGCAACTTGTTATGAGAAACACTGGATGTAGGCCGTCAAAAACAGCAACTATGTTCTACACATAGTCACCAGCTTACCTTAAACATGCACAATACCTCTCAGTACTAGGTTCTCGCCTTACTATACACCTTCGTTCAGCTACATGTACAGCTTTTTCGTTGATGTATACCACTGTGGAACCAGCATCATTTGTTAAGCTTCCTCTTTGGCATCCTTTAAGAGTAGACAAGTTTACCTGACCTTCTAATGGAGAACAAGGTAGCGCCAAGTGATGGGCTTGAGCTATGTCAGCGTGGTTTTGTACCGTGGCACCTCCGCGGTAGCCATCCCCAACTATTTTAACCATCGTGTATTGGAAAACCGATATGCGTTTTTACAAAGAGTAAAGAAGGATATTATTAAATAACTCGTCTAACTTTCTTTCTGTTTAACATAAAAAATTTGTCATTATCACAAATGTTAGTTTAATTTGTCTGCCATTTCATGAATATTTTTGTCAATCTAAAGTATTAAATCAATGGTCCTTTTACGTTTAAAAACCATTACCGACCGTTTTTACGGGCATTGAATTATAGTGGAAACGCGAAACAAGCCAGTTTAGGTGCAATTTTGCACTTTAATTCAAATTTTCACCTTTTTGCTAAAATAACAGAACAAAGTCACTATTACGATGTCTTGATATTTCATTTTACTTTTTAGATGTATAAAAATAATTATGTTTAATGGATATATTTGCAGTCCTTTTAAGTTTAACTCAACTAACCTGTTATGTTTAAATAAGAATTTACCGCTTCGGCAGTACTCGGCATTTTACGTAAGCACATTCTTTTAACGCCGATACTAATAGTTTGTCACTTAGTATGTTTTTAAAAGTTAATTCGCCTGATCAACGTTAATAACTATTTTTCACGAATATTACCAAGGGCATGTTTATAAAACTAATTAACTGATTCGTATCCCAAATACAACTTCATAAAACATATGAATAAAAAATTAAGTACATTGTCGTTGAAAGCATAATTATTGAACTTTACAGGTGTTATAATAGTTATGAATTCAAACAAAACCTTGTGACCGGATCGCACCTTGGGTAAGAGGGGTAGGGGTAGTGTCATCAGGGCACAGGTGATATTACTTGTTCAATGTATATTGTCAATTATTGTTCACGTCTTTTCATTAAAATAACGTAAGACTGTCTTCAACGCGATTGTTACTCTTATTCTTCACACGGTACTTGTAAATGGAATTGAATTACATGTTTCATTAACAGTTATAAGTAAAGCAAATGCATCATAATAAGGATAAATTATGGAATGCGGGTTGGGACATGCCACTTGCTAATTGCTACTTGCTAATTGCCACTTGCTTATTGCTGATTGCAGATTTGGACATGCCACTTGTTATTTGCGACTTACGTATTGCCTATTGCTAGTTGCTAATTGTCACTTGCCACTTGCTTATTTTCACTTGCCACTTGCTAATTGCTAGTTGATATTGCCACTTGCTAATTGCCCTTGCTTATACTTAATGCTCCTTGGGATATGCCCTTGATTATTGCCACTTGCTAATTGCTAGTTGGGACATGCCACTTGCTAATTGCCACTTGCCATTTGCCAATTGGGACACTTGCTAATTGCCACCTGCCATTTTCTTATTGCTACTTGGGACATGCCCTGATAATTGCCAATTGGCATTTGCTAATTGTCCTTGCTTATTGCTACATGCTTATTGCCACTTGCTACTTGCCATTTTCTCATTGCCAATTATGATTTTCTAATTGCCACTTGCTAATTCAATTGATTGCGTAAAATGTATAAGAATGTCTACTCATATTATATCACATATTTAGAACAAACACGAATTTATCTAAAGTATGAATTTGATCTAGTTAAATAAAAAAATATATTTTTAATATAAAAGATCAGATGATGGTTCATGTCGATGTTTGCTCATCTAATTTGTTCAGACTTCAGCTGCAAGATTATTTATATTAAATATATTTTCAGTATGAAATATTATTAATAATTCATAATAAACTTATAACATATATAATCTATACATACACCATTTAGATGTCTTGTTTACTTTTAAGAGTAACTCATGTTCAATGTTCATGAACATGAATCAGATCACGCGTTTTGAAATTGTATAAATTAAAAGCTTGAATGTGATTGAATATAATATATTTTTGGTATGCATGTTCCATTTTAACATCAAAAACTTAATATTTTACTTCAATAAAATAATAATAGCTAATGTTCGTTATTTCCTAGCCATGTTCGGTAGTCATACCGATAACCGATTGGCAACTAGCGATTAGTAACAAGCAAAAGGTAATAAGCAATAGCAAGTAGCAATTAACAATAAGCAAGTGGCAGTTAGCAAGTGACATGTCTCAACAAGCAAGAGCAAGGGGCAAGTAAGTATTAGCAAGTGGCATTTCCCAACTAGCAAATAGCAAATGGCAATTGGCATTAAGCAAGTGACAATTAGCAAGTGGCAATTTTCAATTAGCAAAACCGCAATAAGCAAGTGGCAATTGCAAGTCTAACCCGCAATTAGCAATAAGCAAGTGGCAATTAGCATGTGACAATTAGCAAGTGGCAATTGGCAATAAGCAAGTGGCAATTGACAAAACCACTATAAGCAAGTGGCAATTAGCAAGACGCATGTTTCAACAAGCATTTAGCAATAAGCAAGTAGCAAGTGGCAACTGACAATTGGGAAACCGCGATAAGCAAGTGGCAATTAGCAAGTAGCATGTTTCAACCAGCATTGGTCAATAAGCAAATGGCAAGTAGCTATAGCAATAAACAAGTAGCAAGAAGCAAGTGGCAATTAGCAATTACTAGTGGCATGTTTCCACCAGCATTTATCAATAAGTAAGTGGCAATCCGCAAGTAGCAATTAGCAAGTTTGGCATGTCCCAACCCGCATTCCATAATAAATAGATATTATCATTCAAATAATCTTTACACTTGAATGGGGTTAAAGTGGATCAGTTTTATGACCCTTAATCATTTTACCTATCTATTATCTGGATATTGCCTGCGGGTAAAGTAATTTCCTGTCTTTGTTTCACGGACACGCGTTTCTTGCATACGCAGTGTTGTATAATATATCGGTCTGTACCCTCTGAAGCTTTTATAAACATTTTACAGTATATAATATTTTTGATAAGAAGTATTTTTACATAAGTTAATTAAATTATATATGGCCGCGCCGCCTATATAAGGTTCCACATGTCGCATGTATGTATTTATTGTATAATTTTATCGTTTGTACCGGATAATCCATATTACCAACGCCCCAGAAGAGTTTTAAAGTTGTTTTAGTTTTCGGGGTTAGTGCTGATACAGAACGCGTCCCGTTCAAGAGACAGTCCCTCGTTATTTAACATGCCCGATGTACAGCACCAATACATCTCGGTCTTAGGTCTCATCCGTAAGATCATTAGTTTTGTTAATAGAGGTGCGGGGTCGAACTTGCGACCCTTGGATACCAGTCCAGAGCGTTAACCACTAGACCACTGAACCGCTCAAACATGTGCAGAGTGTCACATACAAGGCTAATACACACCTGTGATTTACTATACATGTTTATAATTAACTACTTTAGTGATGAAATTTAAACTAATGAAGTTATTTAATAATCATAGAGGCATAATCACATACAACATTTCCCTTTTAATGATTTTTGCCTTTTTTGAGACTTCATTAATTTTGCATGTTTTAAATTTAAAAGCCACAACTGTCATTGCATTATAGTAAAACGCGCAAAAGTGCCAGTTTTACTGAAAAAGAAAAAGCGTAGCGCATACGCTATAACAACTTTTACGATCCCGAACGGAACAGAAAAAACATTGTGATATCATTTCAATAAAAAAGGAATAATAAAACATGTTCGTTTTTTGTTTTTTGAAACGTGTATATGTATATTTTATTTTTCCAACTGTCGCGCTCGAACACTTCCGAATATCGACCCGTCTGCTCGGTTATAGTGTTTTATGGCCGGACATTACGTAACATTTATAATGACCCGTAATAAAATACTTTAAGCTGTATTTGGGTTTTGTTTTATGCTTCATATACCGATTCAAAAGAAAAAATATGTCTATAAACGAATATATTTTACTGAATTCTAGAACTATACAATGATAATTTATATAACTTTTCATCACATTATATACAAGACCCGTATGTTTTATTAATAATACTATTATCATTCACGTAATTTTAAAAGTTTGTAAAAGTTTAAAAAAACTATTTATGTTTTTTTTTTTTTTCAATCACTTGGACAGAGACATATTTTATACATGTCTAAATTGAAACAGTGGTTTTCACTATTCTTTGACCCCAGCGCCAACTGATTTCATTTGATAGGAAGGTGAAAATGTCATTTTATGAAGTAGTGTAGAAAGGGAATGTCTTGAAGATCCACTTTTGTTTGCACAATACAGATGCAGTCTAAATTCGCGTATGTTTTGTCTTCTAAAGCTTTCCGAAAGAAATGAATTTGTTTTTAAATTTTGTTTCCTCCTTTAACAGTGTAACTTTTAGTGTGAAAAAATGTATATAAACAAATCATTGATATGTGACAGACTTTTAAATTGGAAATGACCCAAACTTAGTAAAGGATGACATTTAAAAGTTGTCTACATTTAAACAAAGCATCGTGTCTTTCCCATGCCCCAATAACAATTGATTTGCCGTGCACGCTGTTCTTGAATTCCATGTCCATCATTAAATTTTTCATAAGGTATTTGTTGACATGAACTAACAAAAAACGCGTGCGAAGAGGTCAGTCGACAATTTAAGTTCTCCAATGAACACATTTTGATTCATTCAAATATGTCAAGAACAACGAGTGTAACAGCTTTTTGAGTTCCTCGATCTGTTACTATTGTCAACAATTATTATTACTAGTATCACTGGTTCGTATTTTCAACGCACTTCATTTTACATTAGATATGATCAAATTCATTAAATTTTATAAACACGTTTTTAATGATATTGTGCTTCCCACTTGAAAAAATTTTATTCATATTTTTTTTTATTGAAAATAAGGTGATATCGTTCGGTATATAATAGTCAGAAGAAAAAACACAATACCTAAATTTTACCTAAATTAGTAACATTTCAACTTTCACATCTCCCTTAGGCTATAAATAATCTAGGTTAAAAAACAACAACGATATATTGATTTTCCAGTTTGGCAGGCGCAGTTACACGTGACTGGTTTTATGGCCCCGTAAATCACACACGCTCGCAAATATCGATAAAAGATGGGTAACTCTGTAGACACCGTGATGACACATGAAATTTGACTTAATTCCCTTGATTTTTGTGATATCGGTAGTGGTCATTATAGTTCCCCATGTGAATTGCTTTTGCTCAAATGGTTTGAAAAATTACAGAGAAACATTTTCTTTGTCTTCTCCGTTTATTATGAACTGTTTATCTAGGCACGTGTTGAAAACTTAACAATTGTACTTTTAGTTTTCCGTATTTATTCGACCCTGACCATGTAAAATAATGTACCCAGGAAGCCACATTTTCTAACAATCGGGATCAAACCGTAATGGAATGTTTATGGCCACAAGATCAGACCAGTAATTAAGCCACACCACTGGAAATAAATATATTTCTTAAGTAATCCTTATCAGACTATTCTGTATATCACCACAAGTTTTTGGCTAAGTTTTATTATTTTCTAGCTAATATATTTGATAAACAGTTCTAGAGTTGTTGCACCTGGTAGAGCTGAAATTGCTAATTATACCCTCGAACACAAAGTGTAAGGGGGTTTACTGGATTCAGATTGTTCGTCCGTCCGTCTGTCTGTAGACGGAATCTTGTGGACGTTAAATCTCCAAAATCCCTGATCAGAATTTATCACAGTGATAAGTACAATGCCTAGTTGTGCATGGTCTATGTCAGTAAGTCAAAGGTCAAGGTCACTGGGGCACGATATTAATTTGTGTGTGTTCTTGATCTCCTAAACCACTTGTCACAATTTAATGATATTGGACAGTGGTGATAAGTACCATACCTAGTTGTGCATGGTTCATGTTTCGGGTCACTAGGTCAAGGTCATAGGGGCTCTACATAATATAATCTTGTGCGCATTTATACTCCAAAACCTCTGGTCAGAATTTAATTATACTTCATAAAATTGATAAGTAACAATAATTTGAGCATCAAATGTTACATAAATTTTATTTACTGTGTCAGTGGGGTGCTCGGGGGTATTTATCACCTTCAGTGATGTTTTAGTATGACTTTGTTTTCACGCTGCGCAATCATAACCATAATTTAACATAATGTGTATTGCAACAATATTTTGAGTTTGATTATGGGCCCACGCAACCTGCTGCATTTTGTCGTTGTTTGTACTATTGAAGCCATTTTTCTTATGCAATCACGATCAAACCTGGATGGAATGTGTTTCATCAATCGGACCATAAACTGGGCCAAATTTCGTGAAAGCCAGCAATACTTAACCTTGTAAGTGCTGACTTTATTTAAGAGTTCAACGTTATCATACATGTATTCATTGATGTGACATTGATTTTGGAGTTATATACATCACCACATATTAATTCAAAGAATACACATGCTGACCCACTGTTTTATAACTTACATCTTATCATTCGGTGACCACAATGCATGATGTGGCGGATTGACAGATTTTACACAAATTGATCATGTATATCAGAAATGTATGATTTAGAGGAATTACAAAAAGCTGTTTTTTCTCTCAATTTGTTTAATTACATAATGTTCCTTTGTATAGAAAATATAATGATTGTACTGTAAACTGTAAATAACCGCGGAAACTAATTAGTTGAGTTTTGTAAAGTCAATAATATGTTCGTATGGAAGAAACGAATGGGGTCAAATGCTTACATTCCACAGTCAACTTGTTAAAATAGAAGTACTGTTGATATCACTTATCAGCGTCAGTTGTCCTCTGAATTAAAGAAATTTTCTATTCATTTTCAGATGAACATGGTCCGTTGACCGCATTAAAGAAATATAACCTGCTTGTAACACACAAAATATCGGCTCGTAAATTTTCATATCTACCAGTCTCTATGCGTATTTGTGCAACACCGCACCGAAATTTACAAAGGCAGACATATGTTTTCTCGGCAAAATAATTTTACAATATTCCTCAACAATAAATTCTGATTTAAATGTACAATATGTCCTCAATTTTATGTTGCCTTTGTCCCTATCACTAGTATTTCTATTGATACCGCTAAACCAATCTTGAACATTTTTTTCCATATTTACATTTCTCAATTTTACTAACAACTTATAACTTAGACATAAAACTCTGTATATCATATGCAATATTACACTCTTGAAATTTCACATAGTAAAACCAATTCTTACACCCAAGTTTAGAACTAGCCTAGACTGCAATCCGTCTATTTACTCTAGTCATTGCGGTGTTACACAGACGGCCGACAAAACCTGCGACAGTTTTCCACTGACGAACCACAGTAGGAGTCCAGGCCCCCCCCGCAAGAGCCAAATTAGGAGTATTCCTCCCTAATCCCAAAAAGAACCGCATGGCTCTATTGTGAACAACATCAATGCAGGAAAATGACCTGTACCCCCAAATGGCTGAACCATAACTGATAACCGGCCACACTATAGCATCGTAGAGCCTTGTGAACACGTCATATGGAACACCAACCATCAATTGATATGTAGGAGCTGTTTCTATTTGTCTTTCATAAACTTTATATGCACTGTGTTTAATAGGGTTATTAGTATAGTAACGTGATCTAGCATGCCGGATTTGCTCGAGTCGTGCGTCGGATCACACAAGTGGGTAACACGAGTATGATCCGACCATGACGAGAGCCAATCCGGCTTATGGATCACGTTACTATCCTAATGACCCTTTTATTATATACACTTTGACACTTGTTTGCGCGAATAGACTAAATTTAAATGACATTTTAAGCTTTAAATTGAAGAAAAACTCTTTTTAGCGCGAAATATACATAGAGTTCGACGTCATTTTATTGATGTCATCGTATAAACAAGTAGTAAAGACCCAGTCAAAAGCGCCGTTATTAACGTCATGTGTATTTTAGGGCCAATTGAATGCACTCTTACAAATAATGCCGCACTGTACGTATTGCACAAAATACAAAAAATACAAAGTTTATTTTCTGTCGGCATGTTACATATATTTAGCTTTTGACCAAGTTAATAACAACAATAAATAACAATTCATGCAATTTCACATATTTTCACAAATTATCACATATTTATAATAATGAAAATCTTAATAAATAACTTATATTTTATCACATTATTATTATATTACATTACATTATCACATTGTATCATTTTATTGTTAAGCTAAATTATTAATTTTAAATGATTATTTGAATTACTAAGTTAAAAGATCGTACACATCATGCATTATGATAAACTAAGGCGAAAAAGTACATTTTAAAATAAGTATCAAAAAATTTAAAAGTTGTTTGAAATGTAAGAATTTAAGAATTGTGTAAAAGTTGCTGATCTTGACTAGAAGTTTAAAAGCTGCCAAAGTAATTTATACAAGAGGGCCATGATGGCCCTTTATCGCTCACCCGAGTACAACTGCTTTTAACAAAGTTGCTAGAAATCATCGAAACAACCTTTCTGACAAATTTCAAGGATATTTGGGCTGAAAATGTTACCTCTAGAGTGTTAACAAGGTTTTTCCATATTTGGGCTCTGTGACCTAGTTTTTGACCAAAGATGACCCATATTCGAACTTGAGCTAGAAATCATAGAAACAACCTTTCTGACAAATTTCAAGGATATTTGGGCTGAAAATGTTACCTCTAGAGTATTAACAAGGCTTTTCCATATTTGGGCTCTGTGACCTAGTTTTTGACCCCAGATGACCCATATTGAAACTTGAGCTAGAAATCATCGAAACAACCTTTCTGACCAATTTCCAGGATATTTGGGCTGAAAATGTAACCTCTAGAGTGTTAACAAGGTTTTTCCACATTTGGGCTCTGTGACCTAGTTTTTGACCCCAGATGATCCATATTCGAACTTGGGCTAGAAATCATCAAAACAACCTTTCCGACAAATTTCCAGGATATTTGGGCTGAAAATGTTACCTCTAGAGTGTTAACAAGGCTTTTCCATATTTGGGCTCTGTGACCTAGTTTTTGACCCCAGATGACCCATATTCGAACTTGAGCTAGAAATCATAGAAACAACCTTTCTGACAAATTTCAAGGATATCTGGGCTGAAAATGTAACATCTAGAGTGTTAACAAGGTTTTTCCATATTTGGGCTCTGTGACCTAGTTTTTGACCCCAGATGACCCATATTCAAACTTGGGCTAGAAATCATCGAAACAACCTTTCTGACATATTTCCAGGATATTTGGGCTGAAAATGTTACCTCTAGAGTGTTAACAAGGTTTTTCCATGTGTGACCTAGTTTTTGACCCCAGATGACCCATATTCGAACTTGAGCTAGAAATCATAGAAACAACCATTCTGACAAATTTCCAGGATGTTTGGGCTGAAAATGTTACCTCTAGAGTGTTTACAAGGTTTTTCCATATTTGGGCTGTGTGACCTAGTTTTTGACCCCTGGTGACCCATATTAAAACTTGAGCTAGAAATCAACTAAACAACCTTTCTGACAAATTGCCAGGATATTTGGACTGAAACAGTAGAGCCTTAACAAGATTTTTCTATTTTTGGGTCATGTGACCTAGTTTTTCATCCGAGATGACCCATATTCGAACTCGTCCGAGTAATTACTGGGACAAACATCCTGACCAAGTTTCGTGACAATTGAGGCAAAAATGTGACCACTAGAGTGTTAACGAACTAAGTGTGGACGGACGACGGACGACGGACGACGGACATTCATCGATCCTAATAGCTCACCCTGAGCCAGCTCAGGTGAGCTAAAAACACTGAAAAGCAAAAGAAACACAAAAGTGCAACCGATAAGAAATTTCTTAAAATATGTATCACTCCAAATCAGATTTGGAAGGAACTGATCAGCAACTTTCACACACATACATAGTAGTTAAATACAGGAACCATACCGGTAGAGGGGAAGCTGCCATAAAGGCAAATAATAAACAAAAGAAAACTTAAGCGCAACGCAAGTATATAAATTACTGGAAAAATACTGCTATTTAAACAAACTAAAAGTAACATAAAATTCTGCAAAAAGCGTTTAGAAAAACAGCAAAAAAGCAAACAACATGAAATGAAACAGAAATGGATTAAGTGTCCCCGCAGGAACTACATGCACAGCCCCCTCCGTCCCAGGATGCTACAAGACTCCGAAACTGATTGAATTTATTTTCATCCCGAAAATGTTGGGGCATGGGGGTCCAGAGTCTTGCAGCCCCTGAGCGGAAGGAGTTGAGTCTATAGCTAGATGTTCTTATCTGCGGTACTACAGCTGTATTTGTGTATCTTAAAGAATAAGATTTTGTTTAATTTGAATCAAATCATGGAGATAAACTGGACATTGTTTATTTATAATTATGAAAGTTTCTAAAGCCATTGTTCTGATTCTCCTTATTTTAAGCGATGGTAATTTGGATTTTGAGGGTAAAGTATTATAGTCTGAAGTATAATTATTATAAATAAAGCACAGTGCTCTTTCCTGTATTTTTTATTTTCTTAGTATTTACTTCACCACAAAAATGCCATGTTAGTGGACAAAATATAAAGTTAGATAAAATGAAAGAATAACAAATGTTTAGTTTTCCAAGTTTACATACATGTATATGGTGACCTAATCTTTTTAGAACATTTAACTGTCTAGAGGCTTTTTTACATAAATTTATATATGAGAGTTAAAGTTAAAATCAATAGTTACTCCTAGAAGTTTTTTTCTTCATCATCACAGTTAATTTCAATATTGTCTAATTTAAAACATATGTTTTCTTTATGTGTTTTTAACCTACTAGTATTGAGAGTCCTTGAAATTTTTCTGGATTGGGCTTCATTTTGTTTATTTCGAACCAGTGATTGAGGTTTAAACTGTCTTTCTGTAAGTAACATTAACTTCATTTAGATCATAGCCTGAACATGAAACAGTGTTATCATCTGCAAAGTTGAAAAGGTCATAGTTGTTTACGAAATGGAATATATCATTAATAAAAATGTTGAACAGAACTGGACCAAGAATAGAGCCTTGGGATACACCTTTGAAAATATCTTTGAAACTACTTTTAAAGGTTCCAATTTTAACACATTGCTTTCTGTCTGTAAGGTAACTAAGAAGAAGATTTATGGCGTTTTCAGATATTCCATAAGTTATAAGTTCTAAAAGAAGCAGATCATGCGGAAGGCAAGCAAAACCTTTAGAAAGATCCATTAATATAGCTGCGACGTGTTTGTTGTCATCAAGAGCTTGTTTCCACTCTTCAATTACTTTTAGAAGGGTTGTTTGTCACCCATAGCCTGATCTGAATGCTGACAAATATATATTAAAATGTTGGTTGAAAAATTCTACTAATTGTGCATTTATAGCCCTTTCAAAGATTTTAGAAATAATAGGAAGGATGCTTACTGGCCTGCAATTGCTTTTGTCTAGAGTACTACTTTTTTGTGTAATGGTGTAACTTCTGCCTTTTTAAAAATTATTTGGAAACACTGATTCAGAAAAAGATTTATTTACTAAAACTGTCAACGGTTCCACTATCGAAGGTTTTGCCAATTTTACTAGCTTAAATGAGATGCCGTCATTGCCCGTAGCTTTTTTGATGCAGAGACTATCAATTTGTTTACTAATACATTTCTTACTTACTTCATTAAAATTTAAGTCGTTTGTATTTGTTTTGTTCTGAACTATGCTAGATGTACTAGGATGCGAATTATCTACTGGAACTGAGTCATTACCTATGTCTTTAGTTACATTTACGAAAAAATCATTAAACACTTCACAGACTTCTTTTTGGTTGTTAATCAAATTGTCATTTTCACACACGATGGTATCTTTTTGATTTTTATTACCTGTATTAGTTAAAGATGGCTTGACAGTTGGCCAACAATCTTTAGATTTACACCCGCCTACACATCTATCGAGAAAATACTTATTCATGGATTTCCTTCTAATGCTTGTTACTAGGTTTCTCTGTTTTCTGTTGTTTTCCCAATTTTTTTAACTTTTGTATTTATTGTATTTATTTAATAACATCCTTTTTTATATATGGCTTGTTTTAAAACTTGATTCATAAAAGGTCTTCCTAATAGGAGCATGTTTATTTGCAACATCTAAGAATATACTACTGAATTTTTCATAGACATAATTTAAATCTCCTTCTTCTGTGTTTAGACTTTGAAGCTGTTCACTTAAATCACTATTAAAAGTTTCACTATCAAAATTTTTAAAACTTCTGTAGTTACAATATTTCTGTTTTATACCCTAATTTTCAAGTTTAAGCTGACATCCAACGATATTGTGTACATCACGTATATACAATACGGATTTTTTTTCTGTCAGGTCGTATTTGATGGTTGAATAATGGCTGTATTTTTGACAGAATATTTATAGGTATATAATAAAAAGTTATATTACCCTTCAGCGTAGTCATATTTAATTTTCGTCAAAAATGAACTTTAAAACACAGTAGATGCGATGAAAACATGTTAGACATGAGTAATACGGAGCTATTTCCCAATATAAAACCAGAGAAATGGCTTTATCAACATTGGGCTTATTAGGGTCGTTACCATATCCAATATGACAAGGCTACACTTCTATAAAGTAATTCACGCAAGATGGATTCGCTTAACTTACAATTTCCTCAAAAACTGAGCGGGAATTTATTTATATAAAATAAACTATTTGAGCAAAAGTACAATAGCAGAAAGTATAAAACAAATACAAAATAATTGATACGAAAATCTGATTAAATTCGGTCAACTATTTGGAGCGATCGTTTCCAGAAGTTCCTTTATGAGCCCGACATCGTATTGATCCTTTTTAGGTTCATTGTGCTTAATTTTATACTTTATCAGTTATGTTAGATGTGCTTATGGTCCACCATACTTTTTCAAGGTATATATATGGTACGACCTTTAGAGAGACAGATACATATAAAAGGAAATCCGGGTACCAGACCCTAGCTCTTTTACGAATAGACCCCTTGGTTCTTGTTTACATGCCCGGTGTAAAGCACCGATACACGTGAGACTACCTCTGGGTTTCTAACCAGTTCATCTCTAGATGGGTGGGAAACACTGAAAAGCGTTTCTGAAATTTCCAGTGCCCCGGCCGGGATTCGAACTTTATCAGTTGTTGCAGTGATACAAATTTAATTCCATAGCAATAACCGTAATTTTTGGGATCATAAAATAAATCCCATTGATCTTTAGGCCCTGCTTCACTGAAAATGTCTTCTCCCCAGGCACGTTCTTTAGAGATAGAATTGAATTTAAAAGCATAAGCCTGTATAGTCAATCCATTGCGATTTCCTAGAATTGATTTATCAACGTCCTGTAGGAACAAAATGTCAACATCTGTTCGTTGACGCAAACCAAAGAAACCAAGTACTGCTCCTGAATCGATCATGATGTCATCTCTACCTAAATATAGTGTAGGTAGTGTTTCAATTGGTGGAGTAGATGAACGGCTGGCAATCTCAGTTGCAATATGTTTACAGTCTGATGGATCCGTGGCGTGATTCATAAACTGTACAGAATTCGGGTTAAGAATCATTTCCGCTAGAATAAGGTTCTCTTCAGACGTGTCCGGAATATGGACGGGTGATGTGAATACTTTATCATTGTAATGTTTTCTTATTTCATCTTTACACTGTATTAAATCATTTTGATCTTTTCCATAAACAAACAAAAACAATACATTAATTGTCAAGAATTCGAATTTTGAAAGCATGTGTTGAATTTTTGTTTCCAACCAGGACTGTTGCCCATACATATGTGTGATTAACTGACGTGCACCTTTTTCTGTAACTTCAACTGTTGTTTCGTATAAGATACCATTATCTTTTGAGCACATTTCCTTGACAATTTTACGCATTGTCTCATCTTTATCAGGATTGTTTGAAAATACAGATACAATTGAAACTTGTGTTGTCAAGTTAGGCAGCTGCATTTGAATTTTCATCCATTCAAGCATAACTAATTTTAAAATGCTGCCTGGCAACCCAATACTCTTGAAATAATTATGTCCCCAATAAGAATGTCGTGTGTAATTTTGGTGATCAAAGGCTGCATATTTCGACAATACTATTGACGTAGCTAACCTATGTGCACCATTTAAAAGGAATCCAGTTTTATCTACGGGTATTCTTGACATACTAGAATTAAATCCGAATGTTTTGATATTATCTATTGTATTGTGGAAAGTTGAAATGAAATCTAAACTGCTTCTTTTTTCTTTGCATGGTATTTTTGCATCGAACCATACTTTATCTAAATTATTACAGTACTCATTGAATTTATTCCATACTTTTATGTGTTCTTTATAGGCATCTTCAATTACTTTTGGAACTCGATTTCTAAAAGCATAA
The DNA here is from genome assembly GCA_022818135.1 of Saxidomus purpurata. Taxonomy (NCBI): domain Eukaryota; kingdom Metazoa; phylum Mollusca; class Bivalvia; order Venerida; family Veneridae; genus Saxidomus; species Saxidomus purpurata. The sequence goes on from JAFMSR010000011.1 coordinate 35,083,642, forward strand.
AAATATGCATATACCATTTTGACAATTAAATCAAATCTATCCGAGTGCAGGTAAGTAAAGGGTTTCTCAGTCTGAATATGTGTGGCATGTATTTCCATATTTGATGTCAGTGGTTTAACCGACATTTTGTTAAAACAGTACTTTTTTCTTTTCTTGAAATGTAATTCTAAAAGCAAAGTCGGTGTGGCTTTGCAGTCGGCTTTTGCCATTAAACTAAAATTCAAAGGTTTCTCTGATGTTATGTTGGCGGAATCTGTAATTGCCATTTCATCATAACTATTTTCAAATATATATTCAAAACAACTGCTCGAATCACTTACTGCGTATTGTGCAACAGATCGCGAAACAAGGTGGTTCATCCCACACAGGTATTGGCCTCTGAAAGATGATTCCTTTTCATTTTGTGATCCCTTGTTCTTAGGAAATTTACGTTTTATCGATGATAAAATGACAAAGTTTTCGAATTCATTGAAGGTTGTTTTAAGAAAATATTCAGAATAGTCCACATTAATTGTAACTGTATCATCTACATGTAAAAACCATTCAGCTTGACTATTTCGTAACGCCCATCTGTAACTTTCTGTCACTTTCTGTTGCAATTCCGATATGTCATCTCCAGTAGGAACAAGGATTACACCTGGTTCATCATTAAGTTTTCTTGTTATGAAGTCTTCTTTGTCGAGATAGGTTTTTAAACGTTCCTTCGTCAGAGAGTAATTATTCGGTCTGCACGTGTTAAGAACGCGGTTTTCTGGTGGATAAGGACAATACTCGCTAACGACGTAAAATACATTGCTATGTCCCAATGCCCATGTCTTTCGTATCGTTTCGCGACGATCGCCTGCGTTTCGTTCACTCAGTACAAAAACCGCTAAATGGTTTGTATAAGTATGCATATGCCTATCGCCAACAGTGACATTAGTAAACCACAATGTAATAATGATAACTAGCGAGCCTATAACAATTAAAGAAATGAATCTTCCCAGCTTAGATTTCAACATCATCTGTTGTAACAGTCTGTGCAATTTTGATTTCAACACCATTATGATTAAGTTTTATTCAAGGTAAGTTTTTTCAAGACGTTTCTTTATGCATAAAGATAGATATGCTATTTTTTAAAATCATTTCGTGTCACCGGGCACAACGATCATTTTTCTTCGGAAGCCTGTTGAAAGATGTTTTCCTGAAAAATACAGAAAATATAAGCACAATCTTATAATACTTATCTGTTTTGTTTCAAGCAATGCTTGAAAAGACATCTGACACTAGCATTATAATAGTATATTCTTTATTTTATGTTTTTCTGTGATTTATCGAAATATAACAGTGGACTCAGTGAAAATTATCAAAATTTTCTACCCGGATAAACGTCAAAATGTACATCGAGCGTATTGAATGCCGGAAACCATACAACGATGACGTCGTTAAAATGACGTCTTGTTTGCCATGCTTTCTGATGATGTTACCCGCGATTTTCGACATTTTATTTAAACAAACTGAACAAAAATAGAGTTTGAAACATGAAATAAACAGAAAAATTGTTGGTAACGATGTAATATCACAATAGTTTCACTCGTTAACACGAAAAGTAGTTATTTTCACTCGTGGCTGCGCCATACATATATATATATTATATCAATGGTGTACATGTATTCAGAATTGCATGCATTCATGTTTCATTACAAAAGCATTAAGTTAACTTTGGCAAAGAAGGAATAATGATGTCATATTATTTATTTTACTTGAGTGTTTTCATACTTTCGGTCTTTGTTTATGCATTAAATACGAACTGACACAAATGAAATTCCTTTATTCATAGTCCTGAAATAAAAAAGAACCATTTTTTTCACACTAGTGACGCCAATTAGTCCTCAAAAAGTTCTTGCATGTCTATGGCATCGCTTTTGATTAGGTCGTTACAACTCATGCATGCTAGCTGTGACGTCATAAAATCAAGTCGCATACAGTCAAACCTGTGTTAAAAACCACCTCCGAATAAAGCCCAACCCACAAATAAAGACAAAAGGAAAATCCCAATGCACTAGTCCTCAATAATAGAAACACCTGTTAATAAAGACTACCTGTTAACAAAGACCAACGTTGCAGTTTCCCAACAGTGGTTTAGAAATGTTTTCTTCCATTACATGCATGAAATACATTCAAAGTAAAGTATAAGAGCCATTATCATAGAAATGAGATCCAAAAGGCACATGTTTGTGTTCCGTTCGAGCATTTCGAGCAAATTCGGCTTCTGGTTCACATTACTATATCGAAACCTTACTTTATTGCATTAAAAGAAAACAAAAGGAGTTGCTTCCATAGATTAAAGACAAGTATATGTGGTTTTCAAGAAATTGAAAACAATATATTTCGATCTATCACTGAAACCATTTTCTTCTGAATGAGAAATAATGATGTATATTTCATAAATTGCGATAGACGTCGTCTAGTTCTGTTAATGCCATTCTTTGCTCAGTTAACATTTTTTTCATGTCGAAGAAAGAGTTACAATAAATAAAGAAATCAGGATATAATGTATCATTATTTTACAGTTCCAAGCTGAAAAGCATTTAATTCAAAAGTCAAGCATATAAAATCAATGATGAATTATCGTAAACGATTTAGACCTACGCAGATTCTCAGTTCAAAGCGACAGTCGTGTCCCTCAAACATCCTTAAAACGTTGACTCCTTTTGAGGTCAAGGGCTCAAAATTAACTAGGCCATCTGTTACCCAGTCCCCAGATAACTACATAGATTTCGAACGGTCCTGTGTTCGTCTGTATACGTGACTGCACGAGAACCGAATACTTTATCCATGTGTTTATAATACAGTGGGCCAACGACTTTGTTTATGTTGGTACACCTACCTTACTCAGGAAAGGGGTATGTCTGTGTTTGTAAATTGCAATATAAAGTATATGGTGCAAACAGTGTCAAAACTGTCGCATATTCTCCATCTTGGACTCATGTGTAATCAAGCAATCCAAACGCGTCGTATCCGCCTAGTACTCAGCCCAGACAGACGACTGCTGGGTTTAGGAATGTCCTTCTGCGCAATCATGGACGTAGTTTAAGGAATGCAGTTACCTGATACCATATGTGTATGTAAATTACGTTTCTGGTGTGTATTTGTGTTTTGGTGCAAACGGAGCTGTAACGGGTCGTGAAGAAGTAATTATATGTTGCCCCGGCAAGGATTCCGGAAGTCGAACCCGGTTCAAACCCTTGCTGCGTCACTAAATACCAATAATGGAGTGTTCGACATTCGACAGGAATGGAGGGGAGGGCAATCACATTGGGATATCCATCTATGTAGGCCTTCATAATCATGTCAAATTACGGATTTGTACAGTTGTTTTACTCTGGAAAAAGTGAACGGCAGTAAATTATGCTCCAAACTTGATCTCAGAGAACTTCCAAATTGCGTTGGATGAAGAGGCAAGAAAATTAACAAACTTCGTAACAAATGACCATGTATACCATAACCAATCATTGTTTAGAATAACATGCGCCCCAGTATTGTTTCAACGCACCATATAATAAGTTCTACTGTAACTTGTATTAAAGGACATTAAACTAGCATTTGCACATATGTATTTTCGCGACAAATCCGTTATTACGGATCAAGTACATGTAAAAATCATAGGTCACCGGCCTTGGTTCTGCCATTGACCACACCATTTTGTTACAATTTATAATTTTCAAAAGCAGATAGTTCAAGATCAAGACCGGAAATCTATGATTACCATTTCAGATTTCAAATTGAAGAAATTCTTTGAATGGATAAGTTTGCCTTTTTTCATATAAGAAACTGTATTCTTGCATACCAGATGGGGATATCTGCAGTTTTTACCAGTGCTGGAAAATCTCATTTTCAACCCCCTCGTGTAAGGACTCGGCTTAGGGGGGGGGGTTTTTAAAAAATGTGGGGTCACATTATAAAAAATGTGACGTCACTTTCCAATACTAACATAAAGAAGTTGTTTTTACAAATGCATCATTTCGGTAATTTGTTTTAAAATCTATTTCAAAGTGCAAGACGGTATGCAAGAAAAAGTCTCATTTTCATGAGATACTTGGAGCGATCTCGTCTCCCGTCAACGTTCGCGGGAACTCGGCAGAGCCTCGTTCCCGCCAAAACAGTTACCCTCAGTGACGGATATTTCGATCTGAACCTCGTGCTCATATAAGAAACCAATAGCAAACGTATTTCGATGTGAACTATTTACAGTAGAAGAAAATTTAACAAAACAATTTTAGGTGTTTCCTATCTGTGCGTGTGTGTGAGACGTTAGGGGTCACTACTTTCAAGCATTGTGATAAGACGATCGTTCAAGTACTTTAGGTAAGCAGGCAAAATTATCTAAATGAAACTGTTCTATTTTTTTTGTACGTGCATTTTCAACTATTTAAAGACAATAAAAGCCTCCTTCATGAGTGACCTCCCCTAAACCGCAGCAGGTCAAATCCCTTAATTGTTTTATGAACTCTTCTCAGATAAGACACGTTTTTTTATTTTTCGTCAGTGATATCTTAGAGAGTATTGATACAAATATAGAGGGATTATTTTTAGTAGATTATGTAAAAATATTTTTGTTACTTATCGCAGACGATGCTGTATTATTTGCTTAAACACCAGATGCTCTGCAGTCCATGCCAAACGACCTTGAGGAATATTGTCATACATGGGGGATTAAAATTTACACAAATTAAACAAAAATTATGATATTTGAACGGGGACGAGCCACTCGTTATAATTTCGTGCTCTACAATGAAATTCTCGATGTAGTTTCATCTTTCATATACTTTGGTATTCACTTTTTCGATAATGTGGTACCGAACACAAAAGAGTATTGCGCAACACGCATTATTTGCTCTTCATAATTTATTCGTTGTTTTCAATCAGCTTTGGCTCGCGGATATAGATAAATGTCGTCTGCTCGATAGCTGGTTCCATACTTAATTATAATGCCGCGGTATGGGGTTATCACGATTCCAAAAGCATTGAAAATGTTCACTGTAAATTATTACAAAAAACTACTTCATGTAAAAAGATCAACTCACTTAGATGGTCTTTACAGAGAAACTGGGAGATACCCAATGAATTTTGTTTAGACAATTAATAATGATACGATACTGGATTCATCTTCAAACGTGACAACCCATTGCTAAAAACATATATCGGTTACTTTTTAATGACGCAGAGGAAATATTACGTACAATGGAACTAACTGGGCATAGGAAATCAAAACAATTCTAAATACTATTGGTATGCCAAATATTTGGTATGAACAGAGTACAACCTCAATAAGTTTTATGTTTATTAAACAGCGTATATTAGCCGTATAATTATAAGAAATCTTGGTATGCAAAAATAAATAATTCCGGAAGACTGTACTCATATAGCTTATTCAAACATGAAGACGAGTTTCATTTTTTACTAGTTTGTCCCAAGAAACCAATATTTTAAAACCATATTTTTGCAGATGGCCAACTATCAACAAATTCATATCACTTAGAGATCAAAGTCCGAGAAAGTAAAAGTCAATATAGCAAAATTCACATATCATGCCTTTAGATTAAGAACCAATACATAATACATAATATGACATGAGTAACAATTTGAACTTTCTAATGTTTATTCTAACATGACTCACGATTTTGTCTCTATATACAAAGAGTAGAAAAATGATGTTATATTTATGAAATAATATCCGTTTAATAAACAATGCTTTGGAGTACTGATACGCAGAAATTAGCCACGAAGGCCGAAGGCCTGAGTGGTTTATAACTGCGTATCAGTACGACAAATTATTGTTTATTAGACGATATCAACGCTGAAAAGGGTGTTATTTCTATTCTATCATGACCAGATATTACAAAAGGTGAATAAATGCACAGCTTTATTTTCTACGCGAACGCTCATTTAACGTCATGCGGCGCAATATGACGTCATGTTGACAGCATATCGGTTCCTGCGTTGTTTATGGTTTAATATAACATAATTTTTCTACTCTTTGTGTATAGAGACAATCATTGTTTATTAAACGACTAACACCGCTGGAACGGATGTTATTTAATAAATTTAGGATTTAAGTTAAATTTCATAAATTTATTTAAGTATTTCCTTGAGTATTACACTGGTAATATCAGAAGCCAGACAATATACATGGCAGTTTGACAAAAAAGTTCTTCTATGATTTAATGTTTTCACTATTCTTTCTATTGTTTGTACATTTATTTATATGGCTATGAATATGTTTATATTTAATGCCGAATAAACTTTGTGTCATGTCATATGTTTTGTTATGTTATGTTATGTTATTTATGTTATGTTATGTTATGTTATGTTATGTTATGTTATGTTATGTTATGTTATGTTATGTTATGTTATGTTATGTTATGTTATGACCTTTTGTCCAATAAACAGATCATAAATGTTATTGACATGTAGTGATCATTGATTAATTGCTTATTTTCTGTTGTTTGTTTTTTTAAAGAAATTAGTTTTTATTCAGCAATATATATTATTTTAACACTTATAGTCTCATATATGAATAAGAAAACGAAAGTTGTTTTCAAGCTTGTAATAGCACACACGTACACAAAAACACAGGTCTGCAAGTGATATATAATCAGTGAAGTTTTTCCTGTGCGGCACTGGTGTCTCGGTGAAGGATATATTGACATTTCAGTATATGACGTTTACGCTAGTATGTGATTGTGTGTGTGTGTGTGTGTGTGTTGGTGGTGTGCACTTCTGGGTGCTATGGGGCTCGTTTTGGGGAGGCTGCGTTTTTGGTATGTGGCATTCCCTGTTTGATATTATTTTTGTTTTCAAAAGATATTTAGTACATATTTTATACTGTCGTTCTGGAACTATGAGTACTTTCTGGTATGAAGAGCTATTGTAAGAATTAGATATGAAATAATGGTACATGTAATAAGTATAATAATACTCAGCAGTATGTTTGTAAGCACATTAAGAATTATATATCTACTCAGTTTGAAAGAGAAAGAGCATACCTTTATGGTATTACATCGGTAACGTACTTACTACCTTGCATGTTAAATATGCATACATTCTACTGAAAGGCATAAGCAAAATATTAATGTTCTTCATTCTTTTTCCTTTACTCCAAACAGGAATTTCTTAACTCTTTTTGATATTGTACACCATCAATTATCAGGTTTCACCTACTGTATTAGTAGCCATGTTAATTGCTACCTTAATTTGTTGTTATACTTTCTGTTTCGTGTCAGTGTAAAGAAATGTCATTATTGTAACCCATTTCATTCTTTGAAATGATTGTTTAAACAGCGAATATCAATCAAATCACTAATGGTTCAGTAAAGGAGATTTGGTCTGACGGAAATACTTTTTATAGTATTTGTTTACATAAATCTTTTATGAATAATAAATACATAAAACCTAAAATTGTTTAACAGGCCTTCTTACTATCCTCGTCTTACTTAAAGAAATCCTTTGTTTGAAGGTTAAAATTCTGCTGACAAGCGCACGAAAGATTACACGGCTTTCCAAAATAAGTATATTATATTGATTTTTATTAATCAATTTAAATTCAAGTCAAGTCAAAAATTTAATTTCTCGCTGATACACAATATTTTGGCGGTTTGATAACAAATGAAAGTATGATGTTCAGTATTTACAACTTGGCAAATAGAAGTATTTATACAGTAGGCCTACAAATTAAGAAACACTAACACATAATTTTTTTTTTTTTTTAGTATCTAATTGTTTTCGAAATGAATAATCACAAATTTAAAGTGACATTATGCACATTTTTTTCAAGAACAAATCCAGCTGAAATAGGTGTGTTAATAGGGTAGAGGAAATAATAGCTTTTAACCCAAAACACCAAACTCTTCCTGCTACCAGAACGAAATAATAATTTTCCAAATATTACTTTTCCTATTTTGACTGGGAGAGTCAATTTAAGAAAAAAACAACTGCATACAGGAGTTGCTTCCCTTCCACTACCGAAATCTTTTGTACCAACAACTACAACAACACAAGGGAGATCACTGCGAAGGAAGGAACTGTTATTTTATTTGTCCATTTTTTTCATTTCTAAAGCACCAACCTCAAATACTAGTGTGGCATTATCATTAGTCTTGCACAGCAACCGAAAATTGCTTTTATAAAACGGTCACCAAAATACACTATTTGCAGTAAGATGAGCATAATGTCACTTTAATGTTGAAAAACCTAGAGATATGATTGTGAAGTTTACATCATATCGCTGACGGCAAAAGCTTTATCTCAGGCGGTTATCTCTGAAAGATCACGGTTATGCCAATACATATGTCAACGAAGATCTCACCAGAAGACGCAGTCACCTCTTATTTAAAGCCCGTGAACTGGTGAAATCCACGCATCTTCTTGGTACTTGGTCTTCGGGCGGTATTTATCCTTCTCAAAGACAACAAATCCAAGCTTCCCGCTTAACTGATGTGGACTATCTTGATCAGTTTCTTCTTGAAGATCCTGGGCCTGAGGATAGTGCACCATCGGATAAGAATTAGTATTCTCTCTTAATGCTAACTGTACGACACAGACTGATATCAGTCAATCTGTTAAGCTGAACATTTGTTTGAAAACACTTATAATTATTTATTTATTTTAACAGAGTTACTGTGTCTCTTGGACTTGTATACGAGACTTGAGCATTGCCCGTTGAATACGGTTTATCTAGAATCACAGAAAAAAAACAACAACTCTTATTAAAGCTATTTTCATGTTTTTTGATTACCATACCCTAACTTCATAATTTGCTTATGAATTTAAGCTATTCTCATTGTTTTTCAATATCTTAGTACCATGTAAGGTGCTTCCTAAGTTATGAGTGTTTATTCATCATCATGACATAACCCTTTTTATTAGCCTCATTATGATTTGCATCATAGTTTCACTTTTTGTTCCTTTTTTGATTTTCTTAAAATCTTTGGCATTTTGCTTTTATGTCTTGCCCAAGGTATTATTGTTACCCCATCTTTGTATTCTCCTTTTACGCACATCCCTCTATTTTGTTTCTAAGTGAGCTCTTACTAGATCTAGCTAATGGGTAACGATACAATTGCATATCGAGCGGCTGTGGGTTTATTCTATGCCAAAACACACACTTGTCGCGTAAAATGTAAATTCTGTCGTTATTTTCATTACAATATGGCAAGTTTTTTTATATATAATTTTGCAAAACTTATGTACAGTTTTACAAAGTGTGCTATGCTCACTGCTAGATCTAGTTGTCTTAACTGTATGTTTTATACTTATGCATGTATCTTACTAATCTTAGCCGGTGATATCGAAACAAATCCTGACAAATACTTGTACTGAGTACTTTTCATTTTTTCACCTAAACATTCGGTCAATACGCAACAAACTTGATTGTGTAAAAGATCATTGTTTAGACTTTGATATCATTTGTTTCACGGAAACACATCTCACCGATACTTTCGAAATTAATCATCTTATTTTAGAAGGTTATGAATATTAAATGCATCGCAAAGATTTTACGGCCCCTTCTAGTGGCATGTTGATGTACGTGTCAAATTCTTTAGTTTCACGTATAATTTTTGAATTAGAATGCAACTCTATCCAAGCGATATGGGTCGAAATTAACACAGGAAAAATGAAGATCCTGACATGTTGTATGTACAGACCGCCTAATACCCATGTATCCTTCTGGGAACATTTTGAAAATGTAATAGACCGGACGTTAGATTTTAACCCCAATATTGTACTCCTTGGTGACATTAATGACAATCAGTTGCAAAATACTACATATTTAAAACAGTGTCTGCTTTTATACAATTTAGAAAACATTATTAAAACTCTTACTAGAATAACAGAAACTTCTTCGACATTGATCGACCCAATTATTGTTTCTGATTCATTATCAACCTTACACAGTGAAACTATTTCAATTCCTTCCAACGAAGTGATCATCGTGCCACCAGCGCGAATTTAAAAAATACCCATTTCCCAAGTTAAGTCAACTCTTAGACATGTTTGGCTTTATAAGCAAACTAAACGAACTTATAAAACACGAAGATTGGAGTTTTATCTCTAGATCTAATATTGACTATGTAACTGTTTCTTTTACCAAAAACCTCGTAGATTTAATGAAACGGTTCATACCGTATAAACAAGTTACCATAAGACCATATGATAAACCGTGGTACGATTCAGTAAGCGCGATCGTCAGAGATCAATCGCAATAAAGTCGAATTCTTTACATCAATGGAATAAATATAAGAATCTTAGAAATCGGGTAAATAATATGAAAAAGCATGCAAAAGAACAATTTTATGGTAATCTCGAAGAGCATATTCAAGATTCGCACATTAGCAACCAAAAGAATTACTGGAAATTATTAAAGCAACTTATCAAATCTAAATCATTTTCTGATGTTATACCTCCGTTAAGAACAGTAAGCCATGACGGCGAGGAAACTTACCATATTTCTGATGTAGAAAAGGCTAACTGCTTAAATGCATACTTTGCTTCTATATCAAAAAAAGATGAAACTATATCCAAACCGCTTACTATACTCTTTAATAAATCTTTACAAGAATGTACGTTTCCAAAGTGTTGGAAATCGACACGTGTAATGCCACTCTTTAAGAAAGGTGACGCGAGCCTTTCAAGCAATTATCGTCCAATATCACTTCTTAGTTGCATCGGTAAAGTTATGGAAAAGAATAATAAAAAAAAATTTCTACAACCATTTAATGATTAAGAAATTGAAACAATTTTTTGAGAGGACATTCAACTGTTTCCAAATTATCGACATCTGACCAAATAGTCAGGGTTGTGAAAAGTACATCGATGTTTTTCGACTTATCCAAGGCATTTGATCGTGTTTGGCATAAAGGACTTTTGTTTAAATTGAAACAGAACGGTGTACACGGAAGTTTATTGAGGTAGATTCAAAGTTATCTAGGAAATAGAACACAAAAAGTAACAGTTGGTTCCTCCACTTCTGATGAAGCTTCCATTACTGCTGGGGTACCCCAAGGTTCAGTCCTTGGCCCCCTTTTTTCTCATTTACGTGAATGATATTTTAGAACAGCTCCTTAGTATTACGCGTTTATTTGCAGATGATACTTCGTTTTCTTGCACAGCATCTAATATTAATGATCTTGAAGGTATACTTAATCATGATCTTGCGCTTGTTCATTCTTGGTCAAAAAGTGGTTAGTAAACTTTAACCCAAACAAAACTGAAGCTACATTTTTTACGACGAAAGTTAACTCTGTCAACCCGCACATCTTGTTTAACAATTCTTCAATTCATTTTGCTAAAAGCCACAAGTATCTAGGCCTAACTCTGAGTTCAGATGGTACATATTGAAAACGTAACCAAATCTGCATATAGTCTTCTAGGTACTTTGAGAAAATTGAAGTTTTCAGTCAAACGTCAGACATTAAATCAAATTAATATTTCCTATGTAAGACTTATTATAGTATATGCATCGGTTATTTGGGATTGTTGTACACAATATGAAAAGCAGGCACTTGATAAAATTCAAAATGAAGAGCAAGAATAGTGTCATGGTTAACGAGATCTGCATCCCTTGGTAAACTTTAATGTAAAATTGACTGGTTATCTTTATCAGATCGCCGACGTTACTTTAAACTTATTACAATGTATAGAATGCATAATGGTGACTGTCCCGATTACTTAAAAAGTTATTGCTAAATGAAGTGGGTTCAAATTCAATGTATAACCTAAGAAATAATGATGACTATATGATAAATACTAGAAGAACCCAAATCTATGCACAATCCTTTACTCCCTCAGCCGTTAGTCTTTGGAATAACTTTTCGCTTGAAATTCGTAATATAAACACGTTGTCGGGTTTCAAACGTGCGCTACACAAAATGTATGCTTCTTCAAGTTCAGTTCCAGAATATCTTTTTATCGGCGATAGAAAAGAGTCAGTTTTACACGCTAGGCTAAAAAATTATTGTAGCAACCTAAACTCTCATCTTCCCAACAATGTGTATGCGGTTATCAAGTAGAAAATGTCGATAACTTATTTTAACTGTTCAGCATACATACCTCAAAGAGTAAAACTGTTCCATGAATAACGTGTTTTTCATCAACTAAGCAGCCAAACGCTTCTTTACGGCCAGCTGTTTTTAACATTTGAAGAAAACTGTCGGATTGTTACTGCCGTTCAAGACTATATCAAAGCGACAAAACGTTTTTCATAATATAAAGATTTATGGTACACAATTACATTATCACTGACTTATACTGGACAAGACATTTATTTCTTTTTTGTTCACTCTATTTTTGTCAATTGTTTTCAGCCATTCACCTACTTGTAACAAATTATCACTGTTGATAAAATTTTAGTTACATGATTAATATTTCCATTTAATATAAGTAGAAATTGTTTGTTACCATCTACCATGTGTAATTTTCTTATATCAGGGGAAGGTCGTAATTAATGTTGTGAGAACTTGTGACCTAACCTTTTTTTCCATTATGCTATGAAATCTTTTGGCCTTGAAATAAAAAAGGGTTTAGAAATATTTAGGTTTAGGGTTAACGAAAGTGGACAATTTATGCTAAGAATCAATACACCGAACTATGCCGACAACATACACAACTAGGCTTGGCACTGATCATTCATATAAAGTTTGAGAAGTAATAGGGCCGGTTTAGTGCCACAACTGCGCATGCGCAGCAGTCATCTTTGGAACTATTTATAGTAACTTATTTACATATAAGCGAACAATATTCTACGCATGTGCAACGAAGACTTTTAAATTACTACACGGCGCTGGACTATTCTCTATAAAAGACTGTGTTTTAAAGGATGTTTTAATGGTACTAATTATAACAGTTTGACACTTTAACTAGCAACATGACTTACTTCAGATGCAAACACCTTTGGGAAATGAACGTTACGTTCAGGTGAACCAACGGAAAGGTGAACTAAGAGTCGATATTAGAGAATGGAAAGATGATTCACCTACAAAGAAAGGTATAAGTTTAACTTTGATGCGATGGAAAAATTTAGTACACCAGCTAGATTATGTGGACAAAGCCTTCGAGAACAGGCAACCATATGAAAGACACCTTGGAGGAAACGTCTACTGTAACGTTGGCGAGGACAGCGTGTGCGTTGACATTCGTCAACACTGGAAACCTGAAGAAAAGGTTGTGCCCACCAAGAAGGGTATCTGTTTAAGACCTGCTGAATACGTCACACTTAAATAACGTGCACAAGAGATTGGGGAAGCCCTGCCTGAACTGGACGCCCTGGTACCCTGTTACTTACAAAGTGATCAAATGAACCAACTTGGAGCTTTGCAGTGTCCAGAGTGTAACCCGAATGACTATGAAAATTACACAAGTTAGATGACTAAACTCTGAAAAAAAGCATTTATTCTAAAAATGGTATGGGTTGTCATTGTTAAAAAAAGCAACCTTGTTAATTTCAGTCTACTGCGATTACAAGATAAACAAAATTATAAGAAAATGACCAAGGAGCTGTCTCAATTGTAAACTCACTGACAATATCACGAGATTTGCTGTTGTCACCTTTATTTTAAGTTTAAAAAAAATGTTATTAAAATCAAATAAAACTAAAACTACCGTACATAAGTGTCCCATAAGAAATTTGATATAGAAATATACGTCAAGTTTTAGATATATACACTTTTAAGATTTATGTATGTATCGGAAACATTAAACGCATTTTCTTAACACCTCAGCAATATTATTAAAACTGCACTGAAGCAAAATGTGTTCCACAATCTTTTTTTGTATACAACCCAAGAAAATACAGTCTACAATGTATGAATCCATATTAATTTAAAGTCGGAAAATTTTGAGTATGTTTTTTTTTTCTTCATAAATAAAACCATTTAACATGCAGCTTAATGAGGTATATCCAACAACTATGAAATTATATTTTGCAGCAATAAATAATATATTTAATGAACCTAAAATGATGTGAAATAATATATTTTTAAAGAACAACATATATCGAAAAATGTTTCATTGTAGCATAATAAATAACATGGATATCTCTCCTATAATAAATCCCTACTTACTTACTAATTGTACAACAACAACTTAGACAGATTATGAATAACACAACTGAAAACTATCATTTTACCGATGATGATTTGAATATAAAGTCCTTTTAAGTTATACTTTTTTAAGGTACAGTGTTATTTTATGTTTATGGAGATGATTAACACTTTTAGGGACAACCTCTTTTAATCTAAACCAAAGTTATATTTCATTTATTCTTCCATTGAAACGTATAAATTTAATGGGAAAACGTACAAAAAAGTACCAGTGAAATTTCCAAGAAAAAAGTAGTCTAAGCCCCAAAAAACTTATTTTTACCTTTCTTTAATTATATCCGTATGGTATTTAATCGTATAAACATACTTCACTTTTGTTTGTATTTGTGCTAATTAGGTCCACCACCCTCGGTCGAGGTATATAAGCGGTACGACCCGAAACACACTTCACCTATACATGTAAAGTTTAAGTAATTAAAATATTAGGAAGTTAGTATAATTGCCACAGGCATCTTGATTATTAGTATGACCACTTCTACTTGTCATGATAACCTTTACTTTTATTAGGTAGTTAACGATTATGTTAAAAGTACATATGAGAATGTCTGGTATTTAGTAACCGTTAGATTGAAAAAAGAACACATTGTTACACGATAAAATGACTTAGCAGACGAATGATACAATATGCTTAAGCGTCCGTTTACAGCAACATTAATTCGATAGGAAAACTTTAGAAGACCGAACGTATCGTTATTGAATGATTTTATGAATTATAAATCATTTACAATACAAAAATCATTTCTTCAATTCAAAAACACAAGGGAGGTCACTGCGAAGAAAGGAACTATTATTTAATTAGTCCGATTTTTTTTATTTCTAAAGCACCAACTTCAAATACTAAAATGCGGTATTAGATCTATCATTAATTTAACACATTTAAATGCACAGCAACCGAAAATTGCTTTTATAAAACTGTCACCAAAAATACACTTTGTGCAGTAAGATGCGCATAATGTCACTTTAAGTTTACCCATACTTGTATGCCTTAAGAACACTCAAAACATACCATTTCACAAGGTCAACCAAATACTAAAAAGCACTAAATGTTTCATTCATTCATAGATTAAACCTTACCCCCTCATAATTGGTAGCTTGTGAGTTCCATTATTATTGTGAAATATCTAAAGGCACATATTAAAACCCATTATGGTTCAATAAATGTTAAATCCAAGCCTAATACAAATATTTAAAAGTATTTAATGACTCTCTTATTTATAAATTAGCCCTTAAAAGCCTCATAAATGTTAGTCGGGCAGTATCGTTATACCTTAAGATAGCCGACGGCTTCTTTCCGTACTAAGTCAATACAACTGTGAACCTCTACAGTCTAATATAAGTGAGTTGTTTTAATATATGAGCCTGCTGAATACTAGAGAACATGCACTTTATTGTTTGTACTGCTTATCGTTTTTTTTTTGGGGTTCTTTTGTTTGGTTTGAGGACCCTTAAAAAGGGTAACCCCGTTTATTTTGCAATTGGTTTATACATATTATGACGTAATTTGCACTTTACAGTATTGAAGTTACATTTATATTCAAATTACAATAGCATAGTGATCAGTCTGACAATTGAAATTTACCAAGTTTTTCATATAACCATTCTAAATGTATAGAGTCTTGGCAGTAGTGATGTCCCACTAAATAGACTTATATCATTATTTTAGAGTCTTAGATTGTTTTGCTTCAAATAACGAAATTTAAAAAATGACAATGTGATAAGAAATCAAAATATTAACTAAAAGGGGACCACTAATATTAAATTTCTTTTTTCATTATTGATTTGAATACGTCTTACAGTATTTACCATACTTGCAGTTGCAATGTAGATATATTGAAAAAATGTAGAAAAAAGGTTCAAAGTCAATAAAGGTGATGAAAATACATAAAAAGCGGGGTCCAGTACAAAATGGATCAGCCCTACTAAAACGTGCTTATCTTTTTTTTTATAATTCATATGTAACAGTCGGAAGAAAAACGTGCAGCCTCGACCAAGACTCGAACCTCGGACCTTTGGCTTACTGTACCGACGCTCTACCAATTGATACCAGAACCACTACACATACATCTCAGGATAATTAGATTAGTTGGCTGATTATATATTTCATTTCTTAAAGAGAACCGAACTACCTAGTAGAGATACTAACTATATAGCTACACTTAGTCAGCCATAACTATATAGCTACACTTAGTCAGCCATAACTATACAGCTACACTTAGTCAGCCATAACTATATAGCTACACTTAGTCAGCCATAACTATATAGCTACACTTAGTCAGCCATAACTATATAGCTATACTTAGTCAGCCATAACTATATAGCAATACTCAGTCATCCATAACTATATACCTGAACTGGATGTACATGTACAATTCATTTGATATATTTTATAATAATATGCTATTGTATTGTAGATGAATAATTGTACACAAAACATGTACACAAAAACACCCATGTTTACAAGTGACACATCGTTAAACCCTTCCAAGTTAACTTCACTGTTTGCAAACGTGTACCACGACGTAGACCTAACTCGTAAGGGTTTCATACAACACAATAAAGCTCATGGATTTTTATAAAAAGTGTGTGCGCCCTTCTCACCTTTTAATACAGTTCAACCGCACTAGATAACTCATCTTTAAAGCAACACCCCTTTTTTTTAAAAGACACATGTTTTTCTATTTGTTGTTGTAATCAAATAGGAACTTCAACTTTTCAGAACACCACCTTTATACAACCATAACATTTTTGCATTTCTTAAGATGTTTGCTCCTGAGAGGTTACACTGTATATGAAAAAAATGTCCTTGTAATACTTTCGACGATATTAATTTCATTTTTATATCCTTTATGTAAATATTGACCTTCTTATATATCTTTGTTAAATGAAACACTTTTAGTCGATATGTATTTGATAAATTGATAATGTCCTTTAACTGATAGAAAATAAAATATTTGTTTGTTTAAATGTTTGTCTGTTGTTTGATATTAACTTCGTGTTGATGTACATTAATATTGTACTTTACAAGAAAAATATAAACCACATATACCACTAAACAGTTCTTCAGAGAGAATGATACTCTATTATTTTGGGCATTAGTATATTAATTAAGTTTGCCTTGAACCATATGAAACATTATTATATGGCCTTAATGCGGTCAATTTATCTTAACATGGACATTAAAGTGACATTATACGCATATTACTGCACAAAGTGTATTTTTGGTGACAGTTTTATAAAAGCAATTTTTGGTTGCTGTGCATTTAAATGTGTTAAATAATGATTTGCCGCATTAGTATTTGAAGTTGGTGCTTTAGAGATAAAAAAATCGGACTGATAAAATGATAGTTGAAGTGTCGTTGTTGAGGTTGGGGGGGGGGGTTTGGGGAGGGGGAGAGAAGCAACCGGCACTGCAAGGGGCAGTTGTTCTCATGGAGCCTCTCCCAGTCAAATAAGAAAATCAATATTTGAAAGTTCTACTGGTAGCGGGAAGAAGTTGGTGAATCGGGTTAAAAGTTATTATTTCCTATACACTTTTGGACAACACCATTTTAGCTGGATTTTTACTTGAAAAAAATGCGCGTAATGTCACTTGAAAAACGAATAAAAATTATATGTCATGTCACTCATTAAGGCTTAGCAAACTTTATGCCTATATAACTAAACACATACAAGGTCAAACCAAATATTAAAATAACATGTGGTAGCCTGGGAGTTTAATTATTATTGGAAAGTATCTAAAGGCATATGTTTCAACCCATTATGGTTTAATAAATGTTATTTCCCAAGCCTAAACCAAATATTTAAAGCATAAATGTCTCCCTTATTCATAAATTAGCCAGTATTTTTATATCCTAAAATAGCCAATGGCATATCTTAACACGCTATATAAACAAATTCGTTTTTGTATTAAGTTAATACCAACCCCACACCCTAACTATTAACTGTGGACTTCAATAAGAAGTCTAATATAGGTGAGTTGTTTTGAAATAAGCATATGTATTTGGGCATTGCTGTTAGAACTGTACAACAGTTTATATACGAATGATGACCTTTTTACTAAAGATACTACTTTTTGTTCTATTTATAGATATATATTATATAGACAAAATTACAAAACGCTGTGAAGACGATGGCGAATGGAACCCATTAAGCCGGATGGGGGGTGGGGGCGAACTGCAACAAGGCCCGTCTTATAGACCCAACAAGGTCCCCTATACACTATTAGAAAAAGTCGAAGAAGATGTTTGTCAAACATGCGGCAGGGGACCATAAGAACCAAATAAAAGCTGGCAAACAGTATCCAAGGCAGAGACTTCAAGACATGAGTCAAGGGCTCCATCAAATGTTGGAGGAGGTGTTTGTGTCACGCCAAGGGGGCGATTTTGGGGCGTGTAGTCATACACCACGAAGGACTTAACAACCCCATTATTATTCCCCTACAACCCATGGGACAAAGATAGAGCTTTGATTGGCACCTGGTGTACCCCTGAAATACATACACCTGTACGTTTAGGCTACAAGATCATCAAAATATACGAAGTGAACCACTGGGAGTAAGCCACAAAATACGATCTCGTCACTGAAGAAGAAGGTTATTTGTCAAATGCATTAACACCTTTATTCTCAAGTTTAAGCAAGAGGCGAGCACCTTCCTCTTTCTGATTGGATTAAAAACGCAAACGACGTCACCGCATACATTAGTTTATATTTTGAAAAGGAAGGAGTACAACTAAATAAACTCAACATAAGCAAAAAACCCGGCTTAAGAGCCCTGGCAAAATTATGTCTTTACAGTTTTTTGCGCAAGTCTGGCCAGCGCCTTAATATGCACCATTTGGAGAATTGACGGATGTACTGGGAGGCGGAGAATATATTGTAGAGTTTTTGTCTGGAGGACCTAAAAACTACGCATACAAAACCAATAAAAACAAAGAAACCTGCCAAGTGGGAGGATTCACCCTACATTATACAAACAGTTTTTTGAAAGTGTTAAAGATAAAGTATCGAACCCCAAAAGTTACTCCAACATTACAGTAACTAACCCTGGTGAAATGTTGAGAGAAGAAATGAAAATAAAATAATGTAACAGACCTGAAAAAAGACATATCAGATAGTGTATATCAAAAGAACGAAAATAGACAAGTTTGACACTGTACCATACGGACATTAATGATATTGTTTCAAAAGTTGCACATATAGTATCATCAACTGTTTCTACTGTTTCGATACTTGTCTCCGTCGTTTCAGTTTTTGTCATAACTGTTTCGATTTGTGTCACTGGCGGCTAAATTTTTGTCGTTACCGTTTCAGGTTTTGACATCGTTGTTATCATTTTCGCGCTTTAACACGTAAATCTCCATAGGGCACGTTTTAATATTTGTTACTACCGTTTCAATTTTTGTCATTGCTGTTTTATTTTTTGTACTTACTGATTCATTTTGTGTAACGAGCGTTTACTTTTTTTCAATATTGTTTTGAAATTTGTAATAAATATTTTGAAATGTGTGCTGTGTGTTACAAAAAAAAAGAATTTTAGAATACACCGCCTTTGGTTGGTCATTACTACGTCCTTTATCCTTTTATTTACAAAATAGTGTGAAAAACTCTGTGTTTTAAGCACTTGCAAAACCCATCGTGTTTAATTTTATATGCAGGCTAGCCTTTGGAAGGTTTATGAGTCTGTTTTAAGTGTACTGATTGTATGTATTTATTTAGTTGACAATTAATATATGTTTTCTTAATATGATATAACTATCAGTTTGTTTCTTTGCAATGTTTTTTTTTTTTGGCAGTATACACATAAAAGCATTTTTCACCTATGAGATAAATATTTCTGCTCATTTTACCGATGAACGATAATCTTATCGTTCACCGCTACCTCTAATCCCTGTTTTGTTTGTAATTGTGCTTATTGGGTCCACCATCCTCTAAAGAGGCTATCATCGGTACGACCCGACTAATCCCTGTCGGACTATTTTACGTTACTTATAAGCAGCCGGCATATCACATAAAAATCGAAAAAAGTTTTTATGTTGAAAAAATCATAGCGTTGTTTTCATTTTCTTAGTTCGGTCATTTTCTATCGATCTATTGCAGTTTCGAAGTAAATGTCGCGAAAACATTGATTTTCTTCCCCCCCCCCCCGTCATATTTTCACCGCTGTGTGATATGATATGTATGCAATACTATACGGTGAAGACCAACACTATTAATGGTGGTATCTTCAATTCCGAAGTAAATCTAAACATTGATATTGAAATTTTAATACATAATCAATGACTAATGCCAGTGTGAACATCTCCCTTTGTAAAATTTTAGTTTCCAATTTTAAACATTGGTATTTGATTAGACTGTTTTTCTTGTATAATATTGAGTCGAAGTGTTTGCTGTTTTATTGATTAAATGCAGATATGTTTGAATTGTTTTGTTAATCGGAGAAATAATTACTGCGCAATACAATGAATATAGAATAGAATAAAGTAATGATAAAGAATTAATTCTAATGCGATTAAAAAGGTGAGAAAATAGATATACCATGTCCATTGAGTTGCGGATAAGGAAATCCCACCCGAGGGTTGAGATACGTACCAAAATAAACTCGGCTCTCCCCGGGTGGGATTTCCTTATCCACAACTCATGCATATGATAGATTCATTTTATACAGGTGTTTAGTCATGTTTTATTCTTTTAAAATAATTAGATATATATAAAGTTAATATTTAGAATGATCCTTGGAAAACTAAGCGAAGGACACATCGGTCTTTTTCAATACTCAACGGCTATCTTTTTTAAATGCTACGGCAACATTTGTGAGAATATTTTACTCAAATCTATTGTCCCTTTTGTCTAAACGGGGTATGATAATCTTTGTATAAATTAATAATTTTAATACAAATTAAGATGCAGGTGTAAATAGCTGAATATTGAGAATAATAGATATTCATATATATTTATACATAATTATATTCATTAAGCCAGAATAAAGAAAACGACATCGTCGCGGCTTTCGTTTTTGCGTCTTCATTTGATTATAATTATTTTGTACTATAACGTCAGTTTTAAATATACGAGAATTTTTTCAATAGGCTTTCTTAAATTGTTTTGTGTAAACAACGACATAATTTCTAAGTATATACTTTTAATGATTTATTTACATTGGCCCTGATAAGTAGCGGAATACATGAAAAATACCTGATTGTACACCCGTATTTGACACAACTTTTATTTCATTACTTCCTTTTAATCACTGTGGCATCTTTTAAGATATTTTACAGAAACTTCTTTTGCTAGATTCGCAAATTTGTCGTCTACAGTGGGAAACAATTGTAACTTTACCAATCTATATATGTAAAAGTATCTTAAAAGTTATTGCTTTCTTTTCATTCATATTTTCATGTTATGGCAACAATTTCAAGATTTTCTTAAAAACTTCTGGTGGCCCGTTTTTCATTTTGTTCTCAATTTTATCATGAAATATTAAATGACACGTACGTTAAGCCCTTTTCAATCATTCATATTCTTTGCATTCTTTAGAAAATTGTACTGACACTATGTCTATATATTTCGGTTCATGAATTAGATGGCAAGGTCGTTTAAAGTTATTGTCTTAAGTCATGCATGATGTGCACTTAGCCTGGGTCCTTTGTATTAGGACCCAGATTTAGCCGTAGAAGTTGACGTGAGAATAGTCTCACGTAGCACTTACCATCTTTATTACTTTAATTGCTTTCGTTTTTAAAACTCACTTTAACGTATTTCAAAATGTTCTATTGAAATTCACTTAATATTGTCTTTATTGTTTTGTTTAAATGATAAAATTAGATACAGTTCAATGTATTAATGGTTAATACACAACATGCGCTACAGAAGTGTTTTTGTTTGAAAAGAAAATTCCACCACCACACATTTCTTTGCTTTCTTTTTTTATTTCAAATACTAGAACGGATTAACGTAAACGTATCAAGAAACACGTTTCCGATATTTTGTTGAAATGCCGAAAGTACAGTTTAATAAGTTTCTATAAATATTTATGCGCATTCATAAAAGACAACTATAGAATTATTCAATTATGGTAGAAAGAAATGTTGCAAACCGAATTCGCCGATCGATAACTATTTGTGCTCTTTAACGCTGACGGTAACTATGTGCATATCCGTATTAGAGATTACACTCTATTATTTAAGTAGCTGGAGGTTTTACGGAGTTAAGAATTGAATTCTTACTTTTTCACAAAGAATCATATGGTCAGGATGATAATCAAACTCATTAAATAGATAATAATGCTTATTGTATTCTATCACTGTATTAAGTTTTAATTCCCTTCAGTACTTTTGGACTTATGCCCTAGACAAGAAAAATCAAGAAAATGTAACAAAGGGGAGTAATTAAAAAATTAGGCAAGAATTGTACTCTATCACTGTATTCAGTTTCAAGTAATTTTTGCAGTACTTTTGGAGTTATGTGCCTGGCAAGAAAAATCAAGAAAATGTACCAAAGGGGAGTAATTCAAAAATTAGGCAAGATAGAGTTATGGTTCTTGGGCACTGCACTTTCCCTTATTTTACTCTATTACTGTATTACGTTTCAAGTTATTCCCTTCCGTACTTTTGGAGTTATGCTACGGACAAGAAAAATCAAGAAAATGTAACAAAGGGGAATAATTAAAACAAGGCAAGGTAGAGTTATTGTTCTTGGGCACTACACTACCTCTCAACGTCCTCTGTCTGTATATAAAGTTTCAAGTAATTCCCTTCAGTACTTTTGGAGTTATGCTCCGGACAAAAGTGTGACGGACTCACGGACGGAGCCTGTTACTATATCCCTCCGCCAAGGCGGGGGGATAATAAACACTAACTTATACTTAGTGGACAATAAAATTGAAATAGTTCCTGGTCATTCAAGTCCTGAGAGACGTTTATGTATTGTTTTTCTTTTATAAGCAGATAGTCAAAAAAAACTTTTCATCATATGTGGATTAACTCTGAAGTAGAATATACGAAAGCCGTTTTAAAATGTAACATACTAAAACCAAGCGGACCGATTTTATGATTTTCTTCCTGAACTGAATTCAAATTAGAATAAAATCTAGAGCTTTGATATCTATTTATTTATTTATCAATTTTTTATAGAGTCAAATCTGCATACATTCATACAATGTATTCATATACAAAGACACATAAAACTTTTGTACGCAGCCAGTCTTTTCAGGCTTATAAAAGACTATGATCACAGAAATGTATTAACGATATATATTATATACTAAAAAAGAATTTTCATAAACAGTACAGATACACATTTATTATCACAGTTGGTACTAAAAACCATAAATATACAAGGATAGATTTTGCGAACCTGGCATTAATCTTGACTAGTTTAAGCCTAAAATACTGCTCTAAGAGAATTCATATAAAGTTTGACAACAGAAAAACAGCACAAATTTGCATTTATAAAAAAATATTTTAAGAGAACGGATATTACCTCAGGTCAACCGTTTTTGTCAATAGATCTTATTAACATTGGGTGTGTAAATAGGTATTTCAGCTATTTATATTGCGATAAATTCTTGAAATTTTCATTGCCTTTAACTACACAATTGAAAAGAGACTCTCTTAAATCATCATACATAAAATATTTTAAAATAACATGGTTCTCATCTTCCTCATTATTAAGACAGATTTTCAACCTGTAAATTTTCATATCTACCAATCTCTATGCGTATTGGTGCAATACCGCACCGAAATTTACAAAGGCAGACATATGTTTGCTCTGCAAAATAATTTTACAATATTCCTCAACAATAAATTTAAATGTACAATATGTCCTCAATTTATTGTTGCCTTTACCCCTATCACTAATATTTCTATTGACACCGCTAAACCAATCTTGAACATATTTTTCCATAATACATTTCTCAATTTTACCAACAACATATGACTTAGACACAAAACTCTGTATAGTTATGTAATATTACACACTTGAAATTTCTATTTCACATAGTAAAACCAATTCTTACACCCTAGTTTAGAACTAGCCTAGACTGCAATCCGTCTATTTACTCTAGTCATTGCGGTGTTACACAGACAGTTAATTTAAAAAACCCGCGACAGTGTTTTCCACTACCGAACCACAGTAGGAGTCCAGGCCATCTCCCCCGCAAGAGCCAAATTAGGGGTATACTTCCCTACTCCAAAAAGAACCACATGGCTCTATTGTGAACTGCATCAATGCAGGAAAATGACCTGTACCCCCAAATGGCTGAGCCATAACTGATAACCGGCCACACTAGAACATCGTAGTGCCTTGTAAACACGTCATATGGAATCCCAACAATCAATTGTTATGTAGAAGCAGTTTCTCTTTGTCTTTCATAAACTTTATATGCACTGTGTTTAAAGTAATATACCCTTCAGCGTCGTCATATTTAATATTGGTCAAGAATAAAATTTAAAACACAGTAGATGCGTTGAAAACATGTAAGACATGAGTCATACGGAGCTATTTCCCAATATAAAACCAGAGAAAATGGCTTAATCAACATTGTGTTTATAAATGTCGTTACCATAACTTATATAACCAGGCTACACTTCTATAAAGTAATTCACGCAAGATGGATTTTCACAACTTACAATTTCCTCCAAAACTGAGCGGGAATTTATTTATATAAAATAAACTATTTGAGCAAAAGTACAGTAGCAAAATGTATAAAACAAATACAAAATAAATGATACGAAAATCTGATTAAATTCGGTCAACTTTTTGGGACGGTAGTTTTCAGAATTTCCTTTATGAGCCCGACATCGTATTGATCCTTTTTAGGTTCATTGCGCTTAATTTTATACTTTATCAGTTGTTGCAGTGATACAAATTTAATTCCATAGCAATAACCGTAATTTTTGGGATCATAAAATAAATCCCATTGATCGTTAGGCCCTGCTTCACTGAAATGATCTTCTCCCCAGGCACGTTCTTTAGAGATTGAATTGAATTTAAAAGCATGAGCCTGTATAGTCAGTCCATGGCGATTTCCTAGAATTGATTTATCAACGTCCTGTAGGAACAAAATGTCAACATCTGTTCGTTGACGCAAACCAAAGAAACCAAGTACTGCTCCTGAATCGATCATGATGTCATCTCTACCTAAATATAGTGTAGGTAGTGTTTTAATAAGTGGAGTAGATGAACGGCTGGCAATCTCAGTTGTAATATGTTTACAGTCCGATGGATCCGTGGCGTGATTCATAAACTGTACAGAATTGGGGTTAAGAATCATTTCCGCTAGAATAAGGTTCTCTTCAGACGTGTCCGGAATATGGACGGTTGATTTGAATATTTTATCATTGTAATTTTTTCTTATTTCATTTTTACACTGTATCAAATCCTTTTGATCTTTTCCATAAACAAACAGAAACAATACATTAAATGTCAAGAATTCGAATTTTGAAAGCATTTGTTGAATTTTTGTTTCCACCCAGGACTGTTGCCCATACATATGTGTGATTAACTGACGTGCACCTTTTTCTGTAAGTTCAACTGTTGTTTCGTATAAGATACCATTATCTTTTGAGCACATTTCCTTGACAATTTTACGCATTGTCTCATCTTTACCAGGATTGTTTGAAAATACAGATACAATTGAAACCTGTGTTGTCAAGTTAGGCAGCTGCATTTGAATTTTCATCCATTCAAGCATAACTAATTTTAAAATGCTGCCTGGCAACCCAATACTCTTGAAATAATTATATCCCCAATAAAAATGACGTGTGTAATTTTGGTGATCGAAGGCTGCAGACTTCGATAATACGATTGACGTAGCTAACCTATGTGCACCATTTAAAAGGAATCCAGTTTCATCTACGGGTATTCTTGACATACTAGAATTAAATCCGAATGTTTTGATATTATCTATTGTATTGTGGAAAGTTGAAATGAAATCTAAACTGCTTCTTTTTTCTTTGCATGGTTTTTGTGCATCGAACCATACTTTATCTAAATGATTACAGTATTCATTGAATTTATTCCATACTTTTATGTGTTCTTTATAGGCATCTTCAATTACTTTTGGAACTCGATTTCTAAAAGCATAAAAATATGCATATACCATTTTGACAATTAAATCAAATCTATCCGAGTGCAGGTAAGTAAAGGGTTTCTCAGTCTGAATATGTGTGGCACGTATTTCCATATTTGATGTCAGTGGTTTAACCGACATTTTATTTAAACGGTTGTAATTTTTTCTTTGCTTGAAATGTAATTCTAAAAGCAAAGTCGTTGTGGCTTTGCAGTCGGCTTTTGCTATGAAACTTAAATTCAAAGGTCTCTCTGATGTTATGTTTGCGGAATCTGTAATTGCCATTTCATCATAACTATTTTCAAATATATATTCAAAACAACTGCTCAAATCACTCACTGCGTTTTGTGCAACAGATCGCGAAACAAGGTGGTTCATCCCACACAGGTATTGGCCTCTGAAAGATGATTCATTTGCATTTTGTGATCCATTGTTCTTAGGAAATTTACGTTTTATCGATGATAAAATGACAAAGTTTTCGAATTCATTGAAGGTCGTTTTAAGAAAATATTCAGAATAGTCCACATTAATTGTAACTGTATCATCTACATGTAAAAACCATTCAGCTTGACTATTTCGTAACGCCCACCTGTAACTTTCTGTCACTCTCTGTTGCAATTCCGATATGTCATCTCCAGCAGGAACAAGGATTACATCTGGTTCATCATTGAGTTTTCTTGTTATGACGTCTTCTTTGTCGAGATAGGCTTTTAAACGTTCCTTCGTCAGAGAGTAATTATTTGGTCTGCACGTGTTAAGAACGCGGTTTTCTGGTGGATAAGGACAATACTCGCCAACGACGTAAAATACATTGCTATGTCCCAATGCCCAAGTCTTTCGAATCGTTTCGCGACGATCGTCTGCGTTTCGTTCACTCAGTACAAAAACCGCTAAGTGGTTTGTAGAAGTACGCATATGCCTATCGCTAAAAGTTTCATAAGTAAACCACAATGTAATAATGATAACTAGCAAACCTATAACAATTAAAAAATGAATCTTCCCAGAATA
Source organism: Saxidomus purpurata (assembly GCA_022818135.1). NCBI lineage: Eukaryota > Metazoa > Mollusca > Bivalvia > Venerida > Veneridae > Saxidomus > Saxidomus purpurata. The sequence goes on from JAFMSR010000011.1 coordinate 35,110,855, forward strand.
GATTTCAACATCATCTGTTGTAACACTCTGTGCATTTTTGATTTCAACATCATTATGGTTAAGTTTTATTCAAGGTAAGTTTTTTTCAAGACGTTTTTTTATGCATAAAGAAAGATGTGTTTTTTTTAATCAGTTCGTGTCACCGGTCAACACGATCATTTTTCTTCGGAAGCTTGTTGAAAGATGTTTTCCTGAAAAATACAGAAAATATAAGCACAATCTTATAATACTTATCTGTTTAGTTCCAAGCAATGCTTGAAAAGTATATACTTTATTATTAAGTTTTTCTGTGGTTTATCGAAATTTATAACGGTAGATTATATCCCGATAAACTAACTGTCCATTCAATGAAAATTATCAAAATTTTCTACCCAGATTAATGTTAAAATGTACACCGAACGTATTGAATGCCGGACAACATACAACGATGACGTCGTTAAAATGACGTCTTGTTTGCTACGCTTTCTGATGACGTTACCCGCGATTTTCTTTATTTTATTGAAGCAAACTGAACAAAAATAGTTTCAGGTTGAGACATAAAATAAACAGAAAAATTGTTGGTATCAATTTAATATCACAACAATAAGTACTGAT